>CM014730.1:72810403-73410403 GCA_004329165.1 Spatholobus suberectus | reverse complement strand
CCATTTGTCCTTCTGAGTGTTATAACTCACTTTGAATTGCCCAAAGTGTGTAGGAAGTGAGATCAAAACCAAGTGCACGAACAAATCCTCAGAAAGCTCTAACTTTAGTGCCTTGAGTTTTGATGCGAGATTAGACATCTCCATAATGTATTCCCTTATGTTCCCTTTACTTTTATACCTCATAGAGATGAGTTTAGCCAAATGACTACTCGTCTCAGCTTTTTCATTCTTGGCAAAGAATTGCTCTATTGCCTCTAGGAACTTCTTGGCATTCTCGCTCTCAGCAATCGAGCCTCGAAATGCCTCCGGAATGGAGCGTTTGATGATCATGAGGCACATTCGGTTGGACCGATCCCACCTCTCAATTTTTGCCTCATTAGAGTTCTCTAGAGTGGAAGTGGGTCGTTCCGTCCTCAGTGCCAAGTCCAAGTCCATACAGCCGAGAACAATTTCTACGGCCTCTTTCCATGACTTGAAGTTCGTCCCATTTAGCATTGGGATTCCATTAATTTGAGTAGTGAAGTTAGAAGCGGTAGCGGTAGCAACTAAAGAGAGAACAATAAACATACAATAACATTAGTGGGCATGTCAAAAGATAATTAATAAGACATGCACTATCAATCTTTATGGCAAATTTAAAGACCCAAACAAGATACCTAGCGCACCATTAATCCTCAATCTTTGGATTGAAAGAACTAATTGCAAGTGGTACTCTCAACGCAATGATCAAACATTGGTGATAAGTCCTGTCAAACAACAGTTGTCTTTGGACACTCCATTGTTCACATGGAAAATCAATTTTTATAATCACCACACATTTACCATCGCAGGCATGTAATTATCCGGCCAAACTGTGTCTTCCTTTGGGCCGAGCACAATTTGCATGAATAATTCCATGCAACATCTATGTAAATTGAATTGAATCAACCTACGCAACAGAGGTTACTTTGGCAACATGTTGTTTCAATTAATCCAACCAAAATTACCAGACAATAATAAAATATGAGAAGGGTCTAAATTTGTCGAAATCATGCATAAGCGTTGACGTCAATTTTAATTCCATATTTTCTAAATACATCAACAACATACTAGTAAATTGAACAATTTAGAAAATACAATATATCATATATATATAAATACATATTTCTTTACGAGAATATCAAAAAATTTGACGTCAATCTTACTATTTATAAAATAAATCTCTTCATGATCAATATATATATAAAATATCCTAATACCACAAATAAATGAAATCATTTATTCCATTGCCTTAACAGTGATTCACAAATACCAAGAAACTTTTATCAATATATATGCATTATAATTAGATATCAATGTCAAGATTCCAAAAGATATGTAATCAAAATGCAAATCACTAACTCTGATTCAATATATATTGATTTACTGATTTTAAATATATATACAAGATCCAAATAGATTTCCATATAATATAATGAAATTGATTTATGCTGGATCCATATTATATATATTAATGTAAAATCAAACCTTCCGATTTCAATCTTAGTATCGTTATGGATATAACCCATCCACATTATAATAAAGAAAATGCAAAACATTGACGGCATTCACAAATAAGCCATTATCTAATTAATTCCAATTCCATTTGTGTTTGCGAATGCCAATACCTATATATATATCATATATATATATATATATATATTATTCTTAATGATTTGCAATACACAATTTAACGATGCTAATGAGATGTTTTACTGGATCCAAAAAAAAATAAAAAATTCTATATTAACACAAAAGAGGAAACAGATCACGAGTCTCCGGAAAAGCAAAATAGGGTTCATACAAAAAAAGCAAAGAGCATAAAACCCATTGAATAAAAAAAAAAACCAGGAATTATTCAAACCATCAAAGATAAATCCTAATAACCCAACATAGAAGACTGCTCTGATACCACTTGTTGGAAATAATTCTTTAAATACATGCTTTAATCTTTAATATGAGAGATATTTAGGCGGAAGCATATAATTACAAAAGCATGCATATATCAAGAACAACCCGTTCTTGCTCACATGGGATCTACAACTTGCTGGATTACTAAGGATAGGATAAATACCTGGATCCATAATGGGTTCCTGATCTAAGCGTTCTTTACAGAATCTTTGAGACAATTTATCACGAACACGAACAAAGAGAGCCGGTGGCTTTGTGGTTCTTCTTCAACCGAATCTCTTGAGTTCCCGATGGGACCTTAGCCTCTCTTCAGATGGAGAGAAGGGAGTATGAGTTTTCTTGTGATTCGGTGTATTGGGGACCATAGCCTTCTTATAGTGTGTTAACCTAATAGGGTTCCCATTATCTCCTAATGGGCCAACACTGACATCTGCTCATTTAAGCCCATATCATCTTATTTAAAAGTCTAATGGGCTCACTTAATTTGACCACATAAAATAAAGCCCACTAATGATAAATAGCTAATATAATTGTCTTATAATATTAGCCCATATTAATTATTGGAATATAAAATTCCAACATCGTGGATTTAAGAATTTGGGAAAGGTGGAAAACGTAGTGAAAGCTGCATTGGTAAGGGGGCATTCACCTCAGAGCGAGAAGCTCGAATGCAAATTTTCTGTCTCCAATTTGTTTGAGAACTTGTTTTATGCTCTGTTAAGTGGAAATTTATTGTATGATGGTGTATAGTGCTCTGTTTCGGCGTGTTTCCATCTGCAAGTTTTTATATCGAACTCAATGTTTGAGCTTTCATTTAGCGTAAGTGATACTAGAACTGAGTGGGTGAGGATCAAATAATAATAAAGTTTTCCTTTGTTCACTGATATATTAATCGGGTTCCTAGTTATTACTGGCGTTGATTTCAATTGAAGTCAAATTTAGTGAACCAAATTATTAGAGTAGAAGGAGGACAACGTGCCACAATGAAGGCTCGAACCATATGCCGAGTGGAACAAAGTGAAACGCTAATTTTGGAAGATGGAGGTCAACTCACAAAATGGGGTTGTACTGGGTGCTTTCCAGATTTTGTTGTTTGTTTTAGGACTCTCCCGTTTTAGATTTGGCCTAGATTATAAATAGTAATAATAACAATAATAATAAGAAGAAGATACGTAAATGCAATGAACTCTCACAATACTAAATGGTTGAATCATAAGAATTGGAACGTATGAAAGCCCAACACGTTTTGGGTTATAGACATATCAGGTACATTCATAGGTATAAGAGTGTAAGCACATATGTATACATTAATAGTAGGAGATAGGAGTAATTAAAGAGGTATAAATAGGAGAATTATAACAATCAGATTTATAAATATTTTAAAAAAAATCAGATTTATAAGAATAGGAACGTTAACAGTACTTATATTAGTAATAATAATAATGTTAATATTAGTGAGATAATCATAATAATAATAACAAATAAAACATTTAATCTAATGAGATCTAAACTTTGGTATGAATAATAATAATAATAATAATTTTAACAATTAATAATGATAAATATATTTTTTATTATTTTAATAAAATAAAGTAAGTGAAATTGAATATAAAGCGAGTTTTCTCATAAAATTTAAAAGAGAATAAGATTAGAACTATTTAATTTGGGGAAATCTTACCATAAAACTTAATAAGATTGAAAATAAAATTATGAATTCTAATCTTTAAATGTGAGTGAAGTAAGAGGGGCGAGAGAGTGTGCATGAAATTTTTTTTACAATTAGATTTTATTCTTTATTGTTTTTGTGACTGATTTAGAATGTGATTGGATTCATTGAATGAATATTAAATGCACTGTCATGTGCATAGTGATTGGTCTTTCATATTAGAGTTGATATTGAGTGAAATTGCTGAATTTTAACCTTTGATTGAGAGGTTTTGTTGTGAAACCTATCGTTGGCAAATTAAAAATTTGTATTGAGAAATTGATACCCTCTGTTGAAATACTTAATTGATATAAACTCTAATAAAACAGATTATAATTATATCATTGTTGTCAGACCTAAGGTCTCAGAATAGCTACACCTTGTGATGGGGTGTGAATCTTGTAGTGGAGGCCAAGGAAACCTTGAGGATGTTTGGTGCACTTCATCCCATAGGAGGCCAAACGGTCGCAACTCTATGTCGTGGTTAAGACGATTTGCGCACTAAAATTCCTAACGAGTCACTACAATTTATCTACGATTAGTGGAGAGTACTGTCATGTACATGTTACTACTAAAGACTATTCGCATTTTAGCTTTGGTTAATGAATCACCTAATGCTACTCCCATTATAGATTAGGTGAATATTGATATTGATGGCATGCTTTGATCAGTGGAATATGAGCTCTTGATCTTATTACTCTGTTATTGGATAGTCCTCTATGGAGATGAGTCAACACATATATACCCATTTATTGTGTCTAATCATGAGTCAGCATCTATGCATTCTTGCATTGCAATTGATTGATTTTTATCTAAGATATAATGCGAATTCTTTGATTTATTATGTCTCGTTATGATTGTATTTTAGATTAGGTCCCGTGGATGTTTATTGTCATATTGATGTCTTAAGTTAGAACCTCACTCCTTCTTTGTTTGTTTGTTTGTGTGTTGTTTCTTTTCTCGTTTGCCCATGGCTTGTTGTGTGCTTCCCCCACCCTGTTAAATGGTGGCAATCAATATCAGTATAAAGCAATAGAGGTTTGGCAGGATCTTCTCAACATTCTCTTGTGACAATTCTTTGCCACTTTAATTCTACACGAGTAGATTTTATTTTTTTTAGTATGACCAACTTTAGTAAATTATAATATTGTATTTTCATGTATCTACTATTTGTAATGTAGTATAAAAAAAATTACTTCATAATTCTCGAGTATAAGAAATGTTACATAATATTATTATTTATATATTTATATAATTTGGGGTGTTACGGAACACATGTAAACGTTTGGAACAATTGTTTCCTGACTATTTTCTTGTCTCATCCTTGCCATTGATTTTTTTTTAATAAAAATTACCAATCAAACGGTTAATATATGTTCATTTTCTTCTCTCGGATGAGAGACGTATCAAATAAGTCACTTACTCGCCTTTTCAATATAATAGCCTCGAACCATATGAATGCATTTGTTATATATCAAGTTATCGCTACTATACTTATAAGTCATTTTAGTTATGTGTAAAGATCAATGCGACTTGTGCTAGTGCAAAGGTCAATGTACTAGTTTAACTGAAAAATAATTAAAGGTGGTTTTGCATGGACTATAAGATACAATAAATATGGGTAAATTCACCCTACATATTAAATGGGATTAGCTATCTTGAATGAAAGTATTTTTAGCTGTCATTTTTTAACGAAAACATTTTTAGTTGTCATTCTTCAATGAAAATATTTTTAGAAATTTTTTAACCTCTTATCGCTTGTAATCTATCATTTTTAATATCTTTAGGTTTAAATTAAATTTCAATATTTTTTTAAAAGAAATTATCAATAATTATAAATTAACACTATATTACAATAATTGTTTATTATAAATTTAAAATATAATTTATATGTTAAAAAATATTTATTTATTATAAATTTTAATTATAATATAATTTATATATTCAAAAGTATATCTATATCAATGTCAATCAATATACTATTTACAACTCATTTTAGAAGGAAGTATTGCCATGTGTCCTCACATGGTGTAATGTCTTTTAAGGTACTCTTCTTTACACTTGCTAAAAAAGAAAATCTATGTTAAAACATGTTTACAAATAAAATAAATTAATTATTAATTATCACTTAAAAACAGAAATTCAACTCCTATATAGATATAGATATAGATATTACAACCATATCAAATTAAAATAATAACGAAAACATTAAGAAAGACAATGATTTATCTTTTTATAGCAATAAAATAATTAGAAAAAATAATAATAATATATTTTAAGGTTTCTTTTCATTGTCAAATTTGAATTTATTCTTTTAAAATTTCAAATAGTAATGGAAACACAAAAATTTTAAAAAATATGTACTCTAAAGAAAAAAAATATTTGAATGCAACTTTGTATTTTTCGGGTACAAGAGATATGCCTATACATAATCTTTGTAAATTTTAATCTGATAATTAGAAAATAACAACTATATCAAATTCAAATAATAATTGTAACATGAAAATATGACAATCAAATAATAAAAGAAATATAGAAATATATATATAAATTGATATCAAATTTCATTGGTATAAAATTTAAACTTATATTTAATGCCATTTATGTATTTATCAAATTTGTAAATATACAAATTAGGATATACAAATATTTGTCTTTTTCGTTAAAAAGGATAATGATTTATCTTTTTCCAACAATAAAATGATTAGACAAATGAATAATAATATACTTTTAGTCTTCTTTATTGTCAAATTCAAATTATTTTTTTAAAATTTAAAATAATGATTTATTTATCATTTTCAACTTTCAATATACAAGGATATACAAATATTTATCTTTTTCAATTTTTTTTTAAATTTCAAATAATAACAAAAACATGGAAATATCTTTAAAGTTTCAAATAATTTATCTTTTTCCTTTAAAGGTCTTTTTGTTACGGTAGAAAAAGGAATGAGAATAGTAATTTTATTCTCTCCTTTGTTTGGTGTCAAATTTGGTAGACAACATGAATAAAAAAAATGTGGGTCCCATTGCTTCAAAGCTTCCATCCAAAATGGGGGAGACTAGGAAGGGAAAGGTGTTGTGAGAAAGTAAAAAGACAAAAACATCCTTATTTATATATATATATATATATATTATTGAGGATATTTTTGTCATTTTATATACATGTTTTTTTTCTTTCCTTTTCCTTTTCTGTACAACCAAACAAGATGAAAGAAAAAATTTATCCTTCTTCCTTTTAGTTTTTCTCTTATCAAACAACTTAAAAAATTATTTCAATTTCCATTCCTTTTCTTTCCTTTCCCTTTCTTTCCTTTCATTTTCTTCCCCAAATCAAACATACCATAAATGGTTAGTTGTTGCATAGTTTTTTTAATATTGCTCTTTCAATCATTTCTACTATTCTACTCTTTGTTTCAATCGCTATGGCATTTTTTGTGAAATATGATTCACTTTCATCTGTCTCTATCCCCGGGAAAAACTAGACCATCAAGGCAAGATTGGTCCGACTTTGGTTGGTTCTAGAATTGAATTTGAATAAATCAAATAGTTATCATTCTATGGAGTTGACTTCAATGGAAGCAAATGTATTTTTGTGTTTTTTTAATATATTGAATAGTTCTTAATGCTGTAGGGAGCTTCAAAGGTTCAGTTAATGTGCTTCAGGGGTTGAATTTTGTTGTAGGTGACGTTTTAGCTCCTATTGGATTTCTTTTCTCTTCAATTGTGGCTTTTGATACAAAGATTAATATGAATAGATTGTATAATGATTATTATTTGAGTGGAGAGGTAATGGTGAATTCTGTTTTCTATAAAATTATAATAATAATACTTGCAACTAAATTCAACACTGGGTTCAAGAAATTTCAACCCGAAAATGTCAGTAAAAATTCTATGGTTTAATTTAAGAGTTCTATCATTGTTGAGTCATTTTTCAAATATGGTTGTGGCTTCCTATTTTGCTTCTTTAATGTGTATTTTTTTTTATTTATGTTACATATTTTAGAAATTCACATGGATCTTTACTTTCTTAACACACATGGGAAAGAAGTAATGACGAAAACAATTTGTGGAAATGATATTTTAGGATATAGTGGTACCATCACATATATGACAAAGTGCAATCTTTCAACTTGGCAAATTCTTAAGGACTTTGAAGGACCTTATAACATTAGCTATGACACCTCCAAAAAGCAATGAAGATCTTTTGTCAATATTTCCAACCTCATAAACGTGTCAAGTTTTTGTTTTTGTTTAAGTTGGGTATATAAAAGTACATTGTTATTTTATGTTCTTTTTGCAAGTTTTTTTTTTAAAAAGAAATTATGTGAGTTCACTTAACATAATTGAAATTAACTTAGATTTAATGTTACTTCTAATATTATGGGGTTTTGTCAAAAATATAGTATTTTTAATTAATTTAAAAGAATTTAATAAGTTTTGATTTATAAGATTTACATTTCATTTGAAATCATTGAAAAATCAAATTGAATTAATTTGAATATATTTAATTCTAAAATGTATTTAACTAAAATTTCAAAATAAAAATCAATTTATAATTGTTAATAAAATATTTCATTTTCAAATTAAACTCCAATATAATATTATAAATAAATATTATCTTTTACATACCCAAGTTTGTTATTATTACGTGTGAATTATTTTATGATGTCTTTATCAAACTTTGAATTTCAACTCTAGGGTTAGTTTTTTGCTCATTCAGCACTTTATTTAAGATTTAATATAAGAGTGATTTTATGATATTTTTATTTTGTCATATATTATTATTTTAAACACTAAAAAAAGTGTTGAAAAATTGTTTGCAATTTCCATATTTTTAATAACTTATACACACAGTTTTTCTATTTGTTTGTTCAAATATTTTAGTGCATATTGTTAACATAACCTTTTACATACATTTTTAGATATATAAATCTTCAAAAGAGAATAATTAATAAAAGGAATGATTCTTTTAAACAAATATGATTCTTTTTGTAATTAAAAAAAACTACTTAATATTTTTTTTTGATACATTATAAGCATGTAAAATTTTATTTAAGAGTTTAATTGTCATGCATTGTTAATGTAAAAACTTTTACATGGTCAACCAATCAAAAATTAGTTTTAGTATGACTTTTAGAGTAATTATTATCAAAGTTAACCAACTCACTATAAATAATGGGTTGTGATTAGATGACAATGTAAAACTGCTTTACATTATTAGTGTATAACATATTTTCTCTTTACTTAAATGTAATATTTAAGTGTATTAATATAAAAGTAAATGTTTATAGGAAAGTATAGTATATAAATTACGAGAATGGATCCTCTGCACTAAAATTTTCACTTGATGAAATCCTAAACCATAAAATAAATTTATTAATATAATATACTTTTATTATAAGTTAGATATTTAAAAGAGTTATTAGTGAGATTATAACACCTAAGAATCTATTTTTTTTTATTTGAGAAAATATTTTTTGATAAATTACTTTAGTGAATGTTTATATCTCATGAAGATATAAATTATATAAGAAAATTTATTCATATACAGATTACAAGATTTGGATATATCTTAGAAATAAAAAAAAATAATACTTAAAAACATGTTGAACTTTAGAGGCAAATACTTACATTACATTGGAACAAAAATAAATAAATAAATAAATGAAACCATATTAATATACACATATAAATATAGGCCACAAAAAATAAAATAAACATGTAAATAAAAATAATGATAACTTACCGGTAAAATTATATGAGATACTAATGAACATATTAATAGCTAGATAAATATGTATTTATATTTATGTTAAATTATAGTGTAAAATTATATCAGAAGAGGATTCAATGTTATACATAAAAATATACTAATATGCAAATTACAATAGATGCACATTTTAATAGAAATTTCACATGACAATATTTTCTTAATAGAGAGTCATTATAAACACTTCATACATGCTTACAAAAAAGACATCTAAATACAGTCCATGCGATGCACAGGTGAATATACTACTTTATAATAAATTTAAGTTATATAAAATAAATATTTATTTTGTGAAATGCACAAATTAAAATACTAGTTTAGTATATATTAATCATTTCTATATATAAATTAGAATAATTATCTTAAATGGGAACATTTTTAGGAGTTATTATTCAATGAGAAGTTTTTTAGGATTTTTTTAAAGGAAAATGTTGTAAGGAGTTTTTCTTAACATCTTTTCTCTTTCGATTTATCCTTTTCAAGTTTATTTCTAAATTGAATTTTAATACTTTTAAAAATAAATTATTAATAGTTAAAATAACCTTATATCATAATTTAAATTGTTTGTCATAAATCTAAAATATAATTTATATATTCAAAAATATTCATCTTCTCTCTCTCTCTCTATCTCTATAAATTAGAATAACTATCTTATGTGAAAGTGTGTTTAGAAGCTATTCTTAATGAGAAGGTTTTTATGAGTTTTTCTTCAATGAGAACATTTTTAGAAGATTTTCTTAACATCTTTTATCTTTCAATATTTTCATTTTTATTTATAAATTGAATTTCAATATTTTTTTAAAAAAATTATCATTAGTTAAAAATAACATTATATCATAATATAAATTATTTATTATAAATCTAAAACATAATTTATATGTTCAAAACTATTTATTTACTAATTTTAATTATAATATAATTTATATATTCAATTTTTTTATTTGTTATAAATTTTAATTATATAAAATAAAACATTTTTCCTATACATTGTGTAGGCTCAAGTACTCGTTTATTATGAATTTTAATTTTAATATAATTTATATATTTAAAACTATTTATTTATTATAAACTTTAGACTTTTACTTATATAAAATTAACATTTATCTTGTACACTACACAAACTAAAATATTAGTTTATTATTATATTTTCAAGTCATTCTAGTATGTATATAAAGACTAATGCAACCCATGCCAGTACCTAAATCAACCTTTTAGTTTAAATTAAAAGAAAATAACTAAAATTTATATATTCAAACCTATTTATTTATTATTAATTTTAATTATAATATAATCTAATTTATATATTCAAAAGTATTTATTTATTGTAAATTTTAGTTATATAAAATAAACATTTTTCTTGTACATTGTACAAGCTAAAATACTATTTTATTATGAATTTGAATTATAATATGTTTTTATATTTAAATTTTTTTATTTATTATAAATTTTAGACTTTTAAGTATATAAAATTAACATTTATCTTGTGTATTGCATATACTAAAATGCTATTTTATTATTATATTTACAAGTCATTCTAGTATGTATATAGAGACCAATGCAACCCGTGTGAGTACCAAAGTCAACCTATTTTGAAAAGAAAATAACTAAAATTTGTTATTGTGAAGTTTCTACTATAATTTTTTTTTGTAGAATTAAGTTTTCACACAATCAAATAAGAAATAAACATTGTTTGACACAGATCAACCTGTCAGTTTTAATTAAAAGAACATAACAGCCGGTTTCTACTATAAAAACACATTTTTAAGATTTAAGTTTACAATTATAAATTAGAATATATAATTTGAAAAGTAAAACTCACATTTTCACAACTATCTCAGTCGGACATTTTTAATATTTTTTTTATTTTCTTTTTTGAATGTGCATACACATTACTTTCACAATTAGTCAATAAATATTATTCTTAACTATCTCAAATTACGTTACTTTTATTTTTATTTATATATTTAATCTTCTTAATAGTCTATTCTTTTCAATCTAACATTTTTTTATCTCTATATTTAAATTAGATTTCAATGTTTTTTCTAAAATATCTATTACTAAAAATAACATTATATTATTATTTTTTTCCACATGTATTCTTCATCGAATACAATGAAACACTTCTCCAAATTCAAACATTAGGTTCACAAATAATCTTAGATTATAATTTAAATTATCTATCATAAATTAAAAATATATTTATACTGTAACTTTTTTTAATATTTTTCCAAAACAAAATAATTTTCAAAATATCATGAATGAAATCAAAACATTCCCATTCTACATGCATACCCTGTTTGGTAAGTGAAAAGGGAGAGAAATTACACAGAAAATTTTAAATTTTTATTGTTTGGTTAAATGAAAATAGCTAGAAAATTTTTAAAGATTTTCATTCTATTTCATACTTATTTTTATTTATTTATTTATTTATCTATTATTTTTTATTTATTTTTCTTAAATCAAACAACTTTAATTTTTATTTTTTTTTCTTTTTCTGTATTTCCTTTTTTTCTATCAAACATGTCTGCAATGCTAAGCTAAGTAAGTAGAGAGTCAAAAGTCAAAACCCTAGAAATTATAAATCTCCCCGCTTGAGCCTCTTACAGTTTTTGGCACTGGTTTGCGCTGCTTCACGGCGTTTGTTAACTTCCCTTCACCCTTACCACCTTCCATCTCCAAACATGGGTCGGAAACACGACGCCGTTTCGCTAAGCGAACCAGTCGCCGAAGAAAAAGCCCCCTACAGCCCCGAGGTCGAGTCCGAGAAGCAGAAGAAGAAAAAGAAGAAGAAGAACAAAGACAAGCATCAAATCGAAAGCAGCCCCAAACGAAAGCTCGACCCTCAAAACGACACCGAATCGAAGAAGAGGAAGAAGAAGCACTCCAAAGAGAACGCCGAAGAAACCAACGGCGGTAACCGTGACGAAACGATGACGGAGGGGTCCGTGGTGGTTACTGGAAAGAATGTGGGAGACGCGAAATACGCGGCGGTGAAAAGCTTCGCGGATTCGGGAGTGGCGGAGAACGTGCTGGAGTGCTGCAAGGGTTTCGAGAAGCCTTCTCCGATTCAGTCCCGAGCGTGGCCTTTCTTATTGGACGGTCGTGATTTGATTGGAATCGCGGCCACTGGCTCAGGTGTGTTGTTGTTGTTGTGTGTGTGTGTGTGTGTTTGTTTCGCGTGACTTGAAATCGGTTCTGATTTTGGCGGTTTTGCTATCAGGGAAGACGCTGGCGTTCGGCGTACCGGCGGTTATGCATGTTTTGGGAAAGCGAAAGAGTAAAGGCTCGAAGGGTCGTAACCCTCTTTGCCTCGTGCTCTCTCCCACCAGAGAGCTAGCTCAACAAGTATGTGTTTGTTAATGCACGGGGTGTTGTTATATTGAATTTGAATTTGAACTTCATTTTTTTAATCATTTCATGTGTAATTTTGCACTTGTCTCGTGCAAATTGAAATTAATGTCCTCTATGACTTTCATTGATTCTTTAATACTTGACCTTTCTATTTGGAAATTTTAATCTTGAAACTTCTAGGTCTAGCCTTCTAGGTAGGAGTGAAAATTGTCAGTGAATCCAGACGTTGTATACATAATATTAAGAGACTGGTCAATTGCTAATTTTCATTCCACTCTTTCCCTCGTATTTTGTTTTCCAGACAAATGCTTGCTACGTTTAGCATGATTCTTAGATGTGAAATTGTAAGGTGGATCCAGACCAAATGCTTGCTACGTTTTTAGCATAATTCTTAGATGTGAAATTTGTAAGGTGAGAAATGGAAGAGTGAAAATTTGATAATGATGATGAGGTATTTGTACTTTATGTGTAAGTTGATTTGGTTGCCATTTTCATTCATCCTTTTTGTACCTGGAATATGTAGTAATTACTAATTGAATGTTGTTATTCCTGATGAGAGGTGAGGGATTTTTTAAATCTCTCTCTCAAGTTACTGAAAGAAATGTTTACTTGGATTTCAAATTCAAATGAAAGGGCTGAGTTGTGTGAATGATGTAGTTGCTAGCTGTGAGCTTATTATTTAAGATGTATACCCAAACATGAGGAACCATAGGTTATATGCAATTCATGCTTGTTATTTAAGATGTATACTCGAACATGAGAAACCATAGGTTATAGGCAATTCATCATCCAGCTGCTATTGATCAATTAAATTGTGTGATAAGTTAAATATTGGTGTCTCATGACATTGTTATAGCTTATATCTCTCTCCATAGGAACACTATGAGTCTATAACAGGAAAATAATTGATGTTATTTTAGAATAACTTCATTTTTTTTTCTTTAGGCTGCTGGTGCTGTTATGTGAGTACAATTTACTTGCCCAGCCCCCGTCACCCCCCAATGTTGTTTTCCCCTGTAAAAAATTATTTCCACTGACTTTATCTAACATTTTTAACTCCATGGATATTGGCCCGTATTACTGATTTACTGAACGATAATAGCTAATAGTTTTCTTTAATTGTTTTATAGATATCAGATGTCATGTGTGATGCTGGTAGGTCTTGTGGTGTGGAATCAATCTGTTTGTATGGTGGAACCTCCAAAGGGCCACAAATCTCCTCACTAAAATCTGGCATTGTAAGTTATCAAGTTCTTCTGCTCCCTTGGATGATTTATATTCAGATGCCAGTTGAAGTCACATGCTTGCTCACTTCCATGTTGAGTGAGCTTTTTTGGTCACCTTTTATAAACATCAAATGGATATTTTGATACTATTTTTTCATCCAGGACATTGTCATTGGAACCCCTGGTCGTATCCAGGATCTGATTGAAATGGGTGTCTGTTGCCTAAAAGAAGTATCTTTTGTGGTAAGTAAGCTGTAAATTATCAAGCAAAATTCTGTTTAGTTCTCTTTATTTTTTTTTAACTCATTCTTCTATCATGTAAACAAGTTGTTATTCCATCATATCTTTTATTTTCTGGACTCACTGATGGGCAATTTGAGTCTCTTTGTTCTACATTTGCTAAATTTCTTATGTAGGAATATGCTGGATTTTGAATCTACATGCAATTTGCATCTCAGCTGAATTTTCGTTGGCTTTAAATTGAATGTGAAGTAGAAGTAGATGCTTGTTTATAATTAACATATACTGAGCCTGAGCCTTTTGCAAACATGATCATTTTTTTGTCCTAGGTACTTGATGAAGCAGATCGGATGCTTGACATGGGTTTTGAACAAGTAGTTCGCTCTATACTGGGTCAGACGTGTTCTGGTATGAAGCATTTTTATCAATGGTTGCCTCTATTTCTGGTCATTAACTTGTTCCTTTTAGTTTGTTGTTCTAGTATTTTATATTTGCCTTAAATTTGTATTAGTTGAACTACACTGAACCTGCAGTTCTGATTCTCCAAGGAGCTTACATAGATGTATTTTGTTTACTCAAATTTTTCCCAGCTTATTTTTATATCATTAACGAGATTATAATTGTCTGCAGTTCGTCAAATTGTTATGTTCAGTGCTACATGGCCTTTGCCGGTTCATCACTTGGCACAAGAGTTTATGGATCCCAATCCTGTAAAAGTCTGTATCTTCATTTTCAAATAAATGCTTTGAACTATTTTTATATAAGTTTTTGTAGGAAGAAATATTTAAACTCGTGACAGGTTGTTGTAGGTTCAGAAGACTTAGCAGCCAATCATGATGTCATGCAGATAGTTGAGGTGTGAATTTTATCAAATGTACATTTCACATATACTGTATTTATGCTTTTAGTGAATATTAATTCCTTTTACATTCATAGGTCTTGGATGACCATTCTCGTGATAAGCGCCTGATTGCTTTACTGGAAAAGTACCACAAATCTCAGAGGTATCCCTTCCTGCGATTTACTTCTTCCATTTACTTGCCTTTTTTTTTCTGATTGATCAATTGCCTCTTAAAACTAGAGATGTCTTCCCAATTGTCTGTTTTTGTTTTTGTTTTGTGCATATATGCGGGTGAGTTTTTTGGGGGGTGGGAGGTGGGTGGGGGTTATGGAGTGCCAACATCAATGAACTGGCTGTTTACATTGGATATAGATCTTTTTGGTGGCTGGCCTAAGTCATATCATCTCAAATAAAGGATAAAAGTGGGGATGAAGTTGAAGATCATAGTTCAAAATTTGCTTGCTGTATATGTGGTTTTTAGGGGGATGGGATGTGGAGTATGACTTCCCTATAGGAAATGAAAAAAGATCTAGGAGTGTAAAATCATGTTAGATTGTTCATATGGTTTCCATGACTTTGGCTGAATTTGCTGTATTTCTGTAACACGAGAAAAAAAGGGTCAGTCTCCAATGGTGGTTTTGATATATATATCAATTTTTTTATTTTTTACCTGTTTAGTTTTGCCACATGCTGCTAAGAGCTTGTACCTTTTCTCAGGAATCGAGTATTGGTTTTTGTTTTGTACAAATGGGAAACCAAACGAGTTGAAAATATGCTTCAAGAAGGGTATGTTGTACACATTTTTTTTAATAATTTTCCTGGTGAAAATATTGGGTGCTGGCTCTAAGCACTTACTGATATGATCATAATAGATACTTAGGATATGTTAAATACCATCTTCAGGGGTTGGAAGGTTGTGTCAATACACGGGGACAAAGCCCAACATGATCGCACAAAGGCACTATCATTATTCAAGAAGGGAAGCTGTCCTTTAATGGTAACCTGTTTTTCATGGTGATTATTAATTATTAATCATACCAGTTTGTTGGCTGAAAAGTTAAAACAAAATTTTGAATTGGTATGACAGCAATGTTTGATTGTTTTCTCCATGATACTTTGGCTTTATTGGAGAATGGTTACTTTCTTCTTATCATTTTGTAATATTTTTGCAACACGTTTTTCTGTACTTGCCATCTCTTGATAATGTTTTTTATCCAGATTCTTCTATACTTTGTTCCTTCTCCCTTTCAAAGTTCTAGTTTTAGTATTTTTACAATACAGACTTGTGGTTGAATTTGAATCCACATTTTTATTCCCCTTGGTCCTCAACCAAAACTGTACAGATTAGCAAAGAAATTATCAGGACAATTTATTTTTGAACTCTAATTTCATTTTAAGGGCTCCTGTGAATGCCTTTAGTGGGTAAAATATGAAATGATTCTAATGGAACTGGCTCTATGTCTATTGGACCTGACATGATCCCTCAAACATTCTCTGCACTTTCTGTTGCTTTATTCAGTCAATTATTTGACTTAACAATTCAATGAACAGATTGCTACTGATGTGGCTGCACGGGGATTGGATATTCCAGATGTTGAAGTAGTGATCAACTATAGTTTTCCTCTGACTACAGAAGATTATGTTCATAGAATTGGGCGGACTGGACGAGCTGGTAAGAAAGGTGTTGCCCATACATTCTTCACACAGCAGAATAAGGTATTATTAATTCTCTTCTCTATATATTCTACCGATGCCTTCTATTTCTATTATATCATTGGTGTTTTTGTCTTTTCACCCTGGTATCAACTAAAGAATAGAAAAATTTCAGGGACTTGCTGGGGAGCTGGTGAATGTTTTAAGAGAAGCAGAGCAAATTGTGCCGGATGCCCTCTTGAAATTTGGCACACATGTAAAGAAAAAGGTCTTTTTTTTTCTCCACTTTTGATTATGCACCAGTTCAGATTTTTTTTATGATGAAGCTAGGATAAACATTTCTTTGTTTTACAGTGCTTTAACTTTTGAATTGTGCAAAACATTTGATTGATTGATAAAGTATAATTTTTCAATCTATGATAGGAATCCAAGCTTTATGGGGCACACTTCAAGGAAATCCCTGTTGATGCTCCAAAGTCTCAAAAGAAAACATTCGACAACTCTGACGATGAAGACTAAATGCTGGTGACTTGTGTTTATTTTTGGCTGAAGGAATATGTGAATTCGGTCATTTCTTACTCTTTTTGGTCGAGTTATTTATTACTTTAAAAGGTAATAAAAAATATTCTAGATAGATTAGTGAGTCTTTTCCTCTAGTAGCATGCACTTGTATGTGCTTGTAAGCTTTTGTTCTTTTCTTAACTTTATGAGATGATAATATATATTTTTAGCTGTCTAGGATTGTCTTTTAATTTTCAAAGTTTGACCTTTTAGAGTTTTAATTGATTAATTAATTTATTTACTATTTTACTTTGTTTGTATCTCACACTTAAATTTTATTTCCCCGACTTCTACATTCATTTTGTAACCATAAATATGCTTGTTATACCAATTTATGTGGATTATTAATGAGGATGCTATTGACCATTCTTTATGCATTAGCCTACCAGTCATTGGCGTCAGTTCCGTTGGGATGTCAGTAATACATACACGTGAAAGGATATTCGAGAATAAGCTCCAATTTAAACTGTTTAGCCCCGTGATTTTGCTCACTGCTAGTTATCTAACAATCGTGAGTTGATACTTATCCATTCGACTGTGGCTAGCGTGGGAAAGCTTTTGATATCTCCCATGGTGGGAAAGGACATGCGCACCGTTGGATTTGTGCTAATAAACTGAGTCGTTGGATATGTGACTATGGTAACTGGTTTTTGTATTCGACACGTCAGTTTTTTTAAAAAAAATATAGGAGTTAATCGGTTTGTATTTCAATCATGTCATGTCAGTTTGTTTTTTAAAATTTTAATTCCAGATGGAAACCCATGTATAAGGCGGTGGTTGGGTTCGTTTTCCCGGATCTGTAGGCGTACCCATTCCCTTCTGTGGGTGTTGACAGTCGGAGTTTTAACTGGGTTCCCCTTTTCGGTTGGTTTATTCCCCATTTCGACGGTATTTGAAACCCATTGTTCCCCTTTTCGTATCTGATTGTTCCTCGGTTGCAACCCATTTCCGGTTTTTCTTCCTTGTGTTTGAAATTGGTATCCGTATTGCGTTTATTATCTTCCCTATTTGTCAAGATGCTGGTACCCATTTTCTCCCTTTGTGTTCTGTTTTTCTTAACCATTCCCATTTTGATCTATGTATTTGTGCTTTGTACATTTGGCTCGAGCGGTAGTGTTTTCTGTCCAACATTCAAAAATAAATACCGTAAGTGGTTGTGCAACTATAGGAGCGTCGAAGTCGAAATATTGTGGCAATAAGGATGTTTAAGGACACATTGTTCGACAGATAAGTTAGTACTGATTATGGGTGGTAAAATGAACATCCTTGCAATGCATTTTTGCTAAAATGAGACTCAGCTACTAAATCTGATGACACATCCTCCGCCCAATCGCAGAAGGGGAATTTGGCTACTAAATCTTATGACACAATACGGGGGTCTCATCTAGCGGGCATGGGGGGGTTGAAATCGGGAATGGAGGAAAAGATATGGGGTGTGGGTGGTTGGCCGGAAGGGGCTACTTTCGTAGGACGCTTCCTACAATCAAGGGTACGGCGGGTCGTTTGAGGGCTCCAGTGCTTTCCTCAATGATGGGTTGAAAATGGGAAAGTGCATACACACCTACAATTTGGGGGGGAAAAAAGTCTCATAAAAACTTGCTGACCCGGTTTACTAATTTTAATCCAGTCCACTCATTTTAATATTCATAGATTTGATGGCTATAATGTCCTTTCGCACAGTAGAGGATATCATTAACTTTCCCACCCTAGCCTGCGTCTATCCATTCAGCTTAAAATGTCACTTGTTAGATGGTTGTATTGTGGTTCATGTGTTGGGTAACATTTAGGTTTTATTTGGATAAATTTATTCATGAGCACTTTATAGGAGAAGAAAATAAGAAGAAAAAATGAAATAATTTTTTTCATAAATTAAAATTAATTTATGCATAAGTTAATTTGTAAAAGTTTTCTTATTTAACTTTTTTAAAAGTTGATTTTAACATGTGTAAAGTTAATTCTAGTTCATGACAAAGTTTATTTTATTTTCGTTTTATTTTATTTAAGTGTTTATGAAGAAATTTATCTATACAGGATTATTGTTAAAGGGGACAAATGTAATACCCATTGCACATAAATGTGAATTCACTGCAGTGCTTAGTTTTTTTTTTTTTTAGTATGTGTTTATTAATAATTGAGTTTTCTTATTTTCATTTTTTTTCCCGTGTTTTGAATAAAAAACAGTGAAATGTTTTTACTAATTTTTGTTCATAATAGTTTAAAATTTTTAAACAAAAAGTAAGTTCATGTTGTACACTATAAGTAAAAGCATATTACCACCTTTTTATTAAGGCTAATTTTAATATTTTTGTCATTGAAAATTATGTAATTGAATTATTTCATAAAATTATTTCATGAGGACGAATTAGTTTTAAACCAGATTAAGATATAGTCATTTTTATTCCATAAATTTTTGTAATTTATTAAATTATAATTATATCTAACTTAGATTGTTTGTCATTTTGTAAAATTAAACATTAATAAAAAGATAATTAAATGAATTTTATTTTTGTATATTTTGAAAGCATATTATGTTAATTTTGATATATATTACTAAGATATTAAATAATTTTGAAGTAATGATTTGAAAATGTGATATATATGATAATATGATAATTTTTTATTTTCCTGGTGAGTTTTTTAGATAAAATTATTTAACAAAATGTTATTTAATGATGTAAGAGTTGTGGTGGTGTAAATTAATCTATCTTTCTATTTTGTAGAATAAAAGTTTGAAAAACTTATTTGATGAAATTTGTTTCGCTAGTAAATTTTTAGCTAAAGAATTTTTCGGTAATAGTGATGACAGTAGCATAGGCCGTGGTAAAGGTATTTTGAAGTCGAGTGCAGAGAATTTATGTAAATTTAAAAAATAAAAATAAGTTGTATAGATTGAGAATCTGTGTAAAACATTTTTTTTTGTTTTAATTTTTGAAAACAAACACTTCAAGAACAATAATTGGACAAAACTTTAATTTTATTTTCCCCAAAAGCCATAGTAATTTTTTTGGTATTAAAAGCCATGATAATTTAAATTAATTATAAATATATCTTTCGTTGCTCACTTTACATATCTTCTCATTTTAAATGAAATAAATCCTAAATTATCGTAGAGGTCAATACTGCCATCAATGTAACATCACCTTGTTGGATCATTGGCTTTCAATTATAGAGAATCTTGACCTTTAAAGTTATTTGTTATAATCAAATAATAAACTAATTATGCAAATAAAAGCTGTAACCACTAACCTATAGTCCAGTTTAGATAAACTTTTTAACAAATATTTATAGAAAAAAAATGGACTGAAATTAATCAAATTTTTCTAATAAATTAAAATCAACTTGTACACTTTAATTTTTTTTTCTTTTTCATCTAACTTATTCAAAAACTGAAGTGTATAAATTAATTTTAATTTGATGTCAAAAGATTGATTTGAAGTTAGAAGAAAAAATTGTTTTATGTTATTTCCTACTTTCTCCTTCTATAAATACTCATTAAGAAATTTACCTAACCGGACCCTTTATCTAAGTCGGAAGTTTCTTACCTTGTCTGAGTACTGGTTTTATTAAGCCAACATTCAAATCTGTGGGTGGTTTGCGTGTGAGCTTGCTAAGTTGCCCACACGACTTGCTCAAGGGAGGAATAATGCCAAAAATTGAACCAGCACGAAGGCTGTAATCTACACAAACTCAGTCAATTTTGGAGTTTGAACTCGTATTAGAAGCCACTAACTAATCATTAAAAAGTAAAGGTAATAAACATTTTCAGCGAAAAATCTATTCAGGGAACGATGAAGCAACCACGGAGAAGCTGCACAGAAACTCTAGTTACATTTTTTGAAAAACAATTGAAAAGATAGGCTATACACTAATAATATAAAATAGTTTTACACGGTCATCTAATCATAAACTACTATATGTGGTAAGTTTATTAACTTTCATAATAACTACCATAAAAGTCATATCAACATTGATTTTTAATTGATTGACAGTATAAAACTTTTTACATCGACAGTGTATAATTATTATACTTAAAACAATTTTTCTATCCTTTACAGTACAACAAAGTCATAAGTATTAAATATATGTTCTTAAATATGTTTAATTATTTAACATATTAAATAATTGTTATATTTTAATATAATAAATAGTTTTTAATGTTTTTTTATTTTGATAAGAACATATTTAGTGCATAAATAAAAAAATGTTATTTTTTGTATTACGGGATTCAGTTTGTTACCAATTTAATTAGGACACTACAAAGGTTGGTGATTAGGGATTCGGCTTCATCGGGTCAAAGGTTGTATCCCCGGTTATGTTAACCGCGTATTGAAGGGGAAAAATTATTGTTATTACTATTATTATTGATTGGTTGATGTGATGTTGATTGACAAGTCAATCTACATTTTTAATTTTTTATCATCAAGATGAAAATAAATAAAATAATAATAAAGAAATATTAAAGTGAATTATAATTATACGATGATAAATTAATAAGTATTTAGATATGAATAATTTAAAATTTTAAAACATATTTATAATTCTGTACTTTTTCTGTGATCTCTTTTTGACTATTGTTTAAAATTTTAAATCATTAATAAAATATTTAAAATTTTATCTTTTTTCTTTAAATTTTCGATAGATGATTAAAGCTTGACTGTATCTTTGATTCACTTAGTTTGAAATATATGTAATTTTAATTATCTAAGTTTTTCTTTTCAAGTTAGTTCAATCTCTTTATTTTTAAAATTAAGAAAATTTGTTCATACTAATGAAACTTGACCAAATATATATTAATTTTATTCATACTAGTAAGTATGTCATAAATTAAACGATGTAAATACATGAAAATATCAAAAATATATTTTTAAAAAATATTTAAGGAATTGTTAATTTAATTAATAAAATATTGTTTCATTAATAGTAAAGCCATAAATTAAAATATGAAAAATGTAGGAATTAGATTCGTAGTTTTGAAAATCTCAATTAATTTAGTTAAAAGAAAATTATTTTAATAGATTTGTAAAATCACATTATGCCTAATGTTGATCAAAGAAATTTAAGCATTAATCAAAGAAATTCACAAAAAGTATAATTCTCCTTTAATTAAAAAATTAATTAAAGAAAAAATGTTAATGTGATTTAAGAATTTAAATATACCAACTCATTCTAGAATAGATTTACAATGAACCATAGAATGTCACATCATTAATGAAAAAAAATATAATATATTAGGAACTAATGAATAGATATTTTAGTTCTAAAAAATATTAAATTGATAAAAAAAAATCACTTCCTAAACCTAGTTATATGTAATTCCATTGTAAAATTTCTGTGAATTGGTACTTTCTCTTCGTTGATGAGAAAAAATTCTCTCCATTTCTTTTTCTCTTCATTTCTTCCATTATTATAGTTTTGGAAAATAAATAACACACTCTATTATGTGTTTATTATCTTTATTTCATTTATTTTTTTTAAAACTATAATAATGAAAGAAATGGAGAGGTCCATCGATGCTACCCTTAACAAAAAGTTTAAACTGAATTCTTATCCTGAACCTAATTCTTTAATCGTAGAAAACTCCAAGATAGTGAATAAAATCGTCTCCACCCAACATTCATATGCACCCAACCTTAGCCGCCACCGATCTTGAACCAATGTTTTTAGAAGTATATGGAAAGTCTTTCCTTTGGCCGCAAGTGTCAAAGCTAATCACGTCAATTTACAATTATTTCTTTACTTATGTTAAGTTTGCCAAGAGTTAATAATGATAAGAAGGATATGTTTCATGGAAAATTACTGGTGGACATTAAACTCTAGTAACTAGAGAGATAAAAAAAAAGAAGTGTATGTATAATAAGCAATATGATGTGATGAGAAAAAAGAAATAAAGAAAAATAATAAATGTTAATAATAGTAAGAAGACATTCTAAGAAAGTTAATAATATCAAAAGAAATTGCTTGTTTCCAACTGTTGGATGTGATTGGAGGGAGTGTGCAACAGAGCTTCCATGTGAGGGAAAGAGATCTAATCAATTAGGTTTTTATTTAATTTTATTTTAATTTCATTTTTTTATTAATTTAATCCTTTTAAAATTTAAATATTTATTATTTAATTCTTATTTTATTGTAATTTATTTCATTAATGATGTAGTATTTTATTGTTCACCGATGATTTATTCTAAAATAAATCGATACTTTATTATATTTAAGCTCTTGATTCAATATGAATATTTTTAATACATATGTCATAAAGATTCAAGTTTATGATATATTTACCCTTGATAAATTTATTTACATATATACTAACTCATTGATGCTTTACTTTAAATTAAAATAAATACTTGGTTGGTCTTTTCTTGCAAAGTTAAAATTTGACTTCAATTGCAGAGTAACCCGTTTAATTATCCTTGATAAGCCATATTAAAACCTTACTACAAATCCTGATAAAAATTGATAGTCTTCCTTTAATTTTATACGAAGGCGAGATTTCGTTAATTTAATCTAAACTTTCATGTAAAATAATTAAAGACAGATTCTTTACTTAACTATATACATCGTTTTTTATTTTTTTATTTTAAAAGGGTCAAATTTGCTTATCCTCTTCTTCTTTTTCAATTAACACCGTACATTAGTATTCGAGTTGATATTCATGCAAGATTTTGACTTTAACAAATGGCGCAATACGCGTATGAGTTGAACTAGTCTCTACAATTCTAGTGTATTTGCAACGACAATTTTTCTTCAGCTGATGTTGTGAATATTTTGATTCATTAATCTCAGAAAAGTTTGCTAGTCATCTTTTTTGTTTGTTTTCGTAAAATACAACGTAGCATCTTTCTCATCGTGGAGTGGGCACGGTTTCAAGTTGGCAGTTTTGTGACGCGGAAAATTAAGGCGCTCAATAAAATATGATAGAAGTTGACCATTTCTTTGGTGGCTCTTATAAGAGCACACTTTTTTTTTTAATACGTTCAGAGAGTATTATTCAGACACGTAACCTTGAACATGGCCATAAAAGCACAACAGCAAAGCCACAATGGAATTCACAAATCTCATCAAATCCTAGCAACTATTCTTATCCAAAAAAAAAAAAAAAAGGGCCCAGAAATCTCATAATCAAGTTCTTGCAACTCTTCCCATTAGAGAAAAAAAATGGCAGATAGTTCAGTATCGTTTTTATTGGACAAGCTGACTTCCTTACTTCAAGAAGAAGTGAATCTGCAGAGAGGGGTTCGTGAAGATGTTCAGCACATCAAATATGAACTGGAACGCCACAAGGCCATCATAAGGGTGGCTGATTCTCTGGAAGACAAAGACCCTGAACTCAAAGCATGGGTTAAACGAGTGAGAGATGTTGCTCATGACATGGAAGATGCTATAGATGAATTCAACCTTCGCCTTGTTGATCAACATGGACAAGGCAACAATTCTTCTTTTCATAACTTTTTTTCCACCCTGAGAGCTCGGCATACGATTGCTTCAAATATACAAGGTATCAAATCCAGAGTGGACATTATATCCCAGGGACGTCCAACCTTACCTGGGATAGGCTCAGGCTCAAGTCAACGGTTGTCAACAAGGCTTGACAGCCAAGGAGATGCACTTCTGCTTGAAGAAGCTGATCTAGTGGGTATTGACAAACCCAAAAAGCAGCTTAGTGACTTGCTTTTCAATGACGAAGCAGGTAGGGCTGTGATTCCCATTTATGGAATGGGTGGGTTGGGAAAAACCACGTTGGCAAAACAAGTCTATGATGATCCAAAAGTGAAGAAGCGGTTCAGGATTCATGCTTGGGTTAATCTTTCTCAATCTTTCAAATTAGAAGAGCTCCTGAAAGACCTGGTTCAACAGCTCCATAATGTCATTGGCAAACCAGCTCCGGAAGCAGTTGGACAAATGAAAAGTGACAACCTCAAAGAGTTGATCAAGAGTTTGCTTCAGCGAAGCAGGTACCTCATTGTGCTGGATGATGTGTGGCATGTAAAGGTATGGGATTCTATCAAACTTGCTTTACCTAATAACAACCGTGGCAGTAGAGTAATGCTTACCACACGCAAGAAAGATATAGCTTTGTATTCCTGCGCTGAAATGGGTAAAGATTTTAACCTTGAATTCTTACCTGAGGAAGAAGCTTGGTATCTTTTCTGTAAGAAAACATTTCAGGGTAACCCATGCCCTCCTCATCTGGAGGAAGTTTGCAGGAATATCTTAAAAATGTGTGGGGGGTTGCCACTAGCAATTGTGGCAATTGGTGGAGCTTTGGCTACAAGAGGCAGGGCAAACATAGAAGAGTGGCAGATGGTTTGCAGAAGTTTTGGGTCTGAAATTGAAGGCAACGACAAACTGGAGGATATGAAGAAAGTGCTTTCCCTCAGTTTCAACGAGTTGCCTTACTATCTTAAATCCTGTCTGTTATACCTAAGCATCTTCCCTGAGTTTCATGCTATTGAGCACATGAGATTGATTCGCTTGTGGATAGCTGAAGGGTTTGTGAATGGAGAAGACGGAAGGACACTGGAGGAAGTTGCAGACAGTTACCTCAAGGAGCTCTTGGACAGAAATCTGCTCCAAGTGGTAGCAAAAACCAGTGATGGCAGGATGAAGACTTGTCGCATGCATGATCTTATAAGGGAGATTGTCAATTTGAAGGCAAAGGATCAGAACTTAGCAACAATAGCCAAAGACCAAGATATAATCTGGCCAGACAAAGTTCGACGCCTATCAATCATAAACACATTGTATAATGTGCAACAAAATAGGACTGCATTCCAACTTCGGTCTCTGCTAATGTTTGCCTTATCAGATTCACTCGAGCACTTTTCTTTACGTGCATTATGTTCCACTGGTTATAAGTTACTCAGGGTGTTAGATTTGCAGGATGCACCTTTGGAGGTTTTTCCTGCTGAAATTGTCAGCCTTTACCTTCTCAAGTATCTGAGTTTGAAGAATACAAAGGTGAAAAGCATTCCAGGTTCCATTAAGAAGCTGCAGCAGTTGGAGACATTAGATCTTAAACACTCCTGTGTCACTGAACTGCCAGTTGAAATTGTGGAGCTGCAACGATTACGCCATCTCTTGGTGTATCGATATGAGATTGAATCCTATGCTTATTTCCATTCAAGGCATGGCTTCAAGGTGGCTGCCCCAATAGGACTTATGCAATCTTTGCAAAAGCTATGTTTCGTAGAGGCAGACCATGCTTTGATGATTGAGCTAGGAAAACTGACTCAACTCAGGAGGCTTGGCATTAGAAAGTTGAGGCAACAAGATGGGGCTGCTTTGTGTTCATCTATTGAGAAGATGATCAATCTCCGCTCATTGTCCATAACTGCAATTGAAGATGATGAGATTATTGATATTCACAACATTTCCAGGCCTCCTCAGTATCTCCAGCAGTTATACTTGGGTGGACGTTTAGACAAGTTTCCCCACTGGATAAGTTCTCTCAAGAATCTGGTCCGAGTGTTTCTAAAATGGAGCCGGTTAAAGGAGGATCCTCTGGTACATCTTCAAGATTTGCCAAATCTAAGACATCTTGAGTTTCTTCAAGTTTATGTTGGTGAGACATTGCATTTCAAGGCTAACGGGTTTCCTAGTCTGAAGGTGTTAGGCCTTGATGATTTGGATGGACTGAAATCTATGACTGTGGAGGAGGGAGCAATGCCTGGTCTTAAAAAGCTCATCATCCAGCGCTGTAATTTATTCAAGCAGGTACCATTAGGCATTGAACACCTAATCAAACTGAAAACAATAGAGTTTTTTGATATGCCTGAAGAATTGATTACTGCACTGCGTCCAAGTGGAGGTGAGGATTATTGGAGAGTACAACATGTCCCAGCAGTTTATTCCTCATATTGGAGGGATGGTGGTTGGGATGTCTACTCCTTAGAGACTTTAGGAGACAGAGAGAGTGATTCCAGTCGCGGTACGGCAATGAGAAATCTTGAAATTTGCACACTCTGGAAGGTTTAACTTTGATGTTTTCTCTTTTAACATACTGCATATGTGAGTGATGACAAATTTTTTGTTTTACATCAGCTTGCATATGCGAGTGATGACAAATTTTTGTTTTACATCAGCTTGCAGTTTTTTGTTTTTTGCAGTCACCTGACTGCAAATTTCTTCAAGTTTCAACCAAATAAATCAGGGAGCATAATTTGTTTCTTGAATATGAATTCTGAGGTTACTGAATAAAAATGTTCAATATTTTGGTTTACCAACGCATCCATGATCCAATAGCTTTTGAAACTGTGACTGTGATAGTGTGATCTGTAACTACTAGATGTTGAAGATTCCTCCATAACTAATGGAGCCACCACATTTAAACAAACATGTTAATGCATAGGAGTGACAAGGATGTGATGAGTCCTGATGAGTTAGGCATCACATTCAAGTAATTCTGTTAATACATAAGAGTTACAAGAATGTGATAAGTTGTAACCAGTAATGAATTTGCCATTATTGTCATATGTTACTCACACATGGAATAAGTCAAATCCCTCATTATAAGGGGACTCATGAGGTGTAGGATGACTGATCCCGTCATCCATCCGAGACAGCAGAGTTATAAGTGAGAGTTATTGTATTCACGTTCAAGAGAGAACTATATTTTCACAATGAGACTATTGTAGATCATCCTAATTGGGTGGGAGTAAGAGGGATCTCCTAATTGTAAATCATCCTAATTGGGTAAGAGTAATAGAGTAAGAGATATCTCTTACATCAAGAGAGAGAATTTTTGTATGCATGCTTCATATGGAAATGGGACAAGTTTGAAACTGTCTCCAAACTGAGACATTCTAAAGAAAATATGATAGCAAAAATTAGCAATAAAAAATAAACTACAGCAATAACAATTGAAAGTGAAACACTGGAACAAGTTTGAACTCCAGGTTACCCGCACCAAATACACAAATAGAGGGAAACTAGCGTTTTAACCAGCATGTGGATATCAATATTGGCCCTGACAGCACTAAATTGATTGAATTGCAATTGAAAAATGTAAACCAATTCAATCATTTACACATATATAATATTTACAGAGGAGGAGAATTAGCCACCAAAATATTAGGAAAGGCAAGAGGTGAAGATAATAAACCTACCCTACCCGTTCAACATCTAAAAGATTCAACTATAGGGAATATTTTGGATCCATTGCTATCTTTGCATTTTCTGGTTAACTGAATTCTTGGATTGCAATTTGTTCAAATAAGCAAAGGTAAATATTGCTGGAGAGCCAAACTTCAAAAAGTTGACAAAACCTAGTTCTAATTCTTCTACCAGTCCTCAAGCCATTCAGAACATTAAGTTCTTCTACCTCCTGTAATGGGAACCACATATAACCAGTACTAAAATCCTGAGAATGAACTTCCAAGTGCTGTTATACTAGAAATAATTTCCTGAGGAATAGGAAAGGTGTGGTGTCTAATCCCTTCCCATTCAATACCATTAAACCATGGGTGACTCTTTACAGAATCAGGACCTTGGCTACCAAGTGTAGTGTTTTCATTCACTTCAAGTAGCTGAATCAAACAGTCAAATGAAACCCAAATAGAGTTAGTATGCATATATGTTCTCAAACATGCACCGCATATATTTTAAGCAATGTAAATTACATGGACTATCTTAAGAGAAAGAGAGAGTCTCAATAATTGCAAAATCTTGGAGATGAGATCAACAACTTGAGGGCTAAAACTAAAAGTTTCAGGAAGATTTAGATTCCTTTTTGCAATTTTGGCTACTGTATCGAGTTCATTTTCTCTCTATGATCCAAATGGCATCTCACCACATAAAATAAAATATATTAAAACTCCCAACGCCCACCTGCATAATCATCAATGAAGTTTGTCAGCTTGACATCCACAAAATGCTATCAAGGAACTTAAGTCATAACCATAAATGCTTTACATGCTAGAGATTCAGAGTTTGTCCGTTGCCAATGTATGTTAAATACCATTCACTCCACTTTGATGGAATGCACATCAGTTGTAATTACAATCATATTGGTTACAGTTCAAATGAATTTTTACATTCAGCAAATGTAATTCTATTTTAGGTTATGTTTATATTTTGAGGAAATAAAGAAAGAAGTTTGTTAACTGCTACTGACAAGAGGACTTGTGTGGTTTAAGGAGAATCAACGTTTTTGGACAAGTTTTATTCATAGCAGTCGGCAGGGAAACCATGGCCTTTTCCCAAAACAATTTCTTGAGCCAGTGAATCTGCTGTCATCCCACAAATTGTGAATGTTCTCTCACCAGAAATCTGTTATCCAAATCTGAATTCTACCAGTTGCAACCAGTAACACATAAGAATAATTGATCACATTGTGCCATAATATGAATAATTTTATATAGATATCCCTAAAGATGACAACAACAATTAACCAAAAAAAAAAAAAAAACCTCCAATTCATATGGAATAATCAACATGGTAAATTTTCTAAAATTAGCGAAACTATCAATTATAGCTGTAGGTTTTGGTTCAGCTGAATACAATATGGACTGCAAATTTTTATCACACACCAAAAATGTTATATATATATTTTCAATATCATCTCAAAGCAAGGAAAGAGTTCTTTACCTTCCCAAAGGCATTGAGACAGAGATAGTCAACGATTATCAGAACAATCCGCCCAGGGAAGCTACACTACACTCCCTTAAACAATTCAGATAATGGATTGTAATTATATAATAGGGTAGATATGAAACTGACATTCTAAAGAAAATATGACAATAAAAATTATCAATGAAAAATTGAAAGTGGTACATATGCGAAAAGGAATAAAAAGAAAGTGATTAATTGAAATGAAGTGAAATGAAATGCACTAAAAGCAATAGATTGAAATTGAAGCAGAATTGGTGAAAGCGATACTTTGAATGAAAATGTACTAAACAGTAAATTACTCTCGAAGATAAAATTTAAATAAAGAGAAATCAATTTAAAGAGTGCAAAAATAATGAAAGCAAGTATTCTTATTTACTGGCATAGGGTATCCATCAACATTTAGTGGTTTTGGGCTTTGTGTGGAAAAGTGAAATGAAAAGCCCAAGAACGAGTTGAAAGAAGCGGGTTACCATGACGAAAGGCTTCCTGGACCTTAAACTAATATAAAAGGATTAGGAACAGGAGAGACATAGCCGCTTGGGATAAGGTTACATTCGAATTGATCGAAGCTGTTTGTAAGGCTGTGTCTGGGTCGTTAATCATGACGAAGAAGGGGAAGAAGCAACTGATGTCATCGGCGCCGTGGAGAGGCGACGACACCGAAGAGTTCCAAGAGGCAAAGCTGAAAGTGACGAGGGATGGTGGTGGCAAATCAACCATGCACGTCCCTGCCACCAAGTCCAACCACCACCACCACCAAGACGACGATTCCATCGAAATTGACCCTGAATTACGCTACAGCTTCCAGCGCAATTTTCAGGTTTTTCTTTTCTTAACGACACTATTTTTCCTCAACCAATTAATTTCGGGTTTTTTGACCCGAATCGCTATAGCCTGCAACTCGCATAGACGACCCGTTTTGCCACCTCTGGTTAAGAGTCTGAGTTTCATTTGTACCAATGCTTTAGGACCTTTAACTGATAATTATTAATCGCAACATATATTGAGCTTTTGCTATTACACTTTATGTGCACCATAGCTCTCTCTCCTACTTAGTTTCTCAAGTATTAAAAAATAATAAATAGTCCCTAACGTTTTGTTATATCTATTCCGTTAGTCCTTTAGGTTAGCATTCCAAGAATCGTTTGATTAACAGGATGGACTAACAGGATGGATATAACAAAACGTTAGAGACTAGTTATTATTTTTCAATACTTGAGGAACTAAATAAGAGAGAGAGTAATACTTCGAGTACCAAATTGATGGTTTACTCTTATCATATTTATATTATTATTGGTATTAGTATTGCCTGTTCAATATAAACGACTACAAGCATGTTTGGGAACCCAATTAGAGCTATGTTTGGATTAGAGTTGCAAAAGTACTTTTGCAAATGAAGAAAGAAAAAATTGTTGCTTTAGTAGTGAAAGTACTTTTGAGTTCTCTCAACTGATATCTAAACATACACTGCATCATTGAAAACAGACGTTCTACACATCTCATAGAATGAAATGGAGAAATAACATTTTGTGTCACATCCCAAAGCATGCAAACAGACGTTCACAAATCACAAAACATGAAATGGAGAAGTAACATTTTCTGTCATTGATGTCATTGAATGTGGGTTTAGTTGGACGGAATTCATAACCAAACACACACTACCTATCATTTCCTTCTTGTTTGTGGAATTGATTTAGCTTTTAGTATTATTCTCCAAATTTTGGACTAATGTATTTTTTTTATTTTTTCTTTATAATGCAGTTTCTTCAACGTGTTTTTAGCACCGACACTCTGGTGAAACCTCTTCCTCCTGCCATGGCATACAATGTCTCTCGCAACTTGAACTTCTTCACTCGCATTTTCACACAATTCTTTGGTATGTTAGATTCGGTGCAACTTTTTCCACAGTTGAGGATTGAATAGGATATAATACATAGAACCAAACTGTTCCAATTATTTTAAGCATTACTGTTCATTTCTTTTTAGAACAAACAGAAAAGGCCAAATATATATCCACTGTAAAGTCCCCACCCTTTATTTTAGTCTAGTTCTGAACTTTTTATGCTTCCCAGATATTTTTGTATGATGAAGCTAAGCCCTAGGCTTTGTTTGGATATCAGATGCCAAGCGGAATGAAATAGAATTGGGTAGAATGAAATGAAATGTGATAGAAGTAAATAAAATTACCACATGGTCGTTTGGGTATTTTATGATGGGAATGGAGCAAAGTTTTCGTTCAATTATTTGGAAAGTGAACAAAGTGGTAAGGGGATTAGTAAACAATAATTTGATTCCATCTCAAAATGCTTCCAAATAGGGGGAGAAAAATAAGGAATTTGTTGGAGTGGGACAGAATCTATTTCATCAAGTTACATTTCGTTCCACAGTATTTTAATTTTCAAAAAATCAAAGCAATGGCTGTTAATACCATTCTATTCCATATTCTTTCCTTCTATCTCTTTCCATCAATTCAAACATGAGGAGTACTAGTTATATATTTTCTAATACACTCCTTTTAACATATTCTCTAGTATTGGTTAAATTTTATTGGAAATTGCAAAATCATAAGTTAGAATGTATTCAAAAGAGTGTATTAGAGAACGTGTTGCAAGCATTTCTCTTCAAACATAGCTTTAATTCGAATATTTTCTCTTGTATTTTTTGCAAAGCCTTCAAGTCATCCGTTGTTCTGTGCTAACCTTTACTACTTTATATGTGCACAGCAGTCTCAAACCATTTTGCCCTTTCTCTTTCATTGTATATTATATTGATTACGTGAGTTTCTCTATGTTTTATTTGGCATTTGACTGATCATATTAATGTGTATGATCTATGATGGTCAAAAAATTATTGGTGGTAATTCTGCGTTCTTCATTGGATTAGTATTTGTATTATGTTTATATTGGAAAGCGAGTATTTGTTAATCTTTGATGTTTCCTTGCATTTTAAACGCAGCAAATATCCATCAAACTTGAGACATTGCCCCGTTTTTTTAATATGGTTTATGTTGCAGATCCTGAAGGTATTGCAAATGCCCAGAAATCCTTGGGCATAGGACAGGAAGAGAAAGTTCGCAAAGTTCGTTGAAGACAATCGGGGAAGACACAAAAAGAATGGGAATAGAAAAAGGGAAAGAACGTAGAGGAGGAAATAGACTTATCATTTATGATTAACCTTTTTCTGATTGATCACTCGTGGTATTATTTAGCTCGTTTGTTATCTATCCAATTCAATTATATATATTACAAATTGAGCAGCATGACAATTTGATTATTTCATTGTCTTAACCAAAGCAAGATCCTAGAGAATATTGATAGCAGCTCTAATGTAATCTAAGTTTAGTAGTTAGTCAACCTTGAAATTCTCTATTGGATAAATTAAATTAATGAAATACTAATTTCAGTTAAAAATATGGACGAATTAATCATTAATTATCTTCTTTTTGTTAGGAGATTATCTTGCTCATTATCTTACCAGGGGCTTTTGTGAACTTAGAGCTTTTTTCTCCCCAACACTTTAAAGGGATGGTGTGGTAACGACATTAGAACCAGTATTGGATCGTGCGTAGGATAAATAGTGACAATAAAATTGAGTATGATTTTAACGATTTTGTCCAAACACTAGATCACAAGCTAAACAGTTGTTTAGACTTTTTTTTGGTATGAAGAGAGTTTTAAAACATAAAACAAGCGGTTAAATTATTAAAATATTTTATGTTTCTTTTAAGAATTTAAACAAGCATTAGAAGGTAAAATTAAAGAAAAAAAAAACCATAATAGTTTGATTTGACTTGTTATGAATTTAGATACTTTATAAACAAATGAGTTATTTTTCACTTTATTAATTTAATCTTAATTTTCTTGTTGATGGGCAAATTACTTATATTTGTTATTTGTTATTGTTTTGGACATGGCCTAAATCAAGTCACGCGATCAACTACTGGCTAACCTCATATTCTGACATGACGAGCAACTTAATTCGAATTAAAACTGTGATTGACGTCCAATCTCTCACTCCAACCTTATATGGCTCATTGGGGCCTCTAATACCAACATGGACCTTGCATCTTGTCACCCAGCACCTATTGTAGCATAAGCAACCCACCAACCATTATCTCTCGACATGAAATCCCTTGACTATAAATTATAGCAGGTGAGTGATTTATGTTAGATTCCCCGCCAAACACACCACCTCCATTTTCCTATAAATATACCATTAGATGCCTTCCCGTCTCCAAGAACGTCTTATATTGATATTGTTACTCTACTGGATCCTTACTTGGGCGTTGGAGGTGGTCATTATCGTCGCGCACTAACGTGAAGACTTAGATCATTGTCATTCAGAACATCCTCGATCCTCAAACACTGCTCACATGAGCGCAAAGATAAACAATTATAACTCAAGTTCACATAATAAAACAACTATATCTAAACCTTATTAATAAATATAATTCTTTAGGTCAAAATAAGGTTATAAAACTTTGTAAAATATAAGTAAAGACTATACAAACTAAGCTATCTATTTTTAGATTGACTTCATTGTGGTAGATAATGCAAAAACTATATGCATGTCATTATTTCTAGTACAAATATGAGCAAACACAACATCTTAATGGTGAACAAAAATTTTAAAACATTAAACATTGCAATTGATACTTAAACAAAAGAAAATGTTAATAGAATAACTTAATCGAGGTTAAAACATTAACAATTAAATTACACCATTCCACTAGTAAAGAGAGTTTAACTAAACACTAGCATTTGTACTCGTATAATGCACGGTAATAAATCATATTTTTTTTATTTAACATTTTTTATTGTAATCTACTTATATTTATCTATATTTATATATAGCATATAAGTTCTTCCTAAATTTGTCACATGAATTTTTAAAAATTATATTTATTTTAGGCTTAAATATACTTTTGGTCCTTGTAATATATTGCTTTTTTAGTTTTAGTCCTTATAAAATTATTTTTTTAAATGATCCTTGTAAAGTTTCTTTTTTCTATTTTGGTCCTTGTTATTTTGTTTTAGTCCTTTGTAATGTATTCATTTTTTTTATTTCTGTCCTTGTAATATGTAGATAATTTACTTTTAGTCCCTATCAAATTTGTTTCAAAGGGACTAATTCAAAAGGAAAAAATATTATAGGGACCAAAACAAAAAGATGGATATAATAGAAGGATTAAAACAAAATAAATGAATTTTACAAAGATCATTTCAAAAAACATAATTTTACAAAGATTAAAACCAAAAAAAGGATATATTACAGGGACTAAAAACATATTTAAACATTTATTTTAAATTCATTCAATTTATTACTTCATTTAATTTTTTGTTAACTTTATTTTTTATCACGCATATGTTTCTTGACTTTTAGTGTGCAAACTTGAACCGATTGATTCATTCACGAATACAGCCCAACACCAATTGCCAAAGAGCTGGAACAAAGGCCAAGCCCATTACCAACCCACACACACAGTGCAACAATATACCAAAGAGTTAGGGAATGCAAGAAAACTGCTATTATATTATATTGCTGTGTCAACTCTTCGAGTCTATGCTCCTATATAGCCCTCCATATTACCATATATGACCAAATAAAATAATCCTCTCTATATAGAAAGAATAAATTGAAATCAATATTTATTCATTGGAATTCTTAGGAAAAAGTTATTTCGGGTGGTAACAAAGGAAGTTAGTATTGGCCACTTGTCCTAAAAGAATAAAGTAGAATAAGATTCTGACTATTTTTTTAATAAACACAGGATATTGCCAGCCGAGAATCAATCACTAATTCCTCAAATTAGAGATCTATTTAATCCCAATCACACTCATTTTTAAACAATTCTTTTAATACACTTCTCTAGCACTCTCCCGCATGTGGATGGAAAAATAAACTTTTTTTACTATTACCGAAAGTTCTTCTACTTAGGGGTGTACGTGGGTTTGACCCAACCCACGACCCGACCTACTTGACCCAACCCAACTGCATTTTAGCGGGTCGGGTCATTAAGTTGGGTCAGGTTCAATTTTGGCTGACCCAATTAAGTTTGGGTTGGGTTCAGGTTGATGCATTCTCAACCCAACCCAACCCGATTTATTTTTTTTAATAAAAAAATTAAAATATTATATTATTCACATATATTATATTTTTTTTAGTGTTGAATTTGTGTGGTTAGACTTGTATTTTAAATTGAACATGTGTTGAATGAGTTCAACTAATTAAGTATATTTATTTTTCTTTTTCTTTTTTTTTGAATTTTTTCAAATATATAAATTATATTAATATTTTATTTGACCAACCCAACCTGACTAAAGGTCGGTCGGGTCGGGTCGCTTTGAAAAAAATACAAACCCAACTCGATTATTTTTAATTGGGTTGGGTTTTCAACACCTCCTAAACCCAACCCAACTCAGGCCATTTACACCCCTACTTCTAATGCACAAAGTTTAAGTAGCTTTTGAATAAAAACCCAAGATGACACAACAGAGATCATAACAAATTAACAATGAGCGTTTCGATAGTTTTCGTCTAATTGTGTAAAATTATACAGAATTTTATGTTTAAAACAATAAAACATACCAGCAACAGCTAATAATTATTTCAACCTGTTTCTTAACTCGTCACTAAGAACTTAAAAATAATTGCTCCTGCTAATCAATAGGCTAAATTACACTTTGGGCCCCCTATAATTCTTAATCCGTAATTTTGGTCTACTTATTTTTAATTTCGCAATTTTAGTTTTCTAATTTTTAAAAATCCATAATTTTGATCCCTCTATCTTTATTTTTTTTTTTTTAACTTGCAATTTTAGTCCCTTTAAAATCATGGGTTTTCATGATGTTTAAAATTTTAGTCTAAAATTGAAGGACCAAAATTACAAATTTTTAAAAATTAGAGGACTAAAATTATAGAATTAAAAATAGAGAGACCAAAATCACGGATTGAAAATTATAGAAGGGCCAAAAGTGCAATTTAGCCTAACCAATAATAATAACAATAATTGCTTCTGATTAATAAAAAAATAATCAGCTCCTGGAAAGAAAAAAATCGACTCAACCTACTTGTAATTTATATAGTTCGATATTTCACAAAATGCTTGTGTGGTGTTTAACTAGCTTGGTTTATATTTTAGTATTCACAACTCAAGCCTTGCTTTCAAAATGAGACCCTTTTTTATATGGAAAATGTTTGAAAATTGCGTTCTATTGTAGAAGGCATTGCGTACTACTCAAGGTACAAACTCTTTGTCTTGCGTAAATTACATCAAGGACATTTTCCACAATACACTTCTCTAGCACATTTTCCACAATACATTCAGGGCCCGTTTGGTGGCCAGGATATGATAGGATAATTATCCTATCTTATTATAATTCGTTGTTTGCTGGGCCAGTAGAATATGATAATGTTATCATATCCTGTTATTCTAGTATATTTCTTATCCTAAGAGAGGAGTTAGATTAGAAAGTAACAAGAAAGGATAAACTCTCTTAATATATATATATATATATATATATATATATATATAATAATAATAATAATAATAATTTTGACAAGTAAATTTAAAGTATATTATTAATTAAAATATTAAAAATTAAATAATTACTATTCAAATATTTTTTAAATAAAATTATTTGAATATAATTATAATTTTAAAAATCTTATATAATTTTTTTATAATTTTAAGAAAAGTAACTACATAAATAAAAAATAATATTGTATAGTTTAGTTAAAATTATAATTTTTTGTAAATAAAAAATAAAAAATTAAATTAAAAGTTACTTCTAAAAAATCATATGTAATTGTATGAAACAGTAATTTTGTTATTTGAACATAATTTATATTTTATATTTTATCCTATCGTTATTTGGTTTGTTATCTGATATACACCAAATATTAGATAAGATTATAACTTATTTTACTCTTATCATATCCTGTTCTTATATCTTATTTTATCTTATCCTAACCATCAAACAAGTCCTCAAGGTATTAAAATAATACACTACTCTAGCACTATCCTGCTTTTCAATGGAAAAATATACTCGTTTTCCCATTACTGAAAGTTTTTCTAATGCACAAAGTTTAAGTAGTTTTCGAATAAAAACCCAAGATGACACATCAGAGATCCATCAGCCCCCTGTCATTATACTCGAGATTATAGTGTCTTTGACTTTGCTTCTAACACAACAATCAATTTGCCCTTTATAATATGATTTGCTACCTTCTAAGTTTATCATTCTTCCACTTCCTCTACAATAAAAATGTACATGCTCGTTGGATTCATTGAACAAGTTCGAAGATTCGTATTTTAGTCAAACATAGAGCCCATTATGTCGACAACATGACACCATGCCAGAGTCCACTGTTTTAAGGCAAAGGAAACCGCCAATTTATATACAATTTCCATGTAAATCACCTTCTGAGTATGATTGATGTGTGTCAATTTTTTCCCAGAGAAAAAACCTGCAAAGACTTCTTGCTTCTTAGGTACTTCAGCATATCCGTGTGGTGTCGTTCTAATTTCAGCCCCTAAAAGACGTTATTTTTTGTGATTATAATTAAGATATAGGTCATAGAGATCTGGAGTGTGTTTGGTTACGAGTTCAAACCTCACCCTAAAACTTTGCATCAAATATTTCCTCAGTTTCTTTTTATAAGTCACATTTTAGTGGTTTTTGTTATTCCTTTATATAAGTTACTTCTTTTGTCCTATAATAAGGGTTGTCTTAATTTTTTTACACAGACCAAGAAAAGCAATTAAATAGATAAAAAAGAGTAACAATTTTACAAAATTAAGCTTATTATTTTTTTTTTGCTAAAAGCGATGCAGCACAACAGTATTCTAAGAAAATATTATTAGGGGTTTAAATGAAAAAAAATATATATATTATATTAAAAAGTTAAAATGACACTTATTTTGAGACTTGTTTTTTTTTCTAACATGACACTTGTTATTGAACAAAGGGAGTATTTTATAAATTTATGAAGTATTGTTTTTTTTTTCTTTCCAAAAATCTACCCTTAATCTTTAATTACAACATGTTTAACTTTTTTTTTTATCAGCCAAAGAAAGTTTACTTGATAAAGGGTACAAGGGGTACTCCAACCCTTCTACATGATTAACATTAACATTCCATCAATTTCTACATTCATATATTATACCCACCCCTACCTACATCACTTAACAGAATCTATATTTACCAACATCCCTACAATTACCATAGATTTACAGACTTTTCAAATACTCCATTAGATTTTTTGACCATTCATAATAGGAAAAGGAAAAACCCTGCATTTTATTGGACAACCAAGACCAAGCTCTAAATTAATCAAATCTTACACCTATTCAATACATCATGTTTAACTATTCTATAAGTTTCTAAATTTTTTCACTTTCCCAAAAATAATTATGGAGGAGGGAGAAATTAATAGAATTGGTGGATTTTAAATAAGGGTGAAATTGGAAAGTTCAGATATTTTTTTATAAATTCAAGAGTAATAACTAATTTTAACAAACTTTTTTAACTTATGTGAATTAGTTAAAATTGACTTATAATAAAGAATTGAGGGAGTATTTTATAAAACTAAGTCAAATTAATAACTCGGCACCCGATAAACTTGATCCACACCAGTTTAATTGTATAACCAATCCAATAGCATCGGACCATGTACACAACCATTCAAGCTAGGTTTTATTACCATGGAAGTTGTAATGACTATCACTGTTTCTATAATTCTAAACAGACTGGTGTCCATTTTTTTCCCAGTGGTTTTCAAGGTATCCTTACCCGTTTGATTTAAGACTAAGGGCATATTTGATTTCAATAGGGAGGCTTTCGACGTCCGTTAAAAAAGTAAACTAAAAAATTTTATTATTTTGGTTTTCAGTTGAGTCTGATTGTAAATTAAGTTTTGTCTTAATTTTGCCTTGAAACTTAGTTTGAAATGGAAGAAATGTTAGCCGACTGACGGTATGACAATTCCTGAGGCGTGCGATAGCACTGCCCTAAAGGACTTATCCGCGTGGCACGCGCAAGTGCCCCAGGATACAACAGGATCCTCTCGAAATGTATCCGAGGCTCAGAACTGGCAAGAAAGAACACTGTAGGTCTCGGAACCCAGAGCAGAAAGGTTTCCAGGTTTTAGGCTGAAGAAATCAAAAGCTAATCATTTTCGTATTAAAAACGAGGCCTTTATAAAATTGCCCACAACACATTAAAAAACCAAAACCGTCCACTAACTCTAACGTTTAAGAAAAACGTTCACATAGTAGCTATATTTTTCGGAGAGGATCAAGGAAAGGAGTTATTGACTCGTTCAAAATGCAACGGTTACAAAACGAGGGTTTTCAGATAAGCTCATTCAAAATTTAAAAACAATTTAATTTAAAAAAAATTAATAAAACCAAGGCTAAAAATATTTTGAGGCCTATGATCGTACGCGTAGGGGGGGGGGAAACAACAGATTTGCACTACAACAGGCCCACGAGGCCCATTCTCATGCGCGTGAGCCTCCTCCACTTTGCTAGCTACTTTGGGATCTAATATCACCTTTTGATATATAAACACTAGATGGAAACCCAAGCTAGGCAATGTGGGACATGAGACTTTTGAAATATCTATAACATACAACAATCCCCCACATATTTCAAAAGGCTAAAAAAAAAATAAATTTTAAAACAGAAGGGTAAGAAAAGAAAAGGAAAAGAGACTGGGTTCTCTAATAGGATGTAATGCGTCAGACCTGGTGTAGCAAGCTATTGAACCAGACCTAGATTGATAAGACTTGACACACAGTGTAGTTGGTATAGCAAGCTATTGAACCAAAAACACTTGATGTATGTTAGTGGTTTATCAATCACATTATACCCCCACAATCCTTGCCGTTATCGCTGTTTTGCGCTACTAGGCCATGCGCGCGCCCAGTATTCATGAGTGCTCTAGAGATTTTGCCAAGATCTCATACAAGCGGCCCCACTTGACACTCATATAGGTGATTTCATCAAGTGTATGCTGCAAATCATACACCACCCATAAAGGATATGAAAATCATTTAAAAGCTTTATAAGCTGTAAAGCTTCCTCAACCACTCAAAGCTTTACTATAAGGCTTAACCTCTCACTAATGCAGTATCTAGCACTTTCTCACATCATAGGAAGGGACAAAAATCAATTAAGATTGATTTTAGTGCTAATAGAACTAACAAGTGACTTGTTCTTCCCATTGAACCTTCTTCATGGGATCTCCAATCACAAAGGTTGGGTTACCATCACTTGTTTATTTTCAAGTGGCTTAAGTCCCATTCCTCTCGATGTTTCAAAAATCATTTTCCTCCCTAGGGGTTTTGTCAGAGGGTCTGCTAAGTTTCCTTCTAACTTCACATAGTCAATGGAAATTGTTCCATCCTTTAGCAGCTGCTTTACCACATTATGTCTCAATTGTATATGTCTATTTTTCCCATTATAAGTTTTGTTCTTAGCTATAGCTATTGCCGATTGGCAATCACAATGCATTGACACTGATGGTGTTGGTTTCATTCCCAAAGGAATATTTGCCAAGAAGTTTCTTAACCACTCAGCCTCACTACTAGCCATCTCTAGAGCTATAAACTCTGACTCCATTGTTGATCTAGCAATTATTGTTTGCCTGGCTGATCTCCATGAAACCGCACCACCACCAAGTGTAAACACATACCCACTAGTGGATTTTGTCTCATATGAATCAGAAATCCAGTTAGCATCACTATACCCTTCTAGTACAGCGGGAAATCCACTATATTGAATACCATAATCCATGGTACCTCTCAAGTATCTCATGAGTCTCGCAAGTGCATCCCAATGGTCCTGATTAGGACTCTGAGTGTATCTACTCAGTCTGCCTACCGCATAAGCAATATCAGGTCTAGATAAATTCATTAAATGTAGTAGGCTCCCAATAATTTGGGCATATTGAGATTGAGCAATAGAATCCCCTCTATTTTTCTTTAATTGTGAGTTAGCATCGTAAGGAGTACTCACTGACTTAAAGTCATAATAACCAAACTTCCTAAGAAGTTTCTCAACATAATGTCCTTGGGATAGTAATATACTATCACCCTTCCTTACGATTCTAACTCCCAAAATTACACTTGCTTCACCTATGTCTTTCATGTCAAATTTAGATGCAAGAAAAGATTTAGTTTTGAAAACTATATCAATGCATGTACCAAAAATTAACATGTCATCCACATATAAGCATATAATCACACAATCACCATTCACAAGTTTAGTGTACACACATTTATCAGCATTACTAGAAGAAAAACCATCTCCAAGTAAAATATGATCAAATTTCTCATGCCATTGTTTTGGTGCTTGTTTTAGACCATATAGAGACTTTAAAAGTTTGCACACTTTGTTCTCTTGACTAGGAACCACACACCCTTCAGGTTGAGACATGTAAATCTCTTCCTCTAGATCACCATTCAGGAAAATAGTTTTTACATCCATCTAGTGAATCACAAGCTTATGGATGGAAGCTAAAGCTATCAATACTCGAATAGAGGAAATCCTAGTCACAGGAGCAAAGGTATCAAAGTAATCTACATCTTGTTTTTGGGTAAAACCTTTAGCTACTAACCTTGCCTTATATTTCTCTATTGATCCATCAGGGTTATATTTCCTCTTAAAGATCCACTTACACCCAATTGGTTTTGCTCCTTTAGGTAGGTCCACTAATGTCCAAGTATTATTTTTCTTAATAGAATCAATTTCAATCTTAATAGCTTCTTTCCATAGTTTTGCATCAGAAGAACTAACAGCTTCCAAATAACTCATAGGATCATCCTCAACTAGATAGGTATAAAAATCTTCTCCAAAAGATGTTTCTTTCCTTTGTCTTTTACTCCTCCTTAAACCCTCAACCACAGTTTCATTTGGGGCTTCAATAGATTGTGAAGAACTAGTTGTTGACCTTAAAGGGAACATGTGCTCAAAAAACTCAGCATTCTTAGTCTCTACTATGGTATTGCAATCAATGATATCACTCTTAAGAACAAGAAACCTATAGGCAGCACTATGTTCAGCATAACCTATAAACATGCAATCAGAAGTCTTAGACCCTATCTTCCTTTTCTTAGGATCAGGTAGCATCACTTTAGCTAGGCACCCCCACACTCTCAAATACTTCAAATTAGGTTGATATCCTTTCCACAACTCATAGGGTGTTTTACCAGTTTTCTTATGTGGTATCCTGTTTTGTAGAAAACATGCAGTTAGAAGGGCTTCTCCCCAAAGGTTGTTAGGTGCTGAAGAACTAATTAGTAAAGCATTCATCATTTCCTTAAGGGTTCTATTTTTTCTCTCAACTACTCCATTGGATTCAGGTGAATAAGGTGGGGTTACCTCATGTATAATACCTTCCTTTTCACAAAAATCATTAAACAAAGTGTACTCACCGCCTCTATCTGATCTTATCCTTTTAATCTTTCTATTTAATTGATTTTATACTTCAGCTTTATATGATAAAAACATGTCAAAAGCTTCATCTTTATGTTTGATTAGATAAACTTTAGTGTATCTAGAAAAATCATCTATAAAAGTTACAAAATAACTTTTACCACCTCTGGATACAGTTTGTTTTAAATCTGCAAGATCGGAATGAATTAAACTAAGAGGTTCAGTTACACGTTGCACGGAAGGACAAGGTGTTTTAGTTAGTTTTGATTCAACATATATTTCACATTTCTTAATTTGTTTATCATGCAAATTAATCATGCCAAGTCGTTGTAATTTAATAACATATGAGGAATTTGTATGTCCTAACCTAGCATGCCACATATCATATGAATCAACCATATAAGCAGAAGACAATCCAAATTCATTCATAGTTTCAGAAATATTAAGTACAAAAAGTCCTTGATCATAATATCCCTTTCCCACAAACACATTATTCTTTGTCATTACAATCTTGTCAGACTCAAATGACACTTTAACCCCAACCTTTCCTAGCAGTGCTACAGAAATTAAATTAACCCTAATAGAGGGTACATGCAGCACGTCACTCAAAGCTAGTGTCTTTCCAGATGTGAGCTTTAGAAGAACTTTTCCTTTCCCTAGAACTGGAGTAGTCCTAGAGTCACCTAGATACACTTGTTCTTCTCCATCTCCTACAGCAGTGTAGGAGGTAAAAGCATTTCTGCTCGCACATATATGTCGGGTAGCCCCAGAGTCTACCACCCATTTGCTCACATTGGTCATCATATTAACTTGAGAAACGACCGCAACAATCACATCATCTCCTTCAGCCAGGTTGGCCTTAGCCTTAGGAGGGTTGTCGTTTCTCTTCATTCGATGCCTGCATTGAGGTGCATAATGACCTGGATTTCCACACACATAACAATTGCCCTTCCTCTTGAAAGTGGGGTTAGTAAGACGAGGGAAATGGAATTTATTTTTAAGTTTATGTTTCTTATGGTGATCAGTCTTTTGTTCATACCTTTTTGGATTTAGTTTGTCTTGTACCATATTTGCCTTTGCGGCCAAGGCTTTGGCCCTTGCAGCAGCACACTCCTTTTTGTTGGTGTCTTCAATGATTATGTGAGTGATTAGGTCTGATAGAGACATCTGTTTGTGCCTGTGCTTCAGCTGTTGTTTGTATTCGGTCCATGACTCAGGCGGCTTCTCAATCAGCACTTCGGACACGAACTCATTAGGAAGCTTGATGTTTTCGGCCTTTAGGTCTTCAAGCAGTTTGTGGTACTCATTTATTTGAACTTTGATGTCTTTTCCTTCAACCATCTCCCAGCGGTAGTAATTTCCGATAATGAACCGTTGTCTGACCACGTCCTCAGCAGTATACTTTAGCACCATAGAGTCCCATATTTCTGTCCCATATCTCCTTCGCTTGCTTGTAAGAACAATACACATCGAACAACTCATTAGATAGTGTACTAATTAGGGTGTGGCGGCATACCTTATTCGCATGGGTCCAATCTTCTATTTGCTTATCTGTTGCGGCAGAGTCAGGTTTTGGAGTTGTGAGTGCAAAAACGACTTCGTGCATGTCGAGCATGGTGTAAACACGTTCCTGCCATCGACAAAAATTCTGGCCGGCAAAGACCTCAATTTTTGAGACGTCGGGAAGTGGTTTCGCGTAAGCAACCGAGACTGCGGGAAGGGCAGGTTGCACAGCAGCGTCAATTTGCATGTCGTCAGCCATAAGTCCTTTAGATTGTTAGCCAACTGACAGTATGACAATTCCTGAGGCGTGAGATAGCACTGCCCTAAAGGACTTATCCGCGTGGCACGCGCAAGTCCCCCAGGATACAACAGGATCCTCTCGAAACGTATCCGAGGCTCAGAACTGACAAGAAAGAAGGAACCCAGGCTCAGAACTCAGAACTCTAACGTTCACATAGTGGCTATATTTTGAGGCCTATGATCGTACGCGCAGGGGGGGGGGGGGGAAACGGCAGATTTGCACTACAACAGGCCCACGAGGCCCATTCTCATGCGCGCGAGCCTCCTCCACTTTGCTAGCTACTTTGGGATCTAATATCACCTTTTGATATATAAACACTAGATGGAAACCCAAGCTAGACAATGTGGGACATGAGACTTTTGAAATATCTATAACATACAACAAGAAACGGGATGGTTGCTTTTACAAACTCAATTTGCAAAATGAAGTTCATTTAAACATGAGTTTGCAAACTTTAATTCACACATGCACTAACTCTAGTTTGATAGGGTAGAAAGAAAAAAGAGAAAAAAAATTTAAAATTTGAATTGAGAAGAATATATATATATATATATATATATATATATAAAAGAAAATTTTGAATTTTTTTTCTTCTTTTTTTCTTCTGCTTTTTCTTTAACCAAATTATAAAAAAAAAACATTATTATCGGTATTTTCTCTCCTCTCAATTTTTTTCCTCTCATCGAAACATACCACAGCCTACCTAACTATATAATATAGCTAAACCCTTCCTACAAGCAAAGTGTTTACCACTGCCCCAAAGCTCCTAGTGACTGGTAACTTTCTTTTTATACTTTTTGGCATATGCAAATGGTTCCACTCCTCTTCAGGAGAGCCATCTTTTTAATACCAATAAACAACATGTCTTTCAGGGAATAACTTTTTTCCCAAAAAAAAAAAAAAAAGAAGAAAAAGAAAGGTATTTTGCCTTTGCCTACCAAAATTTTTAATGCATTAATCAAGAAACGAAATAGTTAATGCAAAATACATCACGGGAGAGGGACAATGACCTTTAAGTGTCATTAAGTCCTAAATCGAAAATTAGTTATATAACCAACACAAAGAACCGTGGTTTGTGGACATACTTCAGAGTTCCAACAAAAAGCCCAAAACCTGAATATTAACAAACAAAAAAAAACTACAGAAGTCACATTCCGGTAACGAATACTGTTTTAATATCCTTCACGCGTTTCTTCCTCATTTATTATCAAATTAAAAGTGAGTCAACAACTTTACATATTAATTTTATACTCAGAAACATTTTTTAAGATAACTTTTAAGCTTTTAGCTCAATTTTACATATTTTAAGATAACTTTTAGACTTTTGGCTGAACTTGCATATATTTATGTTTCCTTTTCATACACGTAATTAGTTATCTACTCGTGACACTTGCATCTCCATCTCCTGTCTTGTTTGTAAGTCAAGCCTTATTAATAAAATGGAATGAATAAAACGATATCATAAGAAAACTTCAAAAGCAATTCACTTCCTATAGCTAACAAGTCTGAAATCTAAGTCTCTTTCCACTAGTCTGCTTTAGAAATGCATAGGGTATATACCTAATTTGTAAAGTAAGAGATCATGGCAGAGAGTGCCGTGGGTTTTCTTCTCCAAAGGCTTGCACCTGTTTTTGAGAATAAGGTGAAATTGTTCAAAGGGGTTCAAACAGAGGTGATATATCTGAAGGGACGGTTGGAGCTGATAAGAGCCTTCTTAAGGGTTGCAGATGCATTAGAAGAGAGTGATGAGGAACTCAAAGTTTGGGTTAAGCAAGTCAGAGAGGTTGCTCATGAGGCTGAAGATCTTCTTGATGAATTGGAACTTGTCCAGGTACATAACCATGAAGATGGATTCTCTATCTATCTCCGTATCAGGAACATGAAAGCTCGCTATCGGATTGCTCATGAGTTAAAAGGCATCAACTCACGCATGAAAACCATTTCTTCAATTCATAAGAGATTCCTCGGTAAACTTGACACTGCTTCAGAGGCTTCAAATTCCGTTTATACAGGTACTACTAACTGCAAACACTCTTTTCAAGCTTAAATGATGAATATCCTAATGGTCATGTATAGGGGAACCACTTAATTATGCTATTATTCGTTCTCTTTTCCTGTGTTCTAGATAGATCAGTAGCTATAGTTGTAGAGAATGTCTGGAAACCTATTGTGAAATAAAAAAGAGTTAAATATGTTTTTATTCCTGCAATAATTGAATAGTTTTGGTTTTAGTCTTTAGAAAAAAAATTCTTAAATAAAATCTCTCAAATATTAAAAATATCCTAATTAGATTTCTATGCTAAACTCTGTTTAACTTTTCTATTAAATGATGGCCACAACAACTTTCAAGTAAAGTATTTTATTACCTGAAGTGTCCAGTGATAATTTTTAATAAAAAGTCATGTAATTACTTTTGTTTTAGAGTTAAAAAAATCTATGGTTTAAGGTTAAACATGTAATAATTTTATTCAAAAAATATGTTATTAATCTGACCTAGACATAACAGTTGATATGGTCGGTCACATCAGCAAATTAATAGTAATTGTGATGCTATTGTGGTTTTTATTTAACAGAAAAGTTAAACAGGATTTAGTACAGAGATCTAATTAAGGTATTTTTAATATTTGAAAGACTTTATTCAAGAAAAAAAATTTCTGAGAAATAAAATCAAAACGGGTCAATTTTTGAAAGACCAAAAATATATTTAACCCAATAAAAAATCACACCTGAGATGTGAAAGTTATAACTATTAGCTTATCAAACATGAAAAACCACATCTGGAATGTGGAACCAAACATGCTAGTAATCAATAAATTGCTGCTGGTCCAATTGAAGCATTTACCACACTAATCACACCATTTCTTGCTGAGCTGTTTTCTTTATCCTTTCATTTGACTATTAAAAGAAAAAAAGAATACAGATCAATCTGCTGATACTTCACTATACAAGTCCAGAATTTGAAAGCTTCAAGTAATAACAGTTTGAACATCTCCAATTGGCGACTTTGTTTACCTCTGCTCTTACAGCATTGATTTATTTAAATGTCACTTACATCACTTGCATTTTATACTACACTAATGGTATCCTAAAAAGATCAACAGTAATGAAGTAGGTGTGAGCAAGTGGTAGTGAGCAAATTGCATTCTAACAAGGAAAGTGTATCTGTTTTGCTATTACACAATTCTCACTTGTGAGACTAGTACAATAAACATATTCTGAAACAGGTACCGCGTGGCATGATCTACGAGGAGATGCCCTTCTCCTGGACAACACTGATCTAGTGGGCATAGACAGGCCAAAAAAGCAGTTGATCGGGTGGTTGATTAAGGGTTGTCCCGGACGAAAAGTGATTTCTGTTACAGGAATGGGAGGAATGGGAAAAACTACTTTGGTGAAGAAAGTATATGATGCTCCGGAAGTAAGAAAGCACTTCAAAGCCTGCGTTTGGGTTACTGTTTCTCAATCTTGTAAAATTGAGGAGCTCCTCGGAGACTTGGCCCAGAAGCTTTTTTCCGAAATAAGGCGACCAATTCCTGAGGGACTGGAAAGCATGTGCAGTGATAAGCTGAAGATGATTATCAAAGACTTGCTGCAGAGGAAGAGGTATCTAGTGGTATTTGACGATGTGTGGCATATGTATGAGTGGGAAGCTGTCAAATATGCATTGCCTAACAATAGTTGTGGCAGCAGGATCATGATCACCACGCGCAAATCTGACTTGGCCTCCACTTCCAGCATAGAATCCAATGGTAAGGTGTATAACTTGCAACCCTTGAAAGAAGATGAGGCCTGGGATCTATTTTGTAGGAACACTTTTCAGGGTCACTCGTGCCCCTCATATTTGATTGACATCTGTAAATATATCTTGAGAAAATGTGGGGGTCTTCCCCTTGCAATTGTGGCAATCAGTGGTGTCCTGGCTACAAAAGACAAGCGCAGGATAGATGAGTGGGATATGATTTGCCGTAGTCTTGGAGCTGAAATTCAAGGCAACGGCAAACTTGATAATTTCAAAACAGTATTCAATCTCAGTTTTAATGATTTACCTTACCATTTGAAATACTGTTTCTTGTACTCAAGCATCTTTCCTGAGGACTATCTGATTCAGCGCATGAGATTGATTCGCTTATGGATAGCAGAAGGATTTGTTGAAGCCAAAGAAGGGAAAACAATGGAGGATGTTGCAGATGATTATCTCAAGGAGCTCCTCAACAGAAACTTAATACAAATAGCAGAGACAACATCTGATGGAAGGGTCAAAACTTTGCGAATCCATGATCTTCTACGGGAGATCATCATTTTGAAGTCCAAGGACCAAAACTTTGCGGCCATTGTCAAAGAACAAAGCGTGGCATGGCCTGAAAAGATTCGGCGCCTTTCGGTGCACGGCATGTTACCATATCGGCAGCAACAGAGGTCGGTCTCTCAACTCCGTTCTCTCTTAATGTTTGGGGTTGTAGACAATGTATCCCTCGGTAAACTGTTTCCAGGCGGTTTTAAACTGCTTAGTGTTTTAGATTATCAAGATGCACCTTTGAAGAAGTTTCCAGTAGCAGTTGTCGATCTATATTATTTAAGATATCTAAGCTTAAGGAACACAAAGGTGAAAATGGTTCCAAGTTATATAATAAGGAAGTTGCATAATCTAGAAACACTAGATCTTAAGAAGACCTCTGTCAGAGAATTACCTGTAGATATACTAAAGCTTCAAAAGCTTCGCCATCTTCTTGTCTATCAGTTTAAAGTCAAAGGTTATGCACAGTTCTACTCCAAGTATGGTTTTAAGGCCCCCACTGAAATAGGAAATTTACAGTCACTACAAAAGCTTTGTTTTGTGGAGGCAAACCAAGACTGTGGTATGATAATAAGGCAGCTAGGGAAGCTAAGTCAACTAAGAAGGTTAGGCATCTTGAAACTTAGAGAGGAAGATGGGAAGGCTTTCTGTTTGTCCATTGAGAGATTAACTAATCTTCATGTCCTCTCTGTTACTTCCGAGGGCGAGAACAAAGTCATTGATCTGACATTCCTTTCTTCACCCCCTCCATTTCTTCAACGCTTGTATTTGTCAGGGCGTCTACAAGAGTTGCCAAGTTGGATACAGTCTCTTCATAGCCTGGCCAGGTTATTTCTGAAATGGAGCTGTTTAAAATATGATCCGCTAGTATATCTGCAAGACCTGCCAAACCTTGCACATCTTGAACTACTTCAAGTTTATGATGGTGACACCCTGCACTTTAGGTGTGGAAAATTCAAGAAGCTCAAGGTTTTAGGTCTTGACAAATTTGATGGACTCAAACAGGTGACTCTGGGGAAGGATGCAATGCCTTGCCTGGAAAGGCTGAGCATTGGGCGTTGTGAACTGTTGAAGAAGGTGCCATCAGGCATTGAGCACTTGACTAAGCTGAAAGTCCTCGAGTTTTTTGATATGCCGGATGAACTGATGAAGACAATATGTCCACATGATCCAGGAAAAGATTACTGTAAAGTTTCACATATACCAGATGTTTATTCTACATACTGGAGAGATGGTGGTTGGGATGTTTATGCTCTAGACGGTTTCAGCAGTGATTGCTCTCCCCGGTCTGGCACTGTCATGAGAAGTCATGAACCCCGCACTCAGTGGAAGGTGTAGCTCTAAATTGTGGAATAGAGGAACAAAACTTTGGTACAATTCCTTAGCTGCTTGTTGTTTTCCGATTAGAATGAGAGTTTCACCTTAATAATCAATGCCGACTTTATTTGTGTGGGTTATCAAGGTGATATTTCAATTCTGATTAGAGAACAGCACCCAAAGCACATAAGGGAGTGTATATTACCTAAATTGTACCTTAAAGAATTGAGTAGACTCATTTCCTATTTAGAAGTCAGTGCTCTAAATAAAGGTGTAGGTTTTTATTCGCCTTTGTTTAAATTTGATCAATGTAAATAGTATATTTGTTTAAATTTGATCAATGTAAATAGTATAATCTCCATTGTTAAGTAGACCAATTGTAGAATATAATTCTTCCTATATTACATTTCCAAATTCAATTTTCTCCCTAATTTTTTATGATTACAGAAATAATGTGTTATTGATAGTGTATATGGTGTATAGGTTATACTGTTAGTAGTATAGACCTGCGAGTAGCTAAGAGCTACCTCTTAGTTATTTATGACAGCTGTTGAGTTAGTTACAATAGCTGTCAGTTAGTTTGAGCTTGTGCTCTGTCTCTGTATTCTATAAATACTTTCCCTGTAATCAGATTAAAGTAAGAAATGAAAATAGCTCAGATCATTCTCTAATCTCTCTGGATTCTCTTGCTTTTACAGTTATCATCAGTTGTATACCTATTACAAGATATATTTTATCATCAATGTAAATGAAAATTAATATAACTGCACTTAGCAGTGAATGGGAAAAAAAACAAATTAGCAATGACAAGCACTAGAGAAGTTGTACAAAATTACCTCAATGAACTCGTAATCCAGATAGAAGACTCAACAAAACCTTTTGTTTCCATGACCTTGATTCAGCAGACTAAGGAGGAAAAATAGATATAAAAAGGTTTAATTGTACATTTGATCCCCAAGTATGATCTATGGGCAAATTGGATCCCCGCATTTCTAATAGTACTAATTGGGTCCCTAAAATTTGTTCACATTTTACGATCAAATCCTTCCATAGCCTTTCATCCAATTTTTAACGTTTTTTGATGACCTGGCTAACTGGCATCTAGTCATCACCTGAGGTATGCCTAGGTGGACAATTTTGGATGATTTGACACTGCGTTGGCATATGCTTACGTGTCACCCCACTTATGATACATTTATATTTGTAGATTTAGAGGTATTTAGCTTTTTGCATTCCCATGGAAATTTGAGAAAATAAATTTAATGAAGATTCATGTGATTGTGTTTCTAGCTTTTTATTAAATTACATGATGTCTTATTTTGTTGAATTTTACGTAGATAGTTGCGCAAAAAAAAGAAATCCATCCACTTCTTCAGTGGTTTAACAGAACCTACAAGTGAGATGGTCAAAAAAGAATAAGGTCAAGGAAGCCAGTTGCACCCACTGGCTTCAGGCGCCGGCGGGTTGCCCTGGCGGTATTCCGCCGGGCGGGTTTGATAGCCCGCCCGGCGTCTAAACAAAGCGAATTCCGAAAAAACCGCCCAGCGGATTTCTAACCTCGCTGGGCGGGTCCGAAGTCCAAGTTTTAATTTTATTTGAATTTTTAATAAACTTAGATTGGACAGAATGGATCGGAGGTTAAGTCTTCTACTTCAAAATTCTGAAATTATATTACAAATAGGAAGGAGCAAAACACAAGAGGGGGTCTCTATCTTATCTCTATTCTCTTCCCAATTTTTCTTTTTGTCTTTGGCTTTTGAAGAAAGATTCTTAGAGAGGGCAACAGGATACGTAGAGTCAGAGACCAGATAAAAACCTTTTTCTATAAAAGATTTCTTCTTCTTTTTCCTTTGATCTATATCTTTAAAATTATGATTTCTCTCCTTGCCATGAGTAGCTAAATTTCTTATTAGGGTTGTGGTGTACTTAGTGTTTGGAACCCCTAAATGTTTAATTTTAATTGAATTCTTGTTTTTATTCAATCAATTAGATTGCTTTACTATTTTTATTTTCTTATTTGGAATTGATCATCCCTTGTATGTTTCGAATCAATTAATTGAACAGCGGTCGTACTACAATTAATTGGTAGACGTGTAAGGTAATCAAATTAGGTTTTGTCGTATGATCAACCTTTATTCCTAATTTTCAATTAGATTAAATAATTAATTTAATCCCCCCTTTTATTTCTTATGTCTTCCTAGGATTTTAATATCTCACATGATCAACTGGGAAATTAACTTAGAAATGATTATTGCAATTTATGACCAACAATAAACAATAAAATTTGTAGGATAATATTGGTAATTGACGAATAGTAAGAGGTTCAATTAGAATTGGATGTAAAGGAACTTAAGAGCACGAAGAAAACCACAACCCTAAGCCTATTTTTCTCTGAATTTTTCTCTACTTATCATTGTTTGTTTTACAATTCCTATTTTACGTTTATCACTATTGAACCAGTCCAGTACCTATTTAATTTTACCTAAACAATATAGAATCTCTGAAAACTGGTAATCACCATTTAGTCCTTTGGGTTCGATATCTAGACTCACATTCTTTTGTTATTACTGCGATAAGGGTACGCTTACCCTTGAGCATATATTTAAACCATCACTTACCTCACTTCTTGATCACGTGCAAATCATTTTCATGTTACTGGTTGCTTTGGTTTTAACTGAGGATACTAGAGTTCAGCTTCTCCATGTCCCTGTTGAAGATTGGAATACGAAAGGGGGAAAATGGCTTTTGACTGGCTTAATTGTTGTGTTCTCCTTGTTTGTTCTCTGTTAGGGCTTTTGCTTACCTTTGTTAATGATTTTTGTCTTATATATGTTGATGTTGACAAGTGGAGGGGAAAAGGCACTGCAGCTTCTTCAGATGGCATGATAGAGAAGTAAGTGAAAGGGAAAATAAGATCATCAAGTTTCTATTGAGGAGGATTCATGCAATGAAGAGCAGAGAGCCATTTTTGGTGTGGGGGCTTGCGGTGTCTTGGTCTGTAGTTTTCATTTTAGGTGTTGTGGTTGTAATGAAGTGGAGTTAGATTAGATTAGGTTCATTGAATGATTTTGCACAGCATGAGTATGTGACATGTAATTTATAGATGGAAGAACATTGTAAAAGTGTTATTAGTAATATAAAAGTAAGTTTTTATCAAAACAAAAAAAGTAATATAGAAGTAAGTATCAATTGTATTTTAATTGAATATAAGTATACACGAAAAAAAAAAAAAACTCAACCTATAAATATAAATGTTAGTAATATTTCATTTACATTTATTCATTAACATATAATATAAATGATATTATAATAATGTAAATGATGTTATAGTAATATATAATATATGATGTGATAATTTTGTGAGAGAAATAAAGTAAAAAAAAGTGAGTTAAAAGAAGAAAGTCAATTATAATATGAATAATTATGTTTATATCCTTTCAATTTTTTGGTGTACTTATATCCTTTTAATTAAACAATGATATGTAAATACTCTTTTTAATATTAAATTAAATCAATCCCATAAATTTTATATGAGCAAAAAGTTAAATAACCTCCATTATGTATGTATTATTAAATTAAAAAAATCCAATGATCATTATTTGATTAAAAACTTGATGAATCTAAGTTTAAAATAAACTAGATTTCTCATGATTTATTTATAATTAACTCAATAAATACCCAATCAAAATTGTATGTTTAACTAAACAATCTAAACTTGTAATTAAATTTGATAATTTAAATAAACCAAATTTGACTTAGAATAAATAAACTAAACATAAATATTTCTTTTGTATGTCAAGCTTAATTTCAAACATTTAAACTCAACCCATTCCCATCCCTGTTAAGCTTATCTAAATTAAGCTTATATACAAACCTATATAGTACTTGGGTCAATTTTTTTAAGTTTTTCTTAAACGAAGAAATTAAATCAAACACGTCTTCTGAAAAACTCTTAAAATATTCAACAACTTAATTTTTATCTAAGAAAAGAAAAATAACTTTATAAAGAAAGCTAGATGAAAAAAAATCTGAAAAAAAAAAAAAAAACAACTACCTCTCCACCTCTGCTGCCCACTCTCCATTTCTCCTCATTCTCTCTCCCTTTTCCTTCCCGCTTTCTCTATATCATCTTTAAAATAAAAAAATTATAAATAAAAACTGTCAAATAACTTCTATTTTACTTCTAAAGCTCTTGCCAAAAACAATTGAGTCAATTATAGCTTGAAAAGGAAAAAAAAAAACGGTTGAATGGAATGAGCCAAGAAAGGGAAATAACATTTTGAAAAAAAAAATGGTACATCACAATATATATATATAAAAAATTAAAAAAAAGGGGGCATCATTCTCTCAAACCTGGCATTGCTCAATGACCACATTCTCGAGCACTATATCAAATGTTTCAATTACACAATTTTGAATAAGAAACACATTTCTCATGCCAGTCAAAATTTTCTCGGCCAGGCACGGCTCCTGGAAGTTGTCAAAAGAAGACCAGTGTACCTCCGCTGCCCAGTGCTTCGCACAATTTCAGTACCAGTTCCTACCTGAGTAGAATGATACATGCGTGCATATGTACAAAAACTTTGAACAATGGAAGAGGACACTTCACGACAAGTCATCACCTAAATATGTGAATACCCTTTTCTTGAACAGGCGAGCAAGGTCAACGATTTCAGTTTCCCTTATATGCTTCACCATGCTTTCCTGCAGCTCATATTTCTTTCCTTTCCGAGATAATCTGCTTGCAACATCAATTGTCAAACCAGCCATATCCCTAGTGGTCGTTAAACAGCGCAAGACAGTAGCAGAATACGAAGGACTCGACACTAGTCTGTTGAGTAAAATCAGTATCTCCCTTATCAGAAATGTCCTGACAACAAATAGAATGAGTCAAAGAAAATCAAGACTTAAATCACATTGCACACGTAAAAATCAGAAGAAAATAAATTTAAAACATGGCTGACTTCACCAATATCTCAACCTCAGAATCAACTTTAACGTAAAAAACAAAGAAAACAGAGATGGAATATATATATTTTTTCATTCAAAAAATGAATGGACTCTACAAAAATAGAAGTAACCATTAGAAAACAGTTGTAAAGTAGTACAATTTTACAAATATTTTTCATTATCTGAAAAAGGATGAAATTTTATTGTTAAGAGGAATGAAAAATTTTGATGATTGTATCCAGACACACAGATTTATTACCTCTCCCTAAAAATTTCTGGCTGCTGCTCATATGCTCCAGCTTCAAGATCCATCTCTGATACCAGTAATTGCAAAATCAACATAAGATAGTTTACTCCTCTACTAGAGAGCCTATGACCAACAAGAATTTCAAAACCCAGTTGTCCAGATGATACAAGGAATGCCAACACAAGAATCGCAGTTCTGCTTACTTTCACCTCCTGAAATTACAATGGCCTAAATTTTAGGCAGATAATATTTTGAACTACATACCATATTAATTTGTTTTTTCTTTCCCCAAACTGAAGTAAATTGCTTGACTAAATCCCTATTGTGTGAATCTTGTATTGAGATCAGCCTCTGGCTGCTATCTCTCAGGTATTAGTTTACAAGTGCAAGTCAGTTACAGGATTCATCTGACAGCTTCCCACAAAGCAAAGCTTAATGAGTTATAGTGATGCTTCCACAGGCAACTGTACAATCAAATGGATAATATTTACAATAAATGTATTTTCCAACGGCTTTTATAATAAAATAATCACATCACAATTTTCACAATTGATATATCAAAATGTATACTTATATGGACAGTATCAGTATCTTCGTTAGCAAACTTACCAGTAAACCACCTCTATGAGATGCTACACAATCTGACAATCCTTGAAGGATGATTTTAAAATTTTGGAAATCTGAAGAGAATTCATTGCCATCCATAGCACTGTTATCATCCCCCTCTTTGCAGCCACAACAGAAAGTGGTCAACAGTTTTGGACCTTGAACACATGAAAATAATATTTAAAAAATACATATAATATATAAAAGTTGGGATCTGCATGGAATGCACAGTACAATTCTAAAACTAGAGAACTGTACTTAAGCAACAAGATAAGTATGACAGTCTAAAATCAGCATCCCAAGAACTGAGGTATGTGGAGGTTCAAGGCATGCTCCAGCTGAAGACCCTTGATTCAACAAGTATCAGACATTGTGTAAAAGCAACATGGGATTGAATTTATTTTAGACATACCACATCCTACTACTATTTATAAGAGCTTATGTTCGTTAAGGATCAATGAGTACAAGGGTTTAATAGCACAACTCAGTCATGGGGCCAAGATTTGGAAAGTGGATACTAAGAGGGGTAATGATAGAAACTGGTAGAAAGAAAACTGTTATTGAATCAAGAATTGGTTAGTGGAGGAAACTTACAATTTAGAACTAGGTATAGAAGTCTTAGAGTATGTTTCTTCACAGACAGTCCAGCATCCTTCTTTAGCAATTCTGAAATAGTTTTAAAAACTATTTTCTGGCTAAACCTGTGTTCACACAAATTTCTCTTGATGTGAACATAATATCTTCAGAAGTCAAATTCTTAATGGAAAACTGCACCTTAAAAACTTACTGCTCCCTCTCAAAGTAAGCATTACTTCTAAGGAAAACCAGCTTCATAATAGATACTGCCTCCACTCTCACTCTTTCTTCTGTGATCCTCATGGCAATTTGATGCATTATCTCAAAAAGATAAATCCAATTTCCATGAGGTTGTAAGGAATTTTGATGGTTCCAGCACTCTTTTCTGCTTACTATTTCTTCATTGAAGAGATTTCCATCTTTTACACCAGAATCCACAAGGTCCTTCCCGATGCAAAGTCCTTCAATGAAGACATTGTCCCTGAGCAGAGTGCACTGGAAAGATCAAATCATAAGTTCATAAGAACAGGAACAGCAACAAGGAAAGAAAGAAAAAGTGACTTCACATACAGTAAAGACAATTCAGCAGCTTATAACCTATCCTGGAATCTTAGTATTGCCCGAGGGGAAAGAAGGTACAGATCACTAAAATGTAGATCTTAGAATGTGGGCTTGGGTCTAATTCAACCCTACAAAATCAGCTTGTAAGGTGAAATTTACTCCCCACTTATATACACTATTTTGGCCTTATCACTAGTCAATGTAAAATCTCCAATACACCTCTCACGTCGAGAACTAAACATCTTGAGCGTAAAGTTTGTAAGACTAGACATCTGCGGGTAGTACGATAATGACTAGATAGCGGGTGGCCTGTTAGGTCTAACAACAATCACTAGAATAGACTCTTAATACCATTTTAGAATGTGGACTTGAGTCTAACTCAACCCTACAAAACTAGCTTGTAAGGTGAGGTTTGCTCTCCACTTATATACACTATTTTGACCTCATCACTAGTTGATGTAGAATCTCCAACAGTAGAAAAGATATAGTCTATATATCAGAAAGGCTGAACAGCATTCTGAAAGCAGCATGATTAAAGAACTGTTTACTACAACTAAGCATTTTGGGCAAATCAACAACAATAACAACTGACCAAGCTTCATTCCCTCCCCAAGGCACCAGTGCCCCTCCACCCCCCACCCACACCCAAAAGGCCAATCAAACTAAGTGACAGGGAAGAGGGAGGGGGAGGAAAACATAGATCAATTGTCCGGGTACCACATTTCCACCCAGTGAGTGCACAATAAATATTAGTTTCTTGTTCCAAGTATTATCTGAAAGCATGCACCAGGGTGCATGCACACCTATGCATATGCACAAGTGCACACACATTTACACTTATTCAATACTTCAATTATCGAGTAAGTCTGACATACATGAGAAGACATTCCATTTTCTCGTGTTCTCATCATATTTATCAAACCGAGACCAGGTATCTACATGGCCAAGACAGTTGATCACAACTCACAGGATCTGATAGACATATTAATTGAAATATAATATAAATATCGTGACTTCAGAAATAGAAAGGGGCCAATTCAAATTATAACCTTGGGCTAATGGACAAGGGACACACATTCAATCAACATTAAGTTGTTAAAAACAAGGGAAAATGTCATCCAAATAATGCATACCTCCTTCCAACATTCTTTTCCAATTCCAGTATGAGCTTCAGAAGCATATGCAGTACACATAGAGAGCTATGGACAATAACAACCTATGCAAAAGGAGGAAAGTTTGTCAGTAAAGGTTTATAGATTATAAAATAGGAAGCAAGAGGAAAATTATACCTGATAAAATTACTTTCACAAACTTAAGAAACCAATATGGTAACTTTCAAGCATGCGGACCATTCAATTTTAGAATATCATCAAAGCAAAAAATGACATGAGCCAATAACAACTCAACAGAAATTAAAAAAATACTTTTAGAGAAATCATAACTCACAAGTAGTTAGGTACAGAAAGCCAACAGCATTGCAATTAAGATGTCCATGATACTATTTCATATGAATTTAATACAGTCAGAACTTGGTTTTAGAAACCAGATATATCAGAACTTTAATCTATGTTGCATATATAGAGTAAAAGGCTCAAATATTTGAAACTTCATGCTGAGGGGAGTTGTTCTTAAAAAAATAGAATGAAATGAACAATTTTATTGAACTGAGAAAAGGAGAGTCCTCCTCCAAGGGCTTCCGCTTCACAAAGGGTTTCCCCTGTTCATACAAACATTCTAATTCTCTGAATGAATCTTTCCCTCCCCTTATTCCCCATTTGTCTAATTGATCCCCTCTCACTAGCTAACCTCTCTAACTGCCCGTAACTAACTCTTGTAACTGACCCTAAGACCCTAATGTCTCTTCCCTTTCCTTCTGTCTAACAATTTCTAGGTCAAGGGCTGGTTGGCACTTATGATATCTAACATTCCAACTCATCACAAATTCAATATACACCATTCAAGGTTTCAAACAATACAAATCATTTTTTGGCCTCCCAAACCCAAACCCAAAATAGCTAACTCATTATTTTTCTGTAGACCTACTACTTAAATAAGGAAAATAGGTAGTATTAATTTAAGCTTGCGAGCAATTTGAAAATAAAACATTTATTCACAAATTTAGTATAAAAGTACTTACATTTTCCATACCACAGAGATCAAGCAATGGTTCAATCAAAGTTTCCAAAACATTTGTTCCATCAGCTATCTGTAACACACATCAATAACTGGATTATATACAGCCTCAACTAACACAATTGAACAATAGAAACCAGCTTAATAACAAGATTAAACATGTCCAATATGTAACCATGAAATGGAATCAGTCCAAAGATTTAGAAAAATTTAAAACCAAAATAAATTATGATATTACAAGAGAAGAGAAATGCAGAACATGATTGACTAAGAAATCCTTCTGATAGCACATTAAACATGGACAAATAATAAGTAAAAAAAAAAAAATCTGCACAAAAGAGATCCTATATCTAACAACAAAACCACTTTAAAACAACCATGTGGAGTAACCAGAGAAGCAAGAAAATTATTGTTAGAAAAAGCTATTTACTTTTCTGTATTTACTTTTGCTGACAGCAAAAGCTGTTTTTCCTCTGTGTTTATTGTTACCTATTGACTTCATGTATCCTAGATTGTACTAGGCTTTTTATCCTCTGTGTAAAAGCTAAAGCTTGTACCTTTCCTTTATATATGAAAAGGTTTCTGCTGAGTGAGTCAGTTCACTCAGGCATTTCACAAAAACATCTTTGTTTCAAGTATTATAATCTAACAAACAAAATTCACCGAGTCCATACAAATTTTTTACCATTTTTTTTTTTGGCAAAAATTTCAAAATCAATAATAAAGACACTCGCTACTTTAAACCAAACTACTATTTCATGTCTGGAATATCTCCACTGGATCAGAAAATTGCAACTTCAGATAGGAATTCTACAGGAAAATAGATAAAAATGCAGAGTTGAACTAATACCTTTGTCAATGCAAGGTAGAGATTTGACATCTTTGCTGCTTCTGGAGTATGAAAACGATCCTTGAGGTAATGCAAAGGTACTCCTGAAGAGCTTAAATCCGAATGTAATTCTCTTGTTATTTCAGAGGGCAGACTCATATTCATGCAGCCAAAGAGAATATGAAAATCTCTTTGACAACCCACAAGCAACTTGGATAGCACATTATTTCCCATCTTTTTGTCAGTTGGAGATCCCCATATTGCCAGCAACTTCTGGGAGAGATCAAGATAAGCAGGCAGATCATCACTTAGAGCACCTTGAGCTTCTTGATGACTAACCATGTCTGTTTCAGCTCCCTTAGCTTTAAAAGTAGTTTCAACTGGCATACAACAAAAACAAGCCAAGGGGTGTCACCATGCCAGAAGTAAACAGAAAATTCTTTTAAATGAGAAAGAGATTTTTCTCGTGCCTCACCAATCGGATCGTTTGAAGATACTCCATTTTGAAAACTTGAAGAGATTTTATGACAGTTGGGAGCAAGAATTCCAAAATCCCTGTCATTTTGGCCCCTGGTTAATAATAACTTTATGCCACATATCCATGCCACATGTAGTGCAACATTACATTAGAGAGAGAATGAAAAAACACTAGATAAGGAATTTAAAAGACAGTCTCAGGCCTGATATGCTAAACTGGTTAGTTATTTGTCATGGCATACCTTGACCCTTCTGCTAATGGCTTAAACTCAATCTAGACTAATCTATTACTCAAGCAATTTAATTACTAAATATTTCAGGTGAACTCTTAATTTAGCCAAGATCATTTGTCATGCAAGACGCAATTGGCAATGACGGTATAAATAAGCTCTGGTCACTCTCACCAATGACCATAAGATATATGACATACACAAGGCTGGCCCAAGGGTAAAGCTACTAAAGCTCAAGCTTTAGGTCTACCAACAAAAAAAATATTTGCTATTAGTTTTTATAAACCAAAACGGCCACATATATTGGCAAAAAAGTCACATATGTTGAAAAAAAAGTCCAATATATAGCTCTCTCATTTAAAATAAAAAAGTCTTTTTCAAAGTTTGTTTTAGGCCTTACTTAACATTAGGTCAGCCTTGGACAAACAGTAAGACAAACAGAAACAGGTACATATTCACCAACAGTTACACCAAAAAGGGTACAAATTTCGTTGTTATTTTCAGCTTCAGCTCATAAACTTCCTAACAGAAAGTGAAATACCTCTTTTACATCCCATTAGTTCATTTTCAATGGCTGCTACCTTATGACACCATTCAAGAATATGTAAGCAACAATGGTATATAGCTGCAATATATTAAAAGGCTAAACTGTACGCTTTCTTGTTGGCCAATCTGAGACGCACCAAAAGGGGACACTATTGACCCAAAACCAAATGATTGGAACATCGTGTAAAAGAAAATTAAAAAAATTGACTTACTTGTTTATATTCTTTGACTTTGAACATTTAGTACAAGCATTTTCTTCTTCATTCCTGGAAGATATGACTTTGAGTTGATCTTCTTTCTTGTCTCTTTCTTTCTTTATCTTGACACGTTCCTTTTCCTGAAAGCATGCAACTAAGTTATGATATTCCAACATTTTACTGACTCTCAGAATCAGAAAGTAGTTACAAAGTGAGAACAAATAAGGCAGAATCTTGTCATCAACCAACTAAAAACAACGAGAAACATACCAGATTTGCAATCTGCTTTGTTGCATGTTCCAGCTCCCTCTGTTCTTGCCACCAACCAACAATACCGAGAGTTTAGTATAAGAAAATATTAGCATTAACTGAATCGTTGTTGTTTAAATTTTAAGAAGTGATCAATCAACCATATATTAAAAGTGCAACCACGTGAGCCATTTTAACAATCATCAGGACAATTCAGCACAGAAAATACCTTCTCCCTCCCTTGTCACTTTCTAAACACATACAACAACATAACAGGGGAAAAGAAAACTACAAACAGTCAATTTTCAAAACCTGGATACCCATTGATAAGATGCCCAAAATATCTTAAAATCAAGTGACAAGATTTCAACCATGAGCACTTACAGGAGAAAAAAAAAATGAAATAAGTTTTCTCAAAAGCTAAAATTAGCTTATTCACAAGCTAATTTGTAAAAGCTTTCTCATATTAGCTTTCCCAAAAGCTTATTATTAACTTATGCTTAGCTTATGTAGAAGCTTGTTTTATTTTTCCTTCTTATTTTCTTCTCCTACAAGTGTGTATGGAGAAGTTTATCCAAACAGGCCCAAAACCAAAAACAGGTATATATTTCCTCCATGTTTACCCTCGACTTCCAAATTCCAACAGTAAAATTAAATCTTTCTGACTTAGCTAAATTAACCCCAATGCCGCAGTTATTCTTTATAACATTTATTTCCTTATGTGAAATACCTTCAGAACAAATCCCATTACGTTATTGAGCCTTACATAAATAATCACACAGTGCTCATTCAAACGGTGTGTGGCTAACGATTAACCCATAGTGTAAACAAACGACAAGAAAAAAAGAGTTTATAAAGTATAAAACCCAAAACCTTTAGGCGCTCGATTTCGAGGTCTTTATCGGAACGGTGATTCGGACGTGGAGACGGAGACGGAGAGTCACAGCAAATCGGTCTCTGAGAGAGTTCTCGGGGAGGCGAGAAGGAAGCGGCGTGGATGTAAGAAACCGCCGCGGAGGGAAGCGGTTGTGGAGGGTGATAGGAAGTGGAGGGAAGAGCAGAAGAAGGGTTTGAAGGTGGTTTTGTTGCGATTGAAGAGAGGACAAGCTCCTCTTCGACTTGGATTAACTGGTGGAGCAACGCGTCTTCCCATTCGTCGAGGAGAATGTCTTCGCTGTTCTCCATTGGCTTCAACCGACGCCTCGTTTGGGTCTTCACCTTTCCGAGTTGAATTTGATACTTACTTAGTCGGAATATTTTGGCTTTTTTTTTATTTTTTTAAACTACAGTAATTAGGGCATTTGAGCTTCTGTCTGTGGACCGATTATTATGGGATTAATCCTCGGTGGACTTAATCACATTTTTTTTAACCATGTTATTGATACAAAATTTTCACTGATTTTATTAATGATTAATTTTTATTTGAAAAACTTGACTATCCACTTTTAATAGAGTCACTCTTCCAATCATTTTTTTTTTATTCATAAAACTCAAATTCTAAACTTTACTTAAAGAAATCTAAGCTCAATATCACTCAAACTAACAACAAAACTTAATTACATTTAAAGTTACGTGTCCCTCCCAAAAGATATATTTTGTGAAAATTGAACTCATATACCCTTCGACAAGCACGTGCATCGCCAAATGTCAACTGAACTACACAAATATTTTGGCTTTGTACCAATACTGAGTAATTTAACTATTTTGGCTTTGTACCAAGAAGAAAACAATATTTTGGCTTTGTTTGTACCAAAGAAGACGTCTTTGAATAAATGTCAGCATAACTTAAATACGTAAAATTTAATTATTTAAATAGCATTTTATTATCGAGTTTAATGGTCATATATTGTCAGTATAAACAAATTTATACTGTCAATCAATTAGAAATCATCATTAATACGATTTTTAAAGTATTTATTATAAAAGTCAACAAACTTATAATAAATAGTTATTTATGATTAGATGACAATATAAAACTATTTTATACTGTCAGTGTATGGTTTGTTTTCTCTTTATTATTTGTTATTGTTATTGTTATTGGTGAGTTTAATAATATAGTTGAATGCTTTGAATTTAATAATGATTAAATTTTTTTTTTACAAAATAAAAATAACTTTTATCATGAAAAATGTGTGATTTAACATTTGATCACTAAATAGTTTAACACTTTACAGGTCGCATGTAAAAAAAAATATTCTTTGGCAAGTGAAATAATATGGCTTTTCTCTTGATATTCATTTTAATTGTTGTATAATTTTTTGGTTTATAAAAAAATATAGGTATTGTTAATTTAGTTATTCGATCATTAATTTTATGGATATAATTTATCAAATATTTAACTTTATTTCTCAACTAGTATTTTAGCCTATATATTATATAGGATGAATATGAATTTTTATTTTTATTTAATTTAAATTTATAATAAATAAATATTTTTAATATGTAAATTATATTTTAAATTTAAAATGAACAGTTTAAATTGAAACAAACAGGTGATTAAGAAACTCAAATATACAAATAATATAAAAGGAATGTAGTTTGAAATGGCTGAAAGATTTTATTTTATTTTTTTGTTTATAAGAATAGTATGTGAAATACACCTTTTAAAGAAGAAATAAGAGAAAGTGTTGAAAATGCTTAATCAAGAAAGTAAAGAGTGAGATCTTCACTCCTCAAGTTAAAGAATTAAATTGATAGCACAGGAAAAAGAATAAACAATACAATTACTTGTTGATTGCAAAGTAACATGGCATTTTTACTTAACTATGGCAGTTTTTTTTTGTCCATGAAGGTAAATCACTTGCTGTAGGATTGAGTCTTTAGAATCTTTACTTAAACTAGTCTTTTTTTTTTATCAATATTTTGAACCTAACTATAACTTTGGATATAAATATTGATAATAATACATTTTTATGTATACACTTTAAATTTTTTTTCCAAACTCATTATTTTTAATTTAAAATTAGCACAAATTTTGAAAATATACATATATATATATATATAATATTGTCAATTCAAATATACTTAAAAGTAATGAAACAAATAACATTAATCTTACCTTAAAAACTTCATACCCTTTTTAGTAATAATACATTTAAAAGTGTTTTTTGATTAATATCATCCAAACAATTTTTATTTTATGAAGAACACTTTTAAAATAGAAACTGTTAAAGATAAACCAAGTTACACTAGACCTACTTTTAACCAAACTGAAGTTTACAAACTTAAGTTAGCAAAATGTAATCCAAACACTCTTAGAAATAGTCATTTAATAAGCATGTATTACCATTTACAAATTTTAATAAATATATTATATTTTATAAATATTATATTTAATGATGTTTTTAAATTAAATTATATATTATATTTAATCATTACAATAAATAATACTATTTAATATTTATATAAATACTACCTTAATCATTACAATAAATAATACATATATTATTATAGTTGCTCAAATTGGATTTTCTTATATATATCGATGGCTGAGTCATGAAATATTATCTTGTTAAGTATAAGCAAAAGTAATTATATGTTCAATGTCTATTCCAAATTGAGATGATTAGCTCAGCATTTAAGAGGCGTTTTTACGCCCTTTTCATAGGAAAGGCTAAAGCATTTTTGGGGTCTATTCTACACGAAGGTGGGATAGACATGTATTTGCATAAATGATCATGATTTAAGTAAAATTTGTGACACCTGTTCACATTACTTCTAAACCAGTTTATTTCTATGTTAATTTTTAATTGTGATTAAATTAATTAAAGATTCTTTATTAAATACCAAAATCGAGAATAATTTTTTCTTCATTTTGTAGTCAAGTTATTAACAGCATAATTCACATGGTGTCATCCATCAAATGATAAAGACAATAGATAAAACAAAAAATCAACATTAAATATAAACATCAAAACGTCTATATGCATATATGTGTGTGTGTGTGTGTGTGCATCATAGTTTGTACAATGGTCGTCAAGTCACAATCATACATTGGCACCAGATGAAGTGACCAAAAATCTAAATAAAAGAAGGAATGGGGACCTTGTCCATATGATCCGAAGAGTTGATGATTGTGAATAGCTAATTTTGACCGGCACCAACATTCAAGCCCAGAATCGACCTAACACCTGCATCCAATCCTTGAACTGACTTAGCATCTGCATTCAAGCCTGGAATCGGCCCGGCACTAGTATGCAAGCCCAAAATCAACCTGCCACCTGCATCCAAGCCCATAACCAACTTGGCATCTACATTCAAAGCTCAGAACCGGCCCAACACCAGCATTCAAGCCTAGAATCGGCTCGTCATCTGCATCCAAGCCCGGAACCTGTCCGGCACCTGCATCCAAGCCCAAAACCGACCTGGCATCTACATTCAAGCTCGAAATCGGCCCTGCACCAGCATTCACCCCTAGAATCGGCTAGGCATCTACATCCAAGCCTGGAACTTGTCCGGCACCAACATCCAAGCCTGGAACCTGCCCAGCACCTACGTTAGAGAGCGGAACCAACCCGTCACCAGCATTCAAACCCAAAACTGACCTAGCACTAGCATCCAAGCTTAGAACTTGTTTGGCACTTGCATTGAAGCTTGGAACCTATCTAGCACCCACATTAAAGCCCAAAACCTGCTTGGCAACCACATAAAGGCCCAATACATGCTTTTCACGTTATACTGAACTCTTGGATAAAATTAATTCACTTCTTTACTTATTTCTTACCACAATAATCTGAAAAACCTTGTTATTCAAATTATTTAATAAGAAGTAAGTAAAGAGGGGCAATTGTGAATAGCTAATTTTATCCGGTACATTTTTTACTTTTTTTTAAGGAGAGTTAATCTGAAAATTAAAAAATTTTGGAAAAAAAATATTAAAGATAAGAGAAAATAAGTCAATTATGATGGTGGACAGCAGTTACAAGTGGAGATCATGGGGTTTGGATACTGACAGATAGGTTGGTTACAAAAAAAGGACTGGATTGAGCCTATTTAATAGGGGAATTGGCTTTCAAGTAGAGAGAAAAAAGGAGAAGATCTCTGGCTCTTTCGGCAACTGCTCCCATTAGCTCAATAAAAAACTTCAGAAGAGTAAAAAAGAGAAACCTGGCACGAAAACAAGAGGATTGAAGAAAAAGAAAGGGATCACCAAAGTGCTGCAATTTCACGACGTCATGCAATCCCTACATCCGAGGTGCATTTCGTTTTATCATAATTGGTTCTTTCTTTCTTAATTTGGTACAAAATATTCTATACGTTTCTTTTGTAACTTTGAGATTATTATATTGTAATGTTATCTTGATTGTGTACAAGGTGCAACTCATTTGATTGGAATATTATATTTTAATATCATTGATTGTATATATCTAAAACTACTTTTACTCACGTTACGTTTATATGCTTTTAGTTTCTCATTTTTATTTTTATACTGTGGCTTGCCAATTCTCTTCATTGTTTTCTTCATTTTAAGTGTTTGTCTAATTGATCATTTTTATAAAAATCAAAGTAAGTATCGTTACTTTTTCTTTTCTTTTCTCTCTTCTTCTTCCTTTTTATTTATTTATTTATTTTGATATTATGAACTCTTTTGTGCACCTGTTGTTTTCCTTCTTTCCCTTTTTTATGTTTCGATTAAAAAACAAAAGGATGAAAATAAGTAATGTTGATTTATGCAAGATTCATTACATTAATTGAGTAGTGAATGCTATCTTTGATGTCATTTGAATTTTTAGGGTTTACAAATAGCCATTTGCTGTCACAAATCCTATGCAATATAGATTAAAATGAAATTGTCTTCTATAAATTCAATTTTTTCTTAAAAAAGTAAAATTTATCCAAATATGCAACGACCAATAATGTTAATTGAATAACATATATTATCTTTAACATTATTTGGATTATAAGGATTTAATGATTAGCCATTTGCTAACTTGAACCCTGTGCAAGGATAAAATCTTTTTAATTTACAAATATCAAAAAATTATTTCTAATTTTAAAATTAATCTCTTTTAAAAGATGCTTTTAAATTTAAACTTCTTTTCTTTTTCATGAAGTAAGAAATAAAAATATCTTTACAAGATTTTCTTTACTATAATGATAAAAGATAAAAGCCCTAAAAAAAAGTATATTTTCAAATTTTAATTTAAGTTTTTCTTTCTTTAAAATAAAAGATCAAATTTCTTCTTATCTAAAAAAAAAATACAAAAATAAAATAAAAGTAAAAATAAGTAAAATATTTTATTTTTCTTGTTTTCTTATTGGGGTAAAATAAATATTCATAAAGTTACATAGTTTTGTGCAATTCATTGAAGGCATCATTTTTAACGGGCAGTTATAGGGTGTTAATACCTTCCCAACACGTAATTGACTCCCAAACCTATCTCTAATTTCAAAAACCATTTTTTAAGGATTTTCCAATATTTTTCCCTCAAATAAAAATTTGGTGGCAACTACTATGTTAAAATTATTTTTGTGCCATTTCGTCGTGGCCCCGGTTGCGACAATGATGATAGGGGATGGCAGTCAAACATAAAAGTTCTCAATCAAGGTTGCTATAGCAAAATCATCTTCCTAGGGAAGGTGGTGGTGGCAGGTACTACTCTAATGAAGCCAAGTAGGGGCATAGTCAGAATGACTAGGACAGTAAAAGTAATAACTAGGATAAATATGTTAGGGTAGAGGGACAACATGCTCACGGTGAGGAATCCTTTGTAAGTCAAGTATCGGGAACCCTCATCGTATGTCCAATGCCCTAAGGGTTCTAGTCAATGTGTAGATTCATTAGGATTAGCATGGTTGCCATCCTCTTATATCCATCCACAAACATACATACACACAGAGAAAAGGTAGAGTATTAAGGTGATTTGTTCTCAAAATACTTTCACAAAGATAGGTAAGAAGTCCTATTGTTATGCACAAAGATAAAACACAACTGATTGGAAAAAAAAAAAAGAACCTAGGGTTTTTATCTAAGTTGTACTAGTCTACTAAAGACTTTGTATGGATCCATACTCCCCATTAATGAGCAACATTTACATCAAAATCGGGAAGCAATTAGGAGTATATATACCTTTTTCATATCAAAGTACAAATCCTCGTCATCAATCTCAAGGAAATAAACCATCTTTCATCTTCGAGTTATTACAACCCATACAGAGGTATACTCTACACCAACCTAGGTGATGTTGAGCAGATGTTGGGGTTGTCAAGCTGATTTGTTGATTGTTTTAACTTTAGTGCACTATCCCGACCATTAGGACTCTCACCACTCGATACCATATCCTATAGATCCTTTTAGTGGTCCTTGCCTTTCATCATGCAGTGTATTAGACTATGACTTTCCTAACTTACGGATTCATGCCACATTATGATCCTCACATCCTTAACAACTCATCAAACCTCAGCTCTACATGATTAGACAAAGATTTATCCCCTTATCAAAAAGATCTCCAGTCTTAGAACTTGAGAACTAATACATATCATCATTGTCTTTGTCTTAACTTACAGAAACTTGCTTTTACAACACATTACAAAATAATTTGCTTCATATAAAAAAATTATTAGTTTAAAAAATACTCATAATAAATAACTTCTAATATAGTAAAATACTTAGAAATTATGTAAAGTTTATAAATTTGTCAATAAATCATAAAAATTTATTTTTATTTTATACAAAAGATTGAAATAAAAATTACAAATGTGATTAAATTTTATTTTAAGGGTCGTGAGCCCTATATTCTTAAAGTACCAATTTTTTTATTTTTAAAAGCTATTTTTAATATACAAATAACTTGTAAAAAATTATATAATTAGATTTTTAACATAACATTTAGTTTTTAAAGGGAAAAAAAATCGTAAAACGTGGTGAATATGGTCATGGCTATGTTTGGCCAAAAATGACTAAGATTTGCGATCTTTAATCCACAAAATTATTTGCAAAGTGCTTTAGTAATTTATATACTATGGTGTGTATGATAAAATATTTTTTTTGTACTTGGTATTCATAGTTTTCATACTAAAACTGAAATGGGTGGGAACTTGCCAAGCCAAGTTCTAAAATTTTTTCATCACTCAAAATCATTTCTATACATAATACAATATGTACTAGTTATTACACAAGTGATGGGTAAAAAAATTTTCGTCCCTCCTCCTCTAAAATACCATGACTGAATCCCATAAAAGGTGGCAAGGCCAAGTTTTTCAATTTTTCTAACTCCTAAAATCCAACTATTTTTGTATAGAAAACTAGCATTAATTGTGAGCAAGTAGACAATATAACAATGGTAAAAAAACTGTCCATGTCCTTCTTCAAAAGCAGACAAGGCTGAGAGGCCTATAACCAAGCACCACAAACTTTTTCAACTTTCTTTTACAAAAGAACCTATAATACGACTTGGTCATAACCAAGCAACAATCAAGAACCAATTTGAAAACAAACCAACACTAGGCTTTCAAAGACCATCACAATAACATAGATAGAACTCAAGATGCATCATAAGATCATTTGCATCACAAAACAAAACCAAGTATGGCAACATAAATGAAAATGAGATGCAAAGATAGGTAGATGAGGTTTGGGATCCAAAAATACACTTCCACTATTTTTGTGAAGTGATCACATAAGGAGAACCTCCCCTTTGTACCTTTTAGAAAGCAAGAAGAAAGTGAGGTGGTGGTGGTCTCCAATGAAGGAAATGGTGTCCAAAGGATGGATCTTTGCGTGGGAGGCGGTGGGTAATGGTGGACGAAGTTTTGGAGAAGGAGAGAAAAAAAGAAAATTGAAGAGGAATGGAGGTGGTGTTCTTGTTGCCCAGAGAAAATGAGAGGGGAAGAAAAAAAAAGGGGCTTTTATAGAAGGTGGTGACATCATATAAGTGATGTCATGGAGGATGATACAAAAATTAGATTTTTATTTTATCTAATTCAAGAGATATTATCTATACTAATTGGACTTCATCTATAAATAATGAAACCCATCCTTAAGTAACAAAGTTTTTTTTCCTCTCTCTCTCAAAAGAAAAACCAACTTTTTCATTTTAGTCATCATTTAGTTACAAACATAGAAGCATGTGATAGACAAGATAATTTCTAGAGTCTTAATTTTTAAGCTTCTTATTTCCATTTTATTTTTTATTTCAAATAATTAAATTAAGTTGGGCTTAACTAGTTGGATTGCCATTTCTACTGGGTTGGATGTGCTGTTCTAGGAATGACCTAAATGCATTTTATTAGAATTTATATCGATTAAAAACTAATTAATTCTAATTAATCTAATATAGCTAAAGTGTTTGATTTTTGTGCTATTTAAATGTAAATGACCTTGATAATTGTTATACATGTGAAATTAAGGTCCTGAATAATTTTTAGAAATTAAAAATAATTTATATATTTTCTTCTAATTAATCCAATCTTGCTAAATTAATTGATTTTTGTGCTAGTTAAGTGTAAATGACCTTGATACTTGTTAGGTATGTGAAATTAAGGCCCTAAGTAATTTTTATAAATTAAAAATAATTTTATATATTTTCTTCTAATTTTTTAACTAATTAAAATGCATTTTGAAGCTAAAAATTTACCATTAAATCTATTTTTCATTAAATAAATCCGAATTTTGTAAAATAATTGTAAAAACCAATTATTTCTATGAAATTCTATTTTAGATAATTTTTTCACCATTTTTAGACATTAAAAAGACATTGGTTTGACTTTATAGTCAACCACGGATATTTTAATTATTTTTCACAAAAATTTCAGAAAATTATTAAAAAAAATTAGAATTATATTTTAATATATATAATATTTTTCTGAGCTCAAAATAACTTTTCATCACCATTTGAACCTATTTTGAAATTATTGAGTTTTAATTCTTTTATAGAAATTTTTCAGGATGTGATCGTCATTTCTACATTTCTTCTAGTCTCAACTCAAAATTTTTTTGAAAATTTTGATCAAGTAGTTCTTGAAATTCTAAATGCAACCATAGGGATTAAAGTTTTGATATTCCTGCTCGATTATTCAGAAATAAAATTAGAAGAAATTAGAAAAAACAGTTATAACTAAAGGTAAAAGTGTTACAAAAATCATATTGACTATTAAGTTGCATTAAAACTAAATCATTTCGTATTGTACACTCTATATAAGATACAAAGAAAAAGTTTCAAGATGAGAGAAATCAAATCGATGTCCCATTTTTGTGGGTAATGACTTCCAAGTCTATTCCATTTTTGCCTGTAGAAGAGGAAACAAAGTAGAAGTTTCAAGATGAAAAATAAAAGCCTCAATTGTAATTTTGGTTCCTCTACTATTGCCAAAATTCAAATTTGGTCTCTCCTTTTATTTTGCAAATTTAGTCCCCTCTATTTTAATTGTGTAATTTTGGTTCATTCATTAAATAGAGGATTTGTTGGGTTCATTCATTAAATTTGTTCTCCTTTTTGGTTCATTTATTTTGCGAATTTGGTCCCTACTATTTTAATTGTGTAATTTTGGTTCATTCATTAAATGAAGGATTTGCTCCTCACTATTTTATTTGAGCAATTTTAGTTCATTTATTAAATTTGGTTTCCTTTTATTAAATGGATTGTTGGATTTATTGGATCAATCCAATCTACTAAACACCCCTAAAATTAGTCATTTAAAATTTAATTTATCATTAAATTAGTCCTTCAAAAATGTAAAATATAACTATATAGATCCTTATGGAGGATTAAAATGGCATAAAGAAAACTTTGCAGGTTTAATTTACTTTTAAAGAAAAAATCTAAAATATTTTTAAAGAAGACTAAAGTTCTAATAAACATTATGAGATATTAATTTAATGACTAATTAAATATTTAAGAGATTGTTTTGGTAACAAAATATTTGGAAGAATAAAACAGTAATAAAAAACTTTAATGACTAATTTAATAATCAAAATTTTTGAGCAAACAATGTAATAACATATACACTTTCAAAAGATAAAATTGAATATTTTGTCTATTTTTTATATGTGCAACTAAGAAGAAATATCTAAATTGTATTTTATAAGAAAAATATACAAATCAAGTAAGATTTATGGAAAAAGCATCGACCTGGACCTGTGATAATATTGATAGCATATAATATTTCAAAATATCTATTTTATTTACAAAAATATTAAAGATATCGAAATAAGATTTTTAAATGCAATAATATTTAATTCTATATTTAAAAATTAACAACTAATAACATTTATGAGGTAAAACTAATAATATTTAAAAAACAGTAACATTTAATGAGAAAATTTAAACATTAATAATTAATAATATTTAAAAATATTTAGTTAGGGGAGAAAAACTAATAATTTTTCAACATATTTCATTATTAAATAAATTTTAAGTGAGTCTCACAAAAGAAAAAATAGACTCAACTAATTTGGTGAGATTCATGTTAAATTCACATAATAATTAAAAAATATAAGCATCAAATTTGTTAAAACCATTGTTTTATTTCTCTAATTAAATTACACAATAAGAGTAATAGGCTCAAATAAAATATTAAATAATAGACTCAACTTTTAAATAATATATGTTTGGGTGAATGTTTATAAATTTAATTTAAAATCAATTGATTTATATTTAATTTAAAAAGGTACTTAAACTAAAATTTAAGATTAAAAACATTTCTAGTTTCTAATTTTTTTTAGTTTAATCTTTGTTTAAATTTTAATTTTTTAAAATTACAAAAATATGTGTTTTTCGTTTTTATTGAGAATTGATATAGGTACTAAAAATATATTATTTTTATTAAATATAGAAATTAAAAATAAAATATTCAAATAAAAACTAAAATAAAGTATGTTATAGTTTTAGAGTTTAATAGTTATATATTGTCAGTATAAAATTTTTTACACTATCAATTAATTAAAAATCATCGTTAGTATGACTTTTAAAGTAATTATTATAAAAATTAATAAACTTACTATACATAATAGTTTGTGATTAGATGACAGTATAAAATTACTTGACACTGTCAGTGTATAGCCTATTTTCTCATATTTTTATAGACAAAAAATATATATTTAAACCTAAAATATAATATAAAATTGTGAATTTAATATAATTTTTTACTCCTTTATCAACAACTGCAATTTTAATCAAAATAAGTGGGGGGCATTGAAACGGATATCCATACATGCAGGTTATAATTGTCGGGTCAAAAAAGCTGGCATCATAAAACAATAATCCAGCAAGTTTATGATTCTCCACGTTGTGCTTTCCTTGTTTTTCAATGAATAAAAAAAATAAAATTAAAAGTAGAGATTAGTTAAATTAATTTTTGTGCAATAAAAAATTTAGAGTGTCGTTGAAGTCACCAGGCATGTAAGGCGCGTAAAGCATCGTAACATGGCCGGCGGATGTGCTGGGGTTATCACTCGTCAGTGGACCGTGACACCTTTTCCGTTTTTCCGCCAAATGAACACCACCGAAGCATCTACCTCATTTCTAAATTCTCATAAATGCTTTCCGTGCATTACTTTTATTTTAAATACACATCTTCCCTTTCATGAACGCTATCTTTCGTCCTTTTCTTTTAATTTGTATTTTAAAATTGACCAATGTATTCTAGAGAATAGTGTTATAAAATTGTAATTATGAATAATTAAAATTATAGTAATGCAATTTGAAACTATTAAAATTTTAACAAGTTTTTTTTAAAGAATTTAATTAGTAGATACAGTGAATATACCATTTTTCTAATCACATATTATTAAGTAAATTTTGTTAATTTTTTAATAACCACTTTAAAAATTATATATGAGATAATTTTTTTATTGTTTGATGGTATAAAAATCTTTATACTAATATTTTATAAAAGAAAAACTTATCTTTTTAATTTGATTCTTTTAAAATAAAGAAATGCGTAAAAAATTAAAAATACATTGACTTTGAGTGGCTTTATAATGGTTTTGAAAGGTAGTCTCTAATCACAGTTGGGACCACAATATCAAAGTTTTTAATTTTTTTTATGACATTGAGACCGTAATTGTAACCATATCAATAATATATTTATTTGAAGTTTTTGATATGTTTAATTATTCATTTGATATTTATAGTTACAAAAACTTTATCTTTTAGTCTTTATATTTAAAAACATCTCTTTTAGTCTTTACACATATTAATTTTTAATTTTTTAATCCTAAATATATCATTTTAATTCATTTTAGTTTTTATGGCAAAGATTAAAAGAGATTAAAAATAATATGTATAAAAACTGAAAAAAATATATTTTAAGTATAGAGACTAAAAGAAAGTTTTTTGTATTCATAAAGAAAAGTCTCAATAACATACTGTGTTCTATAAGATGTTTTTATTGTTAATTTAAATTTATTTTAAACTACAAAATTACGAATAAGTCTTACTAAATAGTACAAAATTTTATGATTTTTAATATTTTTTTCAGCTAACAATAAATAAAGAGTGTATTAAATTTTTTTACTAGAAAATAGCACTTCTCCTTCCATGCCAAGGATCATAATGAAATCAGTTCTGATCGCAATTCAAAAGCTTGACGTCTATGTGTTTATTTAAAAAAAAAACTTATTTTTAAAAAAAGATTAAAATAAACAATTAGTTTTCAAAATTAATTTATATCAAACATACGTTTAATTTATATTAAAATAATTAAAAAATAAACTTACCGGAAACAAACCCCACCTTTTTTTTAGAAATTAAGTTATATACTTTTTACACTATCATGTCACAAATTATGACAATATATGATAAATTTATTAATGTTTTTATTAATTACTTTAAAAATAATGTAAAAACTTTACATGAACATACATAACCATTAAGCTTTTTTATTTTTTTTATTTTATATTTTAACAAGAGCGGTTTCTTTCTTTCTTTCTTCTGGTTTACACTTTCATCCTGTCTGTTCAGCTGATTCCAAAGCATTATTATTACATTATTAACTTCCCCAATCGAGAATCCCCCACACAACACAACCCAACACAACAAACCCAACACCATCATCGCTCACGCCAAGTAAACGTTTCCTCTCTCTCTCTCTCCCTGTCCGTGTGGCTTCCTCATAGCAACACCAGCTGGTTCCGGGCCAAACTTCCCCGGATCAGGACCCTTCTCACGCAACCAGTTGATTCAACTGGTTTTTGCCTTTCCCAAACAACAACTATAGGGAAGTAATCGACCCTTTGGCTAGATAATCACACCAACATCAAAAAAATCGTTTTTTCCGTCGTGGGTATTGGTTTTTTTTGAGTTGGGGAAAAAATAAACATGGTGGGTATATTTTCGAGATTCTCTGTCGGAAGGAATGTCCACCGACGGACGCAAAGTGCCCTGGTAAGAGTTTTCTCTACCTTCTGATAGATTTTGTGTTTTTCTTTTTGGGGTGGACTCGGATTGACCAATAAATGCTAGTTAAGCCTAGTTCTTTGTTTTTATGCTATTGATAAATCACATTAAATTTAATGATTATAAAACTTATTTTGCCCTGTGAGTTCAATGTTACTGTTCATGTGATTTGCTGTTGGATTGGAGAAATTAGAAACGCCTGTGCAATTTGGTCTGGGAAATTTGTTTGGTTGGTTTGGTATGTAAGGAGTTTTAATTGGTGATATTATCTTAATATCTTATTATTGTTGCATTGTGCGTTGACTTCATATCTTGCAGGATGAGAGGGAAGTGATGCCCCAAAACTCAGAGGCTGCTGCTGCAGTGGCAAGTGCTGCAACTGCCACTTCTCATGGAATTGAAGTGGCTGTGGAGTTTAAGCCAGTTGAGCACCCAATTGAACCCCTTGACAATGATAGGCCAATTCAGTGCCCGTTGCCAGAACCATCTATTCTCAATGTAAGACGGATATCTGGTTTTCTTGTGGTGTATGACAAATTGATTATTTGAATTTTGAAATGATGTAGGGTCTGTTTTGGTACAATACCGTAATCAATTTCTCTCATTGTGGCATACGTTTCATTGTAAAATGTATGGCTTAGATTAATCTAGGCATGCATCCCAATTACAATATTCAGCAGTTCAAAATTAATTCTATCAAAATCAATTCTACCAAACTTTAAAACAAATGGGCTCATAAGCAGTCTGGATATATAGTAACAAATTGCACATTATTATTATCATCATCATTATGATCATTATTATTATTGTTGTTGTTATTAGAGTTAAATTTTGATACATTGTCAATGTAGAAATCACCTAAATGTGATTTTTAAAATAATTATTACAAAAGTCAATGATTTTCAATTATATGACAATTGATGATTGGATGATAGTGTTCAATTTATTCCAATTAAATTCTTATTATTATTTAGTTCACTGAAAGTATGAGTTGTTTTGTTAAGCATTGAACTTGATTGCGTTGGGATGCATCTTTTTGAGAAAACTTTTTTTAGAGTTTATTTCTCTAGAATTAAGCTAAAACAAAAATTTAATATTTTGATAATGTATATTTGTATATCAGCATTTTTCAAACTCATAAAAATCTTGTTTTGTAATAGAATATTATTATTATGTTAAACTTGTTTTTGCATTAACGTTAAATGCATTAGCTTCAACAATGAGATGCCTTATTGAGTTGTGCATTTTGAATTTGATGCCATTTTTTTATTAGCAAATATGTTACCAGTTTAAACATGTGTGAAATAAAGTTTCTTGATAATGTCTTGATATTCAAATAACTTGAAGGATGTCATTTCAACTATCCCTGTAAGACTACTTAGAGCAATTTCTTTTTTGGTGAAAAAAGGAATTTTATTGAGAAAGAGAGGAGAAATACAAAGGTATGAGGATAACATATCCCCTACAGTTAAAAATTACAGAAAAAGAGAAAAGAACATGAAATAAGAGCATGATGCATGTAGGACAGCAAGCCAATCTCTCTGAATATCTACCAAAGACATCCCCCTTAAAGAGACCTATGGCATGACTCCTCAAAGAAGCTAGATGAACTACTCTGTCCCAAATTAAATCAATTAAATCCATGAGTAGAACTCAACCAGTGAAAATTCTAACATTTCTGTCCATCCATATACACCAACCTACTGCAAACTGAGAACACCTCCAAAGCCTTTTAGCATCTCTATTGGTGCCATAGCCTCTAAAATTAATGCACAAGAAAGACTGAAGATCCTTAGTACAGACCCATCCTTCGCCCACCATACCAAGCAAATGGGAAACATTTTCAGAACTCAATCTACACGTAACACAAAAATCAGGATATAAAGCAGTTAGGGGTCTTCTATTTTGGAGCATGTCAGCAATTATTTATAAAGCTCAAACATAATTGTTGAATAACTGACTACCATCTTGTGGGATGTGGTTGTATCTTACCATATTTCAAAGAATTCTTTGGGTTGTTTCCTACAATAGTTCTTTTTTTATTTTTCTGTGCATCCATGTGAATGTGATTGCAACCTATTAGTGTCACTACAGTCAACAAGCATGACATGGTTAGTGCCATTTATGCACATTAGTATGGACTATGGAATGTACCTGAGGGGATACTTGAGGTTCCACTGAACTTGGTAAGGTGGATTTGGTACTTAAGTTGCCTTTCCTTTGGCTTTACTATTCATCTAATGCCCTCGGCAAATTTGTAGTTGTGGGAGAGCAGCCACATTTTCGCCTTAGTTTGTAAATGCTGTTGTGTAACTAGTCACAGTCTTTGAATCTTTAGTTCCTCCTCTTCTAACTACAAAGCTAAAGCCCCAGGGAGGGTTGGAAGTGGGCTGTTAGAAAAATTCATCATGAGTAGACGCCTGCATGAGTAATTTTACCTTCTACTTCATTACTTTCATTTTATCCTCCCAAACTCACATTTGACAGAATTGCAGTTGAAGCATCTAGCATACATATAAATCAACTAATAATTTTCCATTGTTAGTAAATTACAAACCGGAGGCTTATTTTTTTGCTTGATTGTACAATTTGATGGCTATGATAATTATTTGCCACATATATGACTTTACATATAGACAAGCAGATACTATTCCTTATTTAAATATGGTCAATTACCACACAACTACTATTAGTTGATGGTTACTGTTAAGCTTTCGAAAAACGGAATTTCATTTTGAAAAAAAAAAAAAAAGAGAATATGATTGAGGACCCAGGGTGGTTGTATATATGTGATTGCCTTTCTTTCCTGTTTATTGAATCAGGAGAAAAAAAGAAAAGGGGGTGGGGGTTGAGAGTTTCCTTTGTTTATTGAAACTCTTAGGTGTTGGGATTCTGAAATATTGTTCGTCAATCATCAGGATGGAAGAATATGGAAAGAACGAGTATCTGCCACTGTGCGGAGAAGAGGTGACCTACCAGTGATGAAGGAAGGGGGAGCACTTGAATCTGAAGGTGCTGGGACCAAGCCACGGACATCCCAGCGTAACCGAATGATCTTACCATCTGTTAGTGCTCCGGAGCATAATCTTTTAAAACTTCTTGAAGAGTGTAATGCTTCAGGCATCTAACCTGGTATTGTTTTTAATGTGGTATTTTGTTGTCATAAATTCCATCAACTTAAATGTGATACCCCTTCATCTCTTTTTGCTGTCCTTTGCTATTTCTACATATTATGCCGCTTAAATATGTGTATGTATATTCAAATGTATAATCATGAAAGCCAAATGTGGCACATTTTCACTAGCTGCTTTACATAAAGACTCGAGTAATATACTTCATATTTCTACTTTTGGTCCACTGTTATTGAGCTTATTTCTGCTTTCCTTTTGTTGTGTATACTCTTGATGAATACCTGAATTTACTTAGGCCATGCGTGATAGGAATTAAAGCTTAAAATTAGAGAAATGGAATTGGAGAATGAAGAATGAATTTCCATGTTTTTCTTTCTTTCTCGCATACCCAACTTTTGTTTCCGCCAAGCACACAACGTGTCACAATTTAACAAGTGGTGGAATGAAGAATTGCTTTGTGAACCCATTCATACTGTCTATGTGTAGCATATTGTTTTATTTCTTCAGATTGAAGAGTAGAATTAGTCCATTTTGGCTGAAAATATGAGGAAACAACCTTTGCTCTGAATCCTGTTCCTCATTCTTGTCTTGCCTTGCACGGCTAATATTCCTAAGGATAGTTTTGAAAGCACCCGAAATGAACTCTGCTTGCTACTTTAATATGTCCATAACAGTTGGATTTTACGCACGGTATATATCAGATTGGAGTAAATAGGTTAGAGGAATGTATTTATATGTGAACTCAGCAGTTATTATTAGCAGGCACCATCTGGAACAACCAACTTTCCAGAGCTGGGAAATATATGAAAGAATTACAGTTTAGAAATTTCTTTTCAAAATTGGATTTTATCTATGAATGATTATGTAGGAGATTAAGGCAACCTTTGCATAGCCCAAACCTTTGTTTGGAGAGTGCAAGTTGAGTTTTATCCCCAAATAATATTGTTTTCGCTAGAATAACACTGTAGATTTCATGGGTGTAAAAGACCAGTATGCTGAATTCGATGATCCCTGATTTCTTGTTGAGAGACTATTTAATGAATTTGCTCCATCTCCAAATGTTATGCGTCGTTAAGAGGTAGTAGTAACGGATAATTATTGAATAATTAAGATTTATCACATGTTATCATAAGTAAGTCAACCATTAATCGAGTCGGTCCAATGTAGTAAGTTGGTCTACGATCACATGGATCAAATATGTTTGGAAAAATCTAGGTTAAGTTGTCTGAACATGATTTTATGTCTTAAATCATATTTTGAATAGAAGTGAAAAAAATGCTTCTTCATCGGATCAAACCACGGTTTACAACTATAATTCAAGCATGCCATTAATTAAATCAGTATATCGACAACTCATTAACCTTTTTTTTGTCAGGGATTATTTATGGGTTCGTGGCTCTCATCGTTAATTGTTGCAAAATAATTTTTGAAACAAATAATCTAAGAATGACTGATTAATTATGGGTTGTATCTACTCGAAGAGGAAATCAACTTGGTTCGACGAGGGCATTCTTTTTTTATTGTTAAGGCAGATAACTCGATTAATTACAGTTAACATCGCTACGGTTCGGTAGTTATGCGCTCTTACACATTAGTTGCAACGACTTTTCAATCCGATTATTGAAGCATTGACCTCAAATTATTAACTTTTGAGTAGATAACAATCAACTCCGCTTTGACCAAAACTCATCCATCACCCAAATGCAGCATTTCATTTCTAGATCATAGATAAGTTTTGTTTGTTTATGTTACTTGTGGTCCACTGATTCTGTTTTTCCACCAAATCAGTGGTTTGCCTCTAAATAAGACATGATTCATAACACCAAAGCTAAACTTTGATTGTCATCAGAAACAGCCAAGAACATCCTGTTATGTCTGATATCAAATATCAAATTATCAAATACAATAGATCAGATAAAAGCATAGTCTTGGAAGGTGTTACTGAAAGGGTGTTTTCTAGCAAGACACTGACACAAGTCACTTGGAACAACGTTTTTGGAATTATTGGGATGTACAGAGAAATGGGCATGAAGAATAACACTTAAAAAAATAAAAAAAAAACCTTACTGTTTCTTATTACAGAAAAATAAGAAAACTACACAGGAAATTCACGAGCCTGAAATGGATGTTCTGCTGTCGGGTTCACGAGGTGTTTCTTGGGGCCACGGTGGCTTCCGTGATTCATCCGTGTCTTCCTTTGCCAAATCTTGTGCGGTTCCCGAGCTTGATCCTCTGGGATCAGTGTGTTCCTCGACTGAACTGATATCAAGGAAGTGGCCAAGACAAGGAGGAAAAGAATAAAGCATGTGAGTGAGGCCCTCATTTGGTGCACCATTTTGCTTTTTTGGTCGCGACCTTTCTTGTCTCGTGGTAGGCGCAGTGGATGAGTGAGGGGGTTAATATAGAGTTTTATGGGCATGGGATAACTTTGCTTTGTTATGAAGTCACATGGTGAATCATTAGTTGCACTCCATGTATTTAATGGTTTGGTGGAACTGTTGTAGATTGGGTTGGTTTTGATGGTGGGTTTTAGTAATTGCCACTAATTATGCCACCCAAAGTCAGAATGGACCAATTAATAAAGATACTTTATGTTATCACAGTTGAAATGTCTTGTTTGGTTGGAATTTTTGGTGAAAGTCTTGTTTGGTTGGATAATTTCAATTATAGGAAGTGCATATAGATTTGGTGGTGCCCTTATCATTTTAGTAAGGAAATGGTGGATGCGTCTAGAATGGTGAGCTAGCAAGGAATCATGGGAGTGTTGACAGATTATATAATCATCACGTGCAGACTTACGAAGGAAAAAAATTAGATCTGTGGCTGGTTTAAACTAAGTAATTGAGGGTAAATTAAATAGTTTGATAAGAAAATCAACTATTTTGTTATAACTTAAGTACATGAGAAGAGTTAAATCCAAAAGACTAGTACAATAAATTAGAGAGTTTTATGGATTAAGTATCATGTTAAGCTTCTTAATTTATTCAATGTGAGACTTATAACATTGTCACCCTTTTTAAGAGTCAACGTTCTGCATCTCCTTTTTACTTTGATGGCTTCAATCACCTATCAATATTAGATACATTGTACCTTAATCTAGTCTATAAGTAGCCCTTTTTGTAGCTCAACTCTTAGGCTATGTTTGGATCAAAAATTTTAAAATTTCAAGGAATTTGAAATACTTGATTTTTGTTGTTGTTGAATAAACGTTTAGATTAGGGGAAGGCATGTTCCCTTGCAAGGCCAGGGAAGACCACTAACCTTATTGAGGATTTATAGTGAAATTTACATATTGCTTATTAACAGGAAAAATCTGAGAATCGAACTCAAGTCACAGCTAGTGTGAGCGAAAGGTTCAACCATATATGTGAATCCCTATTGTCAAATGCTTGAAATTTAGATTACTTTGATTTTAATTTCCTTTATTTATTAAATGCTTTGTTTGGATAAATTAATTCAAATTTCTTAAATTTCAAATTTTTAGTTTTGATATGACATTTTAATTTCCATCATAGGCAAAATTTAATTTTTAAATATATATTTAAAAATTAAAATTTTAATATTAAACTTTACCAAAAATAAACATTAGCTAGTTTTTATATATTTAATAATTCAAAAATAATTTTAATATTAGATAATATTTGATAATTCAAAAATACAAATATTGATATTTTTTACGCCAATATTGATAAAGAGAAGAAAGAAAGGAGAAAGAAGAAAGAGATGGGAGAAAAAGGAAAGAGAGAAGAGGGAAAGAAGGGAGAGAAGAAAGGGAAAGGAGAGAGAAAAGAGACATAGAGGTGAGGAGAAGAGAAAGATAGCATGAAAAATTTTAAATTCTTACTTTTTAGGTAGAATTTGAAATTCTACAATTTTAGGTAATCAAAATATTTTCACATATAACTAGAATTTCAATTTCTTAGTAAATCTCTTGTTTAAACAACATATTTCACCATAAAATATTTTAAATTTCAAAAAAAATAAATTACTTTCGTAAAATTCTTCATCCAAACACAAGGTCAATGAAAACACCAATTGTTATGACTTAAGCATAAGAGGAGAATCCAACCCAAAAGACTAGTCCATTTGGTGAGCGAGTCTAATGACTTAAGTACTGCATTGAGTTTCTTATTCTACTTAATGTAAGGCTCATAACATATTAATACTACTATATATATATATATATATATAGGGAATGTTTCAAATGAAAAACTTTTACAATGAGAAAATGAGAACTTTCAATGATAGCCCTTGAATCATAATTAAAACAAATTTGCGACTGAGATTAAAACCTAATTAATCACCTCTTATGAGACTATATATCACCGTCACTGCCTCCACCTACCACCATCGTCATGCCACCACCGATGGTGGTGGTGGTAGCAACAACAATGGTGATGGTGGCAGTTACAGGGGCAATGATGACAGCGGTGTGGTGGAAATTGGGGGGCGGTGGCGATACTGGTGGTGGTGGCAGTGACAGTGGTGGCGGCGACGATAGTGGTGGTGGTGATAGTTGTAACACCCGTTTTCCTAATATGTGATTAAGTGTTTTAATAACTAAAAATGAAAATTTGATATGTAATCTAGGTGGTTAAAAGAAATAAATGAAGTGTTGTTGTGTATGGTATGTAATATGTAGTGATAGTTGTGTATTGTATGTTTGAAATATCGGTTTGAATTTAGGAAGTTTGAGATATGTGCTTGAGCGAATTTGGGTATGTTATGAGTATGATTTTAGGTTTTTGAGAGAAAAGAGTTGAGTTAAACCAGTTTCGAGATAAGGGGAGTGACTTGGTGAGATTTGAGCCTCAATTGGCCAAAAGTCTGTGTGAGAGCTCCGGGAGGTCAAGTATAAAAGAAGGAGAGGGGGAAGGATTTCCCTCATTCTCTCATTTTCTCTCTCTCATCTCTTCATCTCTCTCTATCTCTCTAAGATTTCTTGAGTTTGTGAGGGTGTAAAGGAGTTGTAAGCTTAGTTTAGCACTTGTGGTGAGAGAAGGAACAAATCTGTGGAAGATTTCGCTTAAGACACGGATTCTCAAGGACCCTAAATCCAGATTTGGAAGCTTTTAGAGGTAAGGGAAGCTTACTCTTGGTTGATTTTGTGGTTGTGGATGTTGATATGTCGATTTAATGCTTTGGAATCGGTTGATTTCTGTGAATAATTGTGTGTATGTGGTTCTTGGAAAAAAAATGGGTTTGGAAAGGGAGTTATAATATTTATGGATGATTTGTAGATAAAATTATTATGTAATCGATTAGAAAGGTATTAGAAGTAGTTAAAATTGTTTTGTGATGCTTCTTGTTGATTGATTTAGTCAAAAATGGATGTTGGTGATTAATTTGCGAAGAAAACGATAAAAAATCGCACCTAGCAATGGATAACTCACTTAGCGACGGAAATATCGCTTAGCGACATATTTTGAGGTTGCTGGAAGTTTGTTATTCGCTCAATGACAGAAATTGTCGCTTAGCAACGGATTTTGAGGTCGCTAGAAGTCTATCACTCACTTAGCGACTAGTTTTTCGCTTAGCGGTGGAAGTTGATGACTCTTTGTAATCATTTGCTTAGCGACGGACTTCGTCACTCAACGAGAGAAAAACATGATTTTCCTTACTTTCTTATTATTTTTGTTGATTGTTGATGACTTTATTGACTCCTATGGATTTCAAATGTATATTTTAAGATAATTGGATGTTCAAATGCTTTTCTAAACTAGCTTTTTGGTTATTCTTTATTATTGTTGGAGATTTGTTGATAAGTTGTAAGTGTCTCGCTGAGCGAAACATATGTTCGCTAAGTAAGAATTCTACTTGCGACTTGGCTGCTTTTTGGAATTGAGTTCGCTGAGCAAGACTTATACTCGCTGAGTGAGAACCTTCGAAAGGGAGAGTGTGCTCTCTGTATGAAAGGTACTCGCTAAGCGAGCATATGGATCTCTGAGCAAGCATGTAATTCTATTTTGTTATGTGAGAATTTGTAAGAAAGTGGTAGTTGGGTGGAAGGTTACCTAAGTAAGAACCTCCACTGGTTGTAGAGTGTTATGATAATGAGATATCTTATCTGTTGACCATGCAAGAGGCTAGATTGGGCCTATATGGGGTTGATGGTGATTGTTGGACCACAAGTGGTGCTGAGTAGGTCACGTGGTGATATATATATGTGTGTGTGTGTGTGTGTGTGTGTGTGTGTGTGTGTATTTATATGTTGACTCGTTGTGGCTGTGTTGATGTCGTGTTGTAAGGCATGCATTCATGCATATGTTGGCGGCTAAGGTAACTGACAATGGACCTCATGCTATGGTGCGAGTAGGCACGTAAGTTAGATGGTGACCAAAGTTGGTACTCAGATGGGCCTCCAACTATAGGTTGGCTGGTTAACAGGAGCTTCGGTTTAGATGGGCCTCCAGCCTAGTGCCTCCGGAATGTAGAAATCTCTCGAGAGTTGTGTCATTCATGCATTGACACTTTGGGGTTGAAAGTATGATGTGTTGTACTATAATGTATGTAAACTCATTCTTTGATGGATTGGATTCCAAATTGGTATGTTGATGACTTGATGATATGGATTGCATATTATATGCTTGTTTTTGTTTCGTAAGCTTACCTTTGCCTTGCTGTTTGTTTTGTTGTAGTTGCCTTGTTGCGGGTTGTTGTGTATGTTGTTGTGACTGTGATGATCACGTCGTTTGGTGTGGGAGCAGAGGGTGAAGCTTCAATAGACCCAGCTTCCCACAGTTGATGCTTGGAGGTCTCAGTGGAGATGGTAGAAGGCCCGTTATGGGTGGAGCTTTTCTGGAAGCTCTTTCGATTCTTTTCTTTTTGCAATTGATGTATATGTCGTATAGTCGACCAGCTATAGGAAGTTTTGTTTTTTTTCTCTCTCTTGGGTTTTGTATATTCTGGCTTGTATATTTTATTATTTCATACCTTGGACATACTTCACATTATGAAAGACATTATATATCTGGTTTTATTATTATTATTATTATTATTATGATTATCTTTTTTGTATGGGGCTGTATGGAATATTGTAGCGATAGGGGGTTGTTATAACGGTGGTGGTGGCAGTGGCGGCGGCAACGATAATGGTAACAATGGTGGTGGTAGTGGCAGCGGTTGTGGATGAGGAGACAATGGTGGTCTCATAAGAGGTGTTTATTGAGGTGTAATCTTAGTTATTCATTATTTTTAATTGTAATCCAATTGCTGCTATTAATTGTTCTCATTTCTCATTTTAGGATGTTTCTCATTTGAAACGCCCCTTATATATATATATATATATGTATGTATATATGTATGTATACTAAATCATGCATATGTTGGAATATTAATTATTAATGGTTGAAATTACTTATTTTACTCTTACTCACTTTAGAGAAGTTAAAGCAACACTTGATGGTTTGAATTTAACTTAAAATTATAATTGGCCATAAGTTTTAGTTGTGATATATGCATGTGTGGAATGGAGTTTTTTTTTTCAATACATCTAAGAAAAGGAAAAAAGCCTAACTCATAACGTAAATAACACTCACATAGTTAGCAAGAAGACCTTCTAAACCATATCAATATGTAGAGATTATCAAATTCTTAAATGGTCATCATTCTATGCTTTAAACTAAATCGAGGGAAGTTTCAAAGAAGCATGAGTAAATAGGAGATGTCCCAATCAAAACTTGACATGGTTTCAATATATATCTATTATGATACCTCCATATTTGGGTTAAGGTGGGAGGCAGATTTTCATCAAGATGAGGGCCTTTGCTACCTGGTAGGTATATGATGTTGAGGTGTTAATTATACCAACATTTGAATCTAGACTTTCTTATTTTTAATCTCTCTCTTACAGCTACCTCTTTTACATATCGAGAGAAATTATATAGTCTGGGATCATGTAGTCTCGACCAAATTCCATGTCACACATATTAACTTTTTTTCATAAATTTAAAAATGTAGTTATTATTACATGGAGATTGGTTAGGACTATATGATTATGGGCTATGTAATAATGTATCACATACTTGCCACTTACACATGCACATTTAATATATTAGACTAAGTACATGTTTAGTTACACATTGAAAACACATGTAATTATAATTTGTCACATCAAATCTATAAAAAGACACATAAGTTACTTCTATTTGCTTTGATAGGACACCTGTCAATCTTCCTTTAACATACAACCAAACACATTGTAACTTATATATAGAAGAAGTTATATTAAGCTAATTTTAAGTCAAAACTTGTGTATTAATTTCAACCAATGTTCTTAAAGTCAGTTGGACTGGTTATTGAACCGATCAAAGCAATGATGTAAGGTTCAATGATTCAATTATGGTTGAACAAGTATTAATAAAATTATTATAATAATAAATAATAAGAATAAAAATAAATAATGCATAAAATAATATTAAAGAAATATAATATGGTAATTTTATAACACTAAAAATAAAAATAAAATATTATTTTACAAATTTTTAATATTTAAAATACACACAAAAGTTCAAATCAAATATACCATTTATACTTAAGTCTAAGTTTTAACAATATACAACAATATCCATCAATAATAACAACTTCACATCTAATTAAAATAAAGAAGAAAATAACAAATATCTTATGTTGATTTTTCGTTTTTTAAGAAAAAAAATCAAAACAACATTGTACTAAACATATTTTATTAACCCCTTGTAAACCTTTTTTTTTTGTTGTCATTTTTCACAACTTTTAAACCAAATTTTTTAGTTTTTGGACCAACTTTTCTCAATACCGATTTTATGATTTTTTTGGGACCAAACATTAGAGCAATTAACCGATCTAATTTTCAAAACTATGATTCCAACTCATTATAAGGTAATCCTATCCAAGCAACTCTAATGAGTTGCTAAAAATAATATTATATAATTTTTTATATTTTTCTATAATATTATGTCATTTTCATTTATTTTAAGCAATTTAATCATCTTTTTACTTTGATTTAATAATTTTAAAAATTCTTAAATAAACTCTATAACTTATTTCATAAAATAATATTTAATTATTTCTTAATTAATAATTATTGTGGGATGCTTAAAAATAAGCATGACAATGACAAGGTAAGTATAAGTCATACTCAAAGTAAAATTTGAAGAATATAATGTTGAAAGGAAAATTTAAATTGAATCTCATCTTGTGTGTGTGTGATAATGGCAAGGTAAGGATAAGTCATACTCAAAGTTAAATTTGAATAATGTAGTGTAGGAATGAAAATTTAAATCGAATCTATCTCTTGTGGGGGTGCAAGTGGGTGGGTGACTGGGTGCGTATATGTGTGTGTGTGTGAAGTAGATTAAGTAATAGACAATAAAAAACTTACAAATAATTGTGTGTGTGTGCGTGGGTGTGTGCATGTGTGGATGAGTGTGCGAGCACGTGCGTGTGTGTGTTTAATAATAGACAATAAAAAACTTAACAAATAAAATGTATTTTTAGTAAAATATATAATTTTTATTTGGTTATTTAACTATTATACTAATTGTGTGTGTGAAGTAGATTAAGTAATAAACGATAAAAAACTTCACAATTAAAATATATTTTTAATTTGATTATTTAACTATTATACTAATTTATTCAAATTTTTAATAATTGTAACAAATGGGAGTGTGAGAATAAAATTTAACTTAATTAAAATTTAATGAGAAAAATTCTCATTTAAAAAATATGAAAATAATAATTCTTGACAATCATATATACATTATTAAAATTAATAGTTAATGATTTTATATATACAGAAAACATATATGTGAAATGAAAAATATAGGAAGCAAACAATTTATTATAAATCATGCTTGTGTGGGACGAAAATGAATTTTGGTGGATCAAATGAAATTAATCATATTTCCTTTTTCATTTTACCTATAATCAAATTACCGAAATTCACTATTTCGTATCGAATTTACTTCCTCTCATTTCAATCAATCTTAAATCATCTTAAAAAAGGGTTAAAGTTGTCCCAAATTTACAACACAAGTGTAATAGATTCACTAACACATGTTTAATTAAATGTTGAATATCAGTTTCTTGAGTTTCTTTAGTAGACAAGGCAAGATAATTGACATTGGTTCATTTATGAGGAGTATTGATGAATGAGAATAAATTCTCTCATGTTAAATTTTAAGGATATGGTTATGTTAAAATTTTATGTTTATTTTTTATAGAGTAAGTAATGAAATTTTAATGATGAGGCTTATAAAAAGGTATACTCTTTTTTTTCTAAAAAATATTTTTTATTAAACTTTCTCACAAAATTAATATAATTTTTTCAAACAAATTAAATCAAATGTGTTTCAATGTTAAAAGAAAAAATAATAAATCATGCCAATAACTAAGACAAAAACTATGTATGTGCGTTCATATCCTATATATGTCACGAGGAATTCGTGATAGAAAATTATGTATGTGTGTGTGTGTGTGTGTGTCTCTCTCTATATATGTGTGTGTGTGTGTAAAACACAGAAATAATACAAGAAGGGGGTTAAATTGTGTTATACCAAATTTTCGCAAAAACCTTTTTAGGAATGTTTCATCTGAATAGTTAAACAAAAGATTTTTGAAAGATGTTTAAATAAAGATGAAGGAAAAACACAAACCAGAGAAACATAAAGAGTTTATACTGGTTCATCTCCCTTAGAGACTACGTCTAGTTCTTGGCAACAACTAAGTCTCATTAACTTAAACAAGTTACAAGTATTTTTTTAACCAAGTCTCTTCAGGCTCAACCCAGGTAGTATTTAACTTGTCTCTCCAAGCAATAATCCAAGTATTCTTTGAATCAAAGCCTTTTCAGACTTCTACCAATTTCTTAGAGAAATGGTTAATTGTGAGTTATTCCACTTTAGCTAATGTCTTAACAAACGAATATACAATGAAGTACATGCAGCATTTACAAATAATGTATTTAGAGATTACAAATTAAGAGAGAATTTTCCAACAATTTCACGCACTACCAAAATCTACTAGCTCTGAAACTGAGGTCTTTTCTTCTATTTATAGGATTCTCCAAAAAAAATGTTTGTTGTGAGTGTTGCAGAAGACATCTTTCATCTGGTGTTGCAAAGGTAGAAAAGAGTCATTTCTTTCACCAACTAGTTATTCTGATAAGATAAAGCAGTCTGGTTATCTAGTTTTTCTCGTATACAATCTTGTAGCAGTTGACATATATGCTTTTTCGTACTAACAACTATACACAATCTTTCTTTTATGCGTAAAGTATACTTTTCTCGAGATAGGTACGTAGACTTCTTTTCTTTTGAGGTGGTTTACGCTTTTACAAACTTGTAGTGCACAAAAAGTTTAAAACATCATTTGAATGAAGTTAGTTATTGAATCTTTAAAGATAAAGAGAGACGATATGTAAACTCATGGACAAACGATAGCAAATATACAATATAAACAAGTAATTAGACATTTGATTAAAAAGAATGTTTGTGACTGTTTGTTATTATAAAAAAAAATAAGGGTCATAAATTTGTCCTTTATCTTAACAATATATATATAAAAGCATTTAGATTTATATAAAATCAATTTCAACATTATATATATTATATGGAAATTAAGTGCTATTGGATTTATACATTTTGTTTTATGAATATTAGATTTGATGTATTAAAGGTTTAAACATATTTTTACTCTCACAATAAAGCTAAAGACACATAGTTTTTGATCCTTTTAGTTATTAAAAATAAATAAAATTTAAATATTAAGATAATACAATCAGATTGTTTATGTTAAATTAAGAACTAAAAATGAATAGAAATTTTATATAATTTTTTTAAATATAAATATTTTTAAGGACCAAAATATATTTAATCCGACATTAAACTTAGCTCTTTACAATGTAAAGTACTAAATGTTATCAATATATTTTCACAAAAAAAGAATTAATATTCATGTTTTTCAATATTATTTGCACTAACATTTAAAATTAAAAAAACTATATATAATAATAATTTAATTTATACATATTGTTAGTATAAATTTTGTTCATACAATTTGTTATCATATCATAATAATAAATAAAATAATGCAATGATATGATAGATTTTTATTAGATATTTGTATAAAAAAAATCTTATATTGACAATACATATAAATTAAATTTATATAATAATTACAGAAAATTATTTTGTAATTATTTTATTTTGATATTAAATATCATTACTCTATCAAATTATGGCTATGCATCGTCATATAATTATTGTATAAATTTAATTTATATGTATTATTAATTAATTAAAAATTACTGTTGATATAATTTTTAAGGTAGTTAATGTAAAAGTTAATAAACTTATCATACATGGTCGTTTGAGATTAAATGACAATGTAAAACAATGCACAACTTATTTACTCTCAAATTATTACTACAAATATTTAATAAAATAAAATCCATCCACAGATATCATACCTTAACAAGATCCACACTCACGGATTAAACAGTCAATTGTGACCCAACGGGCCTTGAGGCCACGTTAAGCCCAAGATCCCCCATAAGAAAAACGTGTCTCGCAATCCCCGAAACCCAAATACGACGTCGTCCAAGCAAACCAAACTCTTTCTGAATGCGTTTCTTTGAGTGGAAGCAAAACCCAAAACGATAAGGGAAAAAAAAAAAAAGGACGAAAAGGAAAGGTTATTCCGAGATTTTTAAAAGAAGAAGTAGGTTATAAATATAGAAGAAAGAGGGCACAGTACAGAGTTTCTTGTTTGTTGCGTGTGTGTTGGGTTTTTTTTTCGAGTGAATCGGCATGGCTGCTCTGCAATACTTGGAATCGCTGCGCAACGCGCACCCTGAGCTCGCGGATTGGTACAATTCGCTGGCGGATCTGTACCAGAAGAAGCTCTGGCACCAGCTCACGCTCAAGCTCGAGCAGTTCGTCGCTCTCGCTGTTTTCCAGGTTCTACTCTTCTTTTCTTATCTCACTCTTTGCACATCACTTGCTTGTGTCACTCTTTGCACTCCCAATTGATGTAAAACAGCACTCTCTGTGTGTTTGTTTTGTTTCAACGTTTGTTAGGTTTAGGGTTCTTAGTTTTGTTTTTTGTGGTTGTTGGTGTGAGCTTGATTTGAGCGTTGTGCTTTAGGGTTTTTCCTTTTTTTTGGGGGGGTGGGGTTTGAGTTGTTGAGATTGGAACTGGGAAAAAGATTTATTTATTTTTCACAAGGAATGCGTTTGGATTCCATGCGGGATCCAAGTGCGTGTCATGGATGGATGGGCTTGTTGGGAAATTGAAATCTTGGAGGTGTGGGATTTGGGAGTTAGGGTTTTGCTGGAAACTGGATTTTCGGGCACCCTGATTTGAACGTGTGGTTATTTAGATTTGGGGGGGAGGGAGGGAGGGAGGGAGGGGGAGGAGTGGTGAATGAAAACTTTTAGGGATGAAACTTTAGCCAATGTCGATGGAATGCGGATGTTTCACTTTAACAAGATCAAGCTAGCTTTTTAAATTTTGGTGATGGTTCAAGTAATTAAAATTAGAGTAAATTATACTGACACTCCTGACTTTTTTTCAGATTGCACATGGTACTCTTTCTTTTTATATCCCTACACTAACCTTCTTAATTATTTGAAAAACATTACATTGACACTCTTTATACATTACATTAACCCCCTTAATTGTTTGAAAAAATTATGTTGTGTAAGGTTGTTGTAAAAAAAAGCAAGGGATTATGTGCAATTTGAAAAAACTTTAGGGGTATCAATGTAATTTATTCTTAAAATTAATATAATTTTATTTTGATGTCCTTCATAAGGTTGAGTGTGAATTTCCCCATACTTGCTGGGTGGGTTTATTTTGAGTGGGGATCTTTGCCACAAATCTTTAGGTCATTAACCCGTCTAACGTTTATAGGTGTGTTTGGATATCTGTTTTCACTAATGCAAATGGAAATTCCCACTTTCCAAAGCATAAAAATAGGAAGCAAGAATTTATCTCTTTTCCGTTGAATGGACTGCAAACCAAACACATTATATCACACTCTTGGCTGGAAGCAGCCAGATGGTAAGATCAAGTTTATTCATAATACATAGGGTTGTTAAATGTCCCGAAATAATGGCAAATTGCACTTGGAAAGTCTTTGCTATCTTTGGAAACTATCATTCAATGTCGTGAAGCATTCAATCCAAATCATCAATTGACTTTAGTACCAAGATGCGTAGTTTGACCAAACTTGTGCAAAACTAAAGTAACTTTAAGCTTTATAGTATTTTAATCATTATTTTACTAATTCTTCTACTTAACTATTACCTATTAATATGTTCGATTCCATTCATTATGTTGCACAGTTTGTGGATATTGTTATTTCCTTTTGCTTCTAACATAATTTTTCTTGACTTCTATTGAAACAATATTCATGCTCTGATGTGCACATTCTTATTATGGTATATAATTTATTTGTTTGACAAATGGTTCTTACTGTAAATTTTCAGGCTGGTGATGCTTTAATACAATTATATCACAATTTCATCACAGACTTTGAGACCAAAATCAACCTTCTCAAGCTTGCACATTTTGCTGTTATAGTCTCTCGGCAGTATTCCGAGAAAGAAGCTGCTGTTGGTTATCTTGGAGGGGTCATTGAGAAACTGCAAGCCACTAGAGAGCAGCGGATAGAAGAACCTATTCTTTACATTAAGATGCAAATAGCAATATTCAAGCTTGAGCAAGGTGACCAAAAGGAATGCAAGAAACTTCTAGAAGATGGAAAGGGTACACTTGACAGCATGACAGATATTGATCCATCTGTATATGCTAGCTATTACTGGGTATCATCTCAATATCATAAGACCCGCCAAGAATTTGCTGAGTTCTACAAAAGTGCTCTTCTCTATTTGGCATACACATCAGTGGAGTCTCTCTCAGATTCATTCAAGCTGGTATGTCATCAGAATTGTCTCTCAAATGTTTTATTGATTGGTTCCTATTATGTTGTCTCAAATTATGGCTATTTACTTACACTTTACTCCGGTTTCTCATTCTATGATTTATAAGTATGGTTGAAAGGGGAGATTAGAAGGGAGCTGAAAGTTGTTTCATGTTGTCACTTGTGACTGTTGCAGCTAAGACAATTCTTTCTTAATTGGGCAAATTGTATTTGACTTCTTTGAACAAAATGTATATTGTATGTTTACTTACATGACATTAAAGTTGCTTCTCTTGAGTTTGAGATTTAGAAGGTCCTACCATTCCTATAAATATTTAAAATTAGAGAAAAATTATTTAGATAATACCACATCTTCAAGAAAAAAAATCTCTAGGAGAGGGGAGGGGAAGAAGGAAGATGACAATGATTAGGAGCTTGATGGATAATAGGTGATATCTTCTGAAAGCAAATGACTATGGCTATTAGTTAGTTTTCTACACATTCACCTGTAGGTCTTAGGAATGATATTTATTCTCACAAATCACAAATTGCCCCTATAGAGTTACTTATATATATGACACAGGAGCACTAGTCCCATGGCAGCTGAACTCCCATTCGAGGTTGAGGATCTCTTCTTATTAGCCAGGACTTTAGGACTGGGTTCTTTACATAAGGAAACTGTACTTAGTATTAGTTTGGTAAAGCTGTCCTGGTGGTTATTAAGGCTTAGTAATGATTCTAACTGTGCTTCATATATCTAATAAAAGGTTAACCTATTTTCTTTATTTTTACTGCTTCATCAATCATCATGACATTGCAAAGCTTTTTATGTCATCTTCATAAAATTAATATGGAGGAGTTTGAAGATAGGTTGATGCTTTTATTTTTGGTAAACTGAATCTGAGTTTTAAAAATTATTTTAGTTGCACACTGTTCTTCTTTAAGGAGAGGTTGAAGTAGAGCTCATAGTGGTCTATTTCATCTATGGTTTGTTTCTATTTATCTGCAAATGTGATATTAGTTAATGCACTATTTTTTGTGATTTGTTAGGATTTGGCATTTGATTTGTCCCTCTCTGCCCTTCTCGGGGATAATATCTACAACTTTGGAGAGCTACTTGCCCATCCTATAGTGAGTAATTACATCAAAATTTTTGGACCACCTATTCTTTGAAATTTCTTTACTTCATTCATCTATCTTTTTACTATGTTGGTTGACACAGTCTATAATGTCTTCAACAGATTAAGAGCCTTCTGGGGACAAAGGTGGAATGGCTTTACTATATTCTGCAGGCATTCAATTCTGGTGATTTATTACGATATCAAGAATTATGTCGGGTGCATAATGCTGCTTTAAGGGCTCAACCAGCACTAGTTCAAAATGAACAGAAGTTGTTGGAAAAGATCAACATTCTCTGTCTGATGGAGATTATATTCAGGTGTATATATATTAATTAGATTGTCATTGTTGCCACCTGTTGAGATATATTTAATAACTTTTTTGTTTTATTCCCAACTCAAACTGATCACCGTTGCTTGCAGTCGGCCTTCGGAAGATCGAACTATTCCCTTGAGCATAATTGCAGAGCGTACAAAACTTTCTATAGAGAATGTGGAGCATCTCCTTATGAAGAGCCTATCTGTAAGTTCTTGGGAAAAAAAATGTGAAAAATTTGTTTGATTTTCTATCTCAACCATCTAGAGTAGAACACTTTCATCCTGTGGAATCGAGTAAATGTGAATAACTTTGAATATTTTCTAGTCTCCTCATTTTTTCAATTAGTTTATGTTATTTTCTAGCAAGGCTTGATCTTTAATGACATTTAATTATAATGTTTTAAGCTTATATTCTGTTGGGAATGGGATATAAACTTCAATCTAACTGATATTTCTTGAAATTCTTGAGCTGTCCTTATTTCTCACTTGAAGAATTATGTTGTCTTGATTATTACTTGAAAAAAAAAAATAGTTAATTTTTTAGAGTTCTAGTTGCAAAACATGACACTTGACCAGCATTTAAGATTGTACTTTTCTATGCTGAAAACGATTTCCTGACTTGTGGCAGGTTTGTCAAAGTGACTGGTATGATCTGTCTGTTTAAACATGTTTAGAAGAGCTTTTGATGCTTGATTTCATTTAAAGCTTATCTAAAGGCTTGTGTTTCTTTTTGCTATACTGTTGGTAGCAGGTTGCAATGCAAATAATCTGTTTTGACTTTGACCATCTATTAAATAGTTCTCTGCCATTTTCATTGGCAATTAACTCAAATTTTTAACACCTGGAAATTAACTACGTCCATTCACTAAGAAGTAGGGTAAAAAGATACAAGTGAGTTGGTTGATTTGACAGTTTAGTGGAAATAAATTGAAGAAATGTGCTTCTTGGTCAAACTTTTGTTGAGCATTTGCTTCTTTTACTAGGGTTTATAAATTTGTGGAATTTTTAATGGAACGACTATTTATCTAATGTTGGAAGTTTGAGCTGGTTATTTTCCATATTAATTTACAAGGGGTTTGCCATAGGTTCAAAGTTGAATTGCTTTGTTTGCACTTTGGAATTGGTATTAAGTTCACTCTTTAGTCTTGCTTTCATCTTGTCCTTTCATTACCGCCTGATGCTTTAGATGTGGGATTTTTTCCCCATTCAAACAAATATGTTGTTTTTACTGATATTTCTATACCTTTTTAGTGATTGACTAGAGGGTTTTGTTGAAAATTGCAGTTGGCTTTGTGGTTTAGAAAAAGTACTATGCTCCTTTACTGAGAATATTTATTATAACAATGACATACAAGCCAACTTCATTCTCAATGTATTTCTAGCATTATATACTTGTTTCAAAGAATTTATAGTTATCCATGTTTTGTTTTAAGAAAAGCAATTGAAAATATATTTTTTGTTGATTTTCTGCATTTGAGAACTTAATTTTTATTATCATATGGAGGTTGGGCAACAACGTTTTAAAATTTAAAGCTTGTGTGTGATAAATTTTATTGCAGGTTCATCTAATTGAGGGTATAATTGATCAAGTTGAGGGCACAGTGCACGTTTCCTGGGTGCAGCCAAGAGTTCTGGGTATTCAACAGATCAAATCCTTACGGGATCGACTGGACGGTTGGACAGGAAAAGTACACGCTGCGTTGTTGTCCATCGAGGCAGAAACACCTGATCTAATTGGATCGTGATTTTCTTTTATTTTGTTTTCTGCCCTTTGTAACAATTTCTTAAGTTAAAGGGAACACATCCTAAGGCGACAAAAGATGAGGAGACTTCCAAGTGACATGGGCAATATAGCCAAATTTATATGCTTCATTTGGGTTTGACTGCTGCTTTTTGAATGATTGCTGGAAAGAGCAGCCCCTTGTACTTGGCTTAGAAATTGTTGGTTCTGTGCTTGCATGCCTAGAGACATGGTAACTCCGGTTGGAAACAGGCTGTTTTTACACTTTAGAGTGATGACAAACTATGTATCTGGAAATTTCTTAGATACGGCCATTTATTCACTTTAGAAGTTTTTTTCATTGAATTGTGCTAATCATTCACCTTTTGCGTAATTTTTCATGTACTTCAGTTTGGGTGCTTCTTTAACTTGCCATGAGATGAATCTTCTGTTATACCAATTCTATTTTAGTTATACCAGGCTGTTGTCTCATAACGGCGATAAAAGGACTTAAATAGGGAAAATATGGTCGAACTGCATTGCGTATGAATCTGTACGTTTAAGTTTCGAGTGGTTCGTTCTATGTAAATTAGCTCTCTAATGCATCCTTATGTTTAAATAATTGATTATAGAGAAGTGCTAGTAATACTTTTTAATACTATTATTGGTTAAAATTTGTTGAAAATTATAAAATCATGATTAAAATTTATTAAATAAAAATTGGAATCTACACAATTGTAAATTTTAAATATTGTAGTCAGTAATAGTGTGTTGTAAGCATCTCTTATTAATAACTAGTATTAGACCATAGTGTAACTTATGTAGAATTTTGCTACCCCCTGTCAATTTCATTATTGTTGGAAAATCTTGTTATAGTTCTAGGAATTGATGTTAAGGTATTTGAGCTCGCCAAATCCTCGTGTTTTTCATTATGAGACCAAGACTTTCTTTTCTATTGTTACCTAATGAATTGGATAGATGATGAGTTCGTCATTGCGGGACGGTGTTTGAATTGTTATCTTTTGGGTAGGTTTGAACTTATTATTAAATGGATTTAAGTGTGTATCCTACATATTGCATGGGGATTTCAAACGACGAAAGTATAATTTTTTAAGTGTTTTTTTGTGCTATTTTTTGGATAAAATTAAAATCTTACTTCGCTAACTAGGGTTGATTTTTAATGATTCTTATTATGTGAATTACTGAGATAAACAGGGTAAAATGGTAGTTGGAGATAACATTTAAGAATTGCATTTTTAAAGAAATTAGGTAAAAAAGAATTCATATAAATGAAAGAAATATTTATTCAATATGAAACAAGTATATGTGTTATTCAAATTTTAAAGATTAAGAATAACGCACTTTATGTTTCAAAAGTTACAAATAAAAAATGCTTTTTCAGGTAAATATACTTTAGTTGTTATACATGATATTATTTTTCAACTTATGCATGATATTCCTTCCTCTTAAACCCATTTCTCACCCCATTCTTCCAATGTTCTACCCCGCAAACCTATCTTCTGCACCCTCTTCTCCTTTGACATCCGCTTCTCCTTCGCACTCCGTTGCTGTTGCACCACCGACATTTCCCCCTCGCACTCTTTCATAGTCCCTCGTCGTAGTTGCTAATCTCTGGTGAGCTTTACTACTTTGTTTTTGTTTTTATTTCCGTTGTGTATCAAAGATTTTTTTTTTTTTTTTTTACATTTTTATTATTTTAATTAAACTTTTATTAATTATTATTGAACTTTTAGCTACAATAATTAAAGTTTTATTAATTATTTTTACATTCTTATTGTTTCATGTTATGTTCACTTATTTCATGTGACTATGTTCACTTATGTTGACTTATTTAAGACAAATAAAACTTAAGTCAACGTATTTCCGTTAAAGATATTTGTGTAAAAATAATAATAATAAAGTAAAAATGTAAATTTAGATATAAGGGACGTGAGAATAACATCGCCGTTTGAAGAAAAGGCATGGATATAAAATACTTGGAGAAAGAGACCCAAATGGATGGCCGAAGGCTATCATTGTTGTTTTACTTGGATTCCTAATTGTTGCACTGGTTAAGGAGACTAGAGATAGGGTTGTGAGACAGCTAGGTATGTGGGAGTGAGCAGAATGAATATAATGTCACAAGGAATGGCTCAGTTTTTGTACATGACTACATGTTATTATGCTCATATGTGATGATGGTACGTTTAATGTCACATGGCCATCTCAGCATTTAGCAAGCCAAGTCTATGAAAGAACAATAATGCTGACACAGAGCAGAGGTGCACGATATGGAGAGGACAGACACACTGGGGAATGGCACGTGTTATAAACATGACACCTCTGTTATAAATTTGTTTAAATCCTTTAACAGGAGGGATTGTTTTGCCTTGTTCAATAGCACTAGGGTTTTTTGAGCAACGGGTAAAGTTAAAAAAAGAGGGTTTCATCTTCTAAATTCTAGTGTAACAAGATGGTTGTCCTAATTCAAAAGATATTTCCACACGGTTGAGATTTTTATTTCCAGTCGACAATCATAGATATTCTTTTGAAACGTAGAGATCACTAAATTGAGTTGTACTTTTACAATAAATATTTTTCACACATACCAACTACTATTATTTAATTGGATCAAATTTTATTGTTTGGTTGAGGGCTAAGATAAACACAGATTTAATTAAAATTTATAGGGAATTCCCAAACAATCCACTAATAAAATACTCCGAGCTCACGTTGTCAAGAATATAAGTTACTATAATGATATAACATTTTTATTTATTGAGAATATTTAGAAATTTACTAAAACTCATGAAAATGTAAACTTTGGTAAATTTGTTTCATATATGTCAGGTGTAAACAGGCCATTCGTAAAAGAAATTTAAAGATTTGAGAATCTTTTAGCAGAGATAAGGTAAAATAGCACTGGAGAAAATGTCTACAGGGCTTGGAGAACCTTGTACTCGTGTGTAGTGGTGATCATGTCATCTGACGTATTTTTCAGGGCAAAGAATCTGACTGGGGAAAAATATCTCCTTCATTCACACAAACAACAATAATTGCTTATAGTTCAACGTACGCTTCACTTTTTCGAATTTCTTCCATTGTGGGGTTGCGGGACAGAAGTGTGGACCATGATATCAAGCTTTTATGAAATTGTCACGAGAAAAAAAAAAATGGAAAAGAAATTTCGTACTTGTATGTTTCGGTGAGCTTTTGTAAAATTGATTCTAATTAAAATTAATTTTGAAGTAAAATAATTTATTTTTTTTTGTTTTTATTTTAGAAGTTAGTAATAAAACTTAATATAAAATTTTTAATTCAACGTAAAAGTTACTAAAGTTATTTCAACTCACGTGTTTGTTTTGGCTTCAAAGTCCCCTTGACGCTCATCCATATGAAGCTATACATTCTTACTTCTGTGTAAATCATTATATTTGACTTGATTTTTATTCCTTACATGCGTATTGAACGTATGTCCAAACATGCACTCAATCAATTTTAGATTCAAAATTAATTTTTTAACATGTGACGAAGCATGTAAATATTTCAACTTAACATGTAACCAAACATGTAACGCACAATCATGTTAACTAATATTTTAACATGATTTTAAATAGCTTAACATGAAACCAAACATGCACATTGTCACTTATATTGGTTCTTGATTAATTTGATTTTGGCATGCAAGTCATGTATGTTAATAGATTAAGAAACTCTCAATAATTCTACATTTATAGAAACCTTTTGTAAACTCATCGTATAATTACTAAATCTTACATCAGGAAAAAAAAAATGAATACTCTTCATTCTTTTTCACTTGTTTTTTATTCTGGTTTTCCTGCTATATACTACTATACATACTTACAATAACATTATTTTATACATATTCGGTATCAGACAATTCAATAATCCTACGCTGATACAATCATTTTATTGCTGCATCATATAATTATATTCTTTTTCACTTTTTTTATGCTGGTTTTCCATCCCTCCGTTCCCCTACTACTGCTGCTAGAGTAAATGTTCCATAAAGTCTGAAGGCACGAGAACCAATTTAACAGCGCCTCCACATGCAAAGAAAAAGCAAGCATGCAGATACACACTGCAAAGGTTCAGCTTGAATTAATTAACTCTACCAAAACCATCAATAACTTTCACTTAACATTTCAGCATACATAAATATCACAGAACACAAGCTGGCCAGCATGTTACATTTTCCACCCTTTCAGTAACCAAATAATAACATTTTTGATGGACACTCATTCACTCTTGTCTGACATAGGGAGAGGAGCTTATGTCTGTGCTGTAAAATGAATCCTCAGGTGGACCATAGAAATTCTCCTCCTTCTCTTCGTCCCATTTGAGGACCTCTTTTATGTACTTGAATGCCTCATCAACAGTTACTCGGTCCCTTGCCCTGGCTTGTGCCACAAAGAGTTTTTTCCCTGTGAGGGATGCATAAAGGTCCTTGAATTTCATGGCAACATAGAAGTATGCTTGATGGGCCAGTGACTGGTTGTTATGGTGTGCCCGCACAGGACAAAAATCGCTGAACCATTCACAAGTGTTTAGGGACACCCTGCTGATCTTTTCCTCAAAGAGATCATACTTGTTAAGGATCAGCACCAGAGGGGTGTCTTTGAAGCAAGGGTGCCTCACCATGGTCTCAAAAAGCTCCTTGCTCTGTACCATCTTGTTTTGAACAAGTGCTCCACTGCCGCTACTGTCTGGGGAAAGCCACAACTGATCGTAGTCGCTTAGGGAAACGCAGAAGACCACTGCTCGGACATCTTCGAACATTTCGACCCACTTGCAGCCCTCATTCAAGCCCTTGGCATTCACCCTTATGAGTTGATACCTGAGACATCAAAGAAGGGTTTATTAGTCTGTGTTTTCTCAACACCACCACCAAAAACCAAGCCTTTTCCTATTGGGTGGAGTCGGCTACATGGATTAAACGATGTCATATGTAAACAAATTTTCAATGTCATTGTGGATATCCCTCAACAGGAATTCAGAGAGAATGGATATAGCTTACTTAGTCAGTGGTGGCAGCTGAGCATCCAGGTTATCTGAATAAGTTTCAGGCTTTGGGATACGGTCATCAAGTGAAAATTCGATGAAAGCCAAACCATTTCCCTGAGTAACCCCTTCTGCATATAGTATGTCCCTTTCAGAAGGTTCGTATTCATTGCTAGATATCTCAACAGCCTGAAGGAAACAAGAGTACATTATATACATGCTAACAATAGACTTATAATACATATACAATAGACTTAATCTTCTAATAGCATCTATAAATGTTAATAATCAGAAAGAATAATGACCCCAAAAAATTCACATAAAAAAATACCATAATTTTAACAAGAATCCGGTGACGAGGAGGAAAAATCAAGTTGCTTGGTAAGAGTTAGAAACAAATCTAGAATACATTCCTCATTTTCCCTCCATTATAACCTTTCTATTTTTGCACCTACCATGTACAACCAAGTACACAGGACATAGTAAAACCTCCACTTGTTCTTCTATTTTCCTTTCCAACAATTTCTAATAAAAAGAATAGCAGGCTAGACAGATATTACACTGAGATATACAGGTGAAGGCACTAACTGGCAAACCACTAACGTATTTGGTTATGTAGATAAAGCATGCAGGGAATATTAACACCTCTGCTCAGAAGAACATAAAGTTTGTACAAAATGGCAGGAATAAAAATTGATGGCTAAGGGAAGATTTAGTAAACATCAGATGCCTGACAACTTTAACTGAACAAAAGGACACAATTTCAAGGACAACAGTTAAGCAATTACCCGGCTTAAGAAGTACTCAGCAACATCTGGAAGAAAGTGAAGCTCATCTTTTCTTTTGAAGGTTTCTTGTATTGCTGGATCCTTCCATACTTCTTCAACTAATGGTGCATATTCACGTGTGGCTGCAGGGAAGAAGGCATCTAAATCCCCAGTAGCTATAATGTCTAGGAGCCAGTCAGAGAAATGTTTTAGCCTTGGGTTGAGGGAATAGATGCATTCACTAGTATTACTTGCTTCATCATTGCTACCTGAATAAAGATTGAAATCAGGTTATATACCGGAAGCATTATGATGCCACTACAGGATTAGCATAAAAGTTTGCCATGGGATTAACATTGACACAGATCTATATTCAGAGAAAAAGCACATTTGCAGCATCTTAGTCATTTCTTAGATGAAAGAGAAATCAACTCATATGTTTATACATATAAACAATATTTTTTGTAAGCATTTTGTTACCTACCAAGAGCCGGAAACTCAACTTAGTCTAATTTAATACCAGGGAAGTTACACATTTTAACTCTTTCCAGGTTAGTGGTAAAAAGAACCACTGCAGATGTGTTCTCCGCCTTAATGAGATGAGACACTTACAGTTTATTTAGGAAAGTAAATATTACAAGTCACAAAATTATCAATCATGCAACACATTTTCTGAAGTAGCTTCAAACTTTATGGTACAGTTAAATAATTTAGACACAAAGGGTGATATGTGCCACATTCCATTCAATTGGCTGTTTCACACAGAATACACTTAAATAATTAAATGTCTTCACTAGCATTTAGCAACCAAGGTTCCTGGTACAAAGGGGTAAATTCTATTCATCCCCTCAATATGTTGTCGCACCTAGTAAGTTCCTAAAAGAATAGTTGTTGAAGTTCTAATGAATTTGAATTTTCTTTTTCCTTATTAAAAACCTCCCAAGCAGGGGATATGGCACCGCAACGGAACTTCAAAATTTGACATTGAAGAAAAAGTACTTGGAAACTGAAATCTAGAAAAATAAAGGTTCACACAGAATTTCAGTTGCTCATTTTACCTAGCTATCCTTTAATTCCTTTAATAGAAGGCATTATAGAAAGTATAGCAAAAGCAATGATAAAAATAGCCAGGTTTCGACAATAAAAACTAAAATTTAGAAATGCTGTATCCTGTCAATCTAATGAACCAAGTCATGAAGATACACAAGTTCCTACATCATTCCATGCTCAAGCTTGAGAAATGCAGAAAGATTAACTAATGCAAGAACAAAGTTAGTTCATAGGTTCTAGTGGATGTAGCTGACGATAAGGTATTAAATGAACTTATGGTATTTTTTATACACTGACTCCCGTTAGCTAAACAGTAAAGACCTGAGGAATTTTTTTTTACCATGGAATGAAATATTACCTGGTTCAATGGTTTGGCCAGGAGAACCTTGTCCATTCATTCTAGAAACAGCCTCCTCTTCAAAGCGCTCTCTTCCATCAAGTAAAATGCTAAGATATTTATACATGTTACTCTGGATCATCAGTTTGACATCCTGCAGCTCTTCAGCAGAAAATTTGTTCCCATACAAAAACTTGGCCTGGTCAAAAATTGCAAGAACGCCACAAGGGAGAATCATGTTACAAGAAAATCAGTATTAAACACTAGGACCCAAAAAATGGTGTTATTTTAATTCCATGAGTGTAAATGAAGAGACTACAAAAACTTCTACTCAGTTTCATATCAACTCCCACCCTTCTATCTCACAATAAAAGAATCAAAGAAAGAGGAAGGGGGGGAAGAGAGAAATAGAGAAGATCAGAAGTAAAAGTTGTCATACAACTTATTTGCTACTCTTGATTTGAAACAATTCAATTGCTTATCTCAGAAGTATTTACCATAAACATGGGGCTAAACACTGGAAATAAAAACCATACCTGCTTAAATATAGTGCTAGTACCAGATCCTTGAATTCCAAGAAGAAGAAGCTTCTGAATTTTTTTCTGTTCCAGATAATTAGGAACTGTAGTATAGTGACTAGTTTCATCCTTTGGCCCATGAGGCTGACCATGGGGAAAGGGTAGAGAGAACAAGGCACAAACGAATCTTGTTGATGCCTGTCAAGGAAAAAGTAAACATCTCTTTCATTGATATTTTATATGCTCATATGATGTAAAATTTTCCCACCAAAAAAATATTGATGAATACCTTCTCCCAAATGTTTCCTCTGATATTATTTTGACCTTCCTCCTCATAACGACCATCATCATAAACCCAGAAGTGTGTATCACGTGGACACTGCACATTTGCCAGCTGAAAATTCAAAGAACAAGGTTATTCTATTGATTTTAATAATACCATAATGCCATGATGTTATGATAATGATACGGACCATCCAAAGATTAAAAGAGATCATCATGCCACAACTATAGGCTGGTTGAAAATGTTTAACTATGGTCCTTATGGATCATCCAAAGACTAGAAAGGAAAGTCTTCTAGTAAAGTAGTAAGTGCATCTATTAGTTGACAGGTGTTTTCTTATTTTTCTTTCTCAGTATTATGTAAGAATATTTTATCATTTCCAAATCTTCTGAGCTTTGGGAAACAGCTGCAGCCTGTTCATATCTTGAACAATCTGGTGCCACACCGTGCTCTTTTTCATTTTCACTCCTACCTCTGGCAGTATAATCCAACAAAGTGCAGCTAAATTTAGTAACTATAAATAGTTACAAATTAAACAAAGATAAAAGCTTACCTTGAGTACCCTCAATTCAAGTTTTGTGATCTCTCGACCATTCATGTAAACCTGGGTATTTCCATTACTAGCATCGAGGCTAAGTTTCCCAGAGAAATTCAAGTTTGAACTTATGATTCTGTCAGGTTTTTCCCCTTCCTATTAAATGAACAAGTACAGAAGTTAAATCCTGTTATCTGATACAAATGGAAATATAGCATTTTGATAAGTTAACTTGATGAATTTGAAAATAAAACTTTTAATACGCATGCTGGGAAAATGGAAAATTGGAAATATAACATCTGGACAAGTTAACCTTGTGAATTTGAAAATAAAATTGGAACACTCCATCCAATACCAAATGGAAAAATAATATTTTGTGCAAGGAAAAATTGAAGCAGAAATATTCTCAGTAATAAAGCACAAATCATTACCTTTCCCCAGAGACCAGATTCTTTGTCATACCAATATCTACCAGGCTTCAGCTTTCGCGGAGGTAAGGGGCATCCAAGTAATTCTGCCATCTCATCAGGCTTCAGGGACAACCCGTTGACAATCAGCTGCTCCGGCCGAAGCTGATTAGCAGAACATTCTTTCTCTGCTTTCATAATTTGCTTGACTTCAAGAGGACTTAACAGTCGGGACAACACCCTTGAATATTTACCCAATTTCAGTCGCTTTGATTCATCAATTGGCTCACCAATGCATGTTACACATTTGCGCCCTTCAGGCATTGATCCCATTGCCCTAAGCACACAGTTGCTGCAATACTTGGCATTACAAACTATGCAAGACTCCTTAGTTTCCCACTTCCCTTTTCCACACCTATAACAAACTCTTATGTTCTTCTTCTTCCTTTCCTTCAAAACCCCAACGTATTCCGAATAAACTGGCTTCACAACCTCCACCTCTTTACTCTGAGGTCTATCGACAGTATTAAAAGTGACAACCGGCGCCCTCTTCACTTCATTAACCACTGGCCTAGGAGGATTGCTTGGAGGATTATGAACCGAAGCAGGCGAAGCCGAAGGTGAAGCAGAAGAAAGATCTGGGTTCTGCAAGACAGAAACCACAGAATCTGAACTTCCTGACACCCTTGGACTATGATTAGGAGAGCTCGTTACACCGGCAATACGAGACACTGGCAGAGGGATTGGTTCAATCACCATAGGCCCCACATGAGTATTTGATCTTTGTGATCCAGAGAGTGGTTCAGCAGTGGGAATTGCTCTTGACTTTGCATCAAGAGGCTCAACTCTTGGTACATCATATGAAACTGGTGGACCAACATATTCCATAGCTATGGAGTAGTCAAGATTAGAAGCATCAGCAGGTATAGCAGCACCAGGAGGAAGCATCTTCTTCACCAATTCCCTCCAACTCTCTCCCCTATTTTGATCCATATCTTGGTAATCACAAACACCCCTTCAACTTCAAACGTGGAAGCTCCTCAATCTTCAGCATCAGATATAACTATAACACCTTGTTGTTCTCTCTAAAACAACACTTTCAAAGATCCTTGTAGCTAGATAGAAATCAACACAAATCTTCAGGAAAAAAGAGAGGTGGAATTATGTTACAATATAAAGGGGTTTTAGGAGTTATGGTTTTGCATATAGAGAATCAGTCACAGCCATCAAGCAGCCGCAATCAAACGTTGAAACTTGAACGCCTTCATAGTTGAATGTTTTCATTTATACTAGAAAAACGGGGAAAAGGGTATGCCAAACAAAAAACAAATGAAATTAACCCAAATTCAAGTCATGGTATCTAAGCATGACCTCAGACAAAAACAGAAAAATCATGAAAAAGTGAATTAGCTACAGTCAAAAATAGACAAAAACAAGAAACCAAACGTGTAAACCGTTCAACTTTAGCAGCCTTGGAAAGATAAGAAGAGGGAAGAAAGAACGGGTCATAAGTGTTGGTTCTTCAGAGTGTTGAAAAACTCTAGAGTCAAACCACTTGCTAATAAATGCCACCCCAAGAGAACCAACTTATAAACAGACTCAAAGGTTAGAATTTTCAACCGAGAATAAATAAAAAGAAAACCCCAAAAGAAGAAGAAAGAAAAAAAAAAAAAAAAATCACTTTCAACTTTTAGTGAGAGAAAGGAGGTGGGGGAAAGTTTAGATAGAGAAAGGGGGGACGTGGGAATGTACCTGAGAAAAGGGACAGAATGAAAGCGAATCCGATCTTTAAATCTAAGGTGCTCTTGCTTTTGAGCTCGAAGAGCCAAAAGACAGAGCTTTCTCAAAAGCCACCACCACCATTGATGAAGGAAAGAGGAAAAGGAGAGAAAGGGAAAGGTGAGGCTCAGAAAGTGAGAAGTGGAAGAAGAAGAAGAAGAAGAGGGTGAAAATTAATGGGTCCCACTGAGCGCCCCCATTGCTAAATGCTAATAATCTGTGTGTTGTGTTGTGTTGTTGTGTTGTGTTTGTGTTGTGATGTGTTGTTGTGTTGTGTGATCTCACTATGTTTATTTATGGTCAATGTCTATGTGTATGTGTCTATGACTGCATCTATATTCTATAACATATGCTGCTGCTTGATGCTTCGTAATTAAAACAAAAACTGGTCGTGATGTGATGACGAAGACAACGGAATTCATGGGGCTATTGTCAGACCCCACATTCCCCACGCGCCTAATCCTCACTTTCATCGCATCACAAAGATATTTATTTAATTATTTATCGGGGTGTTGTGGAATGGGTTATATTAATTATTAAATTTTAATGAGACAAAATATATATACAATAATTTATATAATAATATTTTTTGTGTTTATTCTTCTTTATTATTATAAGATATAATAAATGAAGTGTAAGAGAGAGATAAACACAAAAAAAATATTATTATACAAATTGTTATATGAATTGTTATGTTAATAACATTTCTCAATTTCAATTGATATAAGTTTTTGGAGTTGAGCTTTTTTCAGAAGAAACGACGACGTATAAGTTAAATTAATTTAGATTTGGTTCAGGAACAAGTAGATTGAGTTAATTCCAATTGAGATATTTAGTAAATAAAATAATGATACTGTTCAGTGCGAGGATACTTGGCGGCTTGAGAGGTCGTTGCTTTCGGGGTCAGTTTGGTAGAGTAGAAACAATGTGAAAGAAAAGAGAAGAGCAATGACATTAAATATTATTTTAGAAACAATTTATATATCACTAAAATTTAGAAGCAATTGTAAATCGGTTTGCTACTTTTTTTTTATTGATGTTTTCACTGTAAATAAATTAGGGTCCCCTTTTTTAACATATGAAATTGATTTTTAACATATGAAACCGATTAGAATCCCTTGTTTTGCTGTATAATAATAATAATAATAATAATAATTATTATTATTATTATTATTATTAAAAAATAAAAATGATATTAATAATAAAAATAAATATTATTATTAATAATAAAAATAATATTAATAATTAAAATTAATAATGTTAATAATTAAAATACAAAAAATAATCTAAAAAATTTAACTTTTCTTTTATTTCTCTTTAACCAACCAACCTTAACTTTCATTTTATTTCTTATCTATTTCTCTTCTTTTCTTTTTTCATGTTTTTTTTTCTCTATTTATTTTTTCTCTATCAAACGCACCGTAAGTGATATATATGACCGAGCAGAAAAGACATTTAAACAACTAATTTATGTAAGGTATTCCTTATTATTTCAGGTAAGGTATGGCCAGAAATTGTAATCAACATTGTAAAGGTTGTTTTGATAGTGGAAGTATCTCTCGCACTTTACTTGGGACTAAATGTTGGTTAGATGTGGTTGGTGACGAAATTAATATTAATAGGATAATATTTGTTTATTTTTATTTTTTATTCATATGAAAATTGTTATGTGCAGTTTTTACTTCTATAGATGAAAGGTTAAAAAGATATTAATTTTTTAAAAGGTAAGAATTACACATGATACATTTATAAAAATAAGAGATAAAAAAGATACATGTTTTTTTTGTTTAAAGACTAAAAAGAAATATTTCTATATTTACAAAAACTATTAACATGCTTAACATATGAGAAATGCTAGTAATACTCTCTCAAGCACTCTTTTTCTAATACTCTGTTTATTATTAGTTGAAATTTATTAAAAATCACAATTTTTGTGAGTCTCACTTCTTATTTAATGAGTATCTCTCTTGATGATTAGAAGTGGGATTCACTAAAATTTGTAATTTTAATAAATTTTAGGTAATAGTAGAAAGAATGTTAGAAAGAAAGTGTTTGAGAAAGTGTTGCTAACACTCCTCTTAACATATACTAATGTAAATTGAGTTTATATTCTTCTCTCATTATTCTCTTATATATATTGCATGTAGTGAGAAAGTCATTTTCATATAAGGGTGAGAGAAATAAATATGTGTCAACTCACATAACTTATTTATTTTAATCATAACCATTTGTGATAAGATTTAATATTCAATATTTATTCATTTCATTTTTTTTTTGTTGAAAGCAAGGTATTCCCATAGTTGGAAGCCATTACCTGAGGAAGTAGAGTAATAAGTAAGGGACAACTCCTCTCCCCACAAGTATTGCTCCATTTACATATAAAAATAATTTTTTTCATTAAAAGTTTCATATATATATATATTGTGGTGTCTTACATTTGAAAAAAATGAACCCTATTCAAAAAGATTTACATAAACTCAATTCCACTCCTTTTTTTTTAAGATTTGTTGTCGCTTACTAACACTTAGAACTAGGTTAGATTGACTAACATGAGTGAAATCTTAAACAGCTCTAATAGTATCACTATGAGCCCATAAAGAATATCTTTCTTGATCATGCACTCTTATAATTGCTAAATTTTAATAATCCTAAACATACAAGGGTAAGATAGATATAAGATTATAGCATATTATCGCATGAGTATATAGAGAATAAGATGATAAAATTTGGACACCTGTTATAACAAATTGATTTGTCTTGTTCTTCATGAAATTCAAGTAAACCATGTAGAGAACTAGAGTGAGAGAAGACTATCTTCAATCATGATTGGATTGACAAAGAGAATTAACCATCTAATGGGACAACAATTAAATAACCTATTGTATGAGGGCAAGGATCTCTCATTGGGCATCAATTAAATAGTCTAATCCATCACGAGTTATTCAAAACAAAAGCCCAATACAACATTTATCAATTAATTAGGTGTTATAATAACAACTATTGGCCATAATTAATATTTTAATAATTAAAGAATAATTCTTAATAATTGATTAATTTTAATCCATAAATAAATTAATTAAATAATTAATCTAACAATTCCCCGCTTAGATAACATTAGTCAATCACAAAGATATAAGAATTTTAAGGCTTCAATATCAATTATGGTCAAAGTGTACACCAATCAAAAATAAAAAAAAAACTTAACAATACAAAAATACTTTTGATAAGGACATGCATCATAAAGAATATGATGAATATGGAGAAGCATAATATAATTAAATTAAGAAAACTATGCAATTCCAAAAAAATGGTCTAAGCATATGAAACTAATAAGAGATATGATACTGAAGAATGATGTTCTTTTATCAATTAAATAGGATTCAATAAATTACACAAGTATTGTTTTTATTTAATAAAAAGTATATAATTTATTTAATAATAAATGATATATTAACAATATTTGAAAATATGTTTTTAATATTTATTTTACAATTTATAGTAACAAGTGTGATTCAGAAAGACTCAAAAATATCAGCTTATAAAAAATTTTAATTATTATTTCCTCATATTATATAAATATTATTATGTTTGTGTAAAATTTGAAAACAAAAATTAAAATTAAAATATTTGATATAAAAATTTAAAATTATTAAAATATTCATAATTAATTTAGTAATTTTTTATATATATTGTAAAGTGTTTAAATTTATAACAATAATTATTTTGAAAGAATTTTAATTTTAATTTTTTAAAAATTTAAGAATAACATATATTAGTCTTTAACAAAAATAGATTAGGATAATAAATTATTTAAAGTATATTATAGTTTTAAAAAATATATTAAATTGTTTTAAAAAAATATAAAAATAAGAATTTTATATTTTAATATATTTTTCATTTTCCTTCACCTAAAATATATAAAAATAATAAAAATATAATGTTTAAATATCATTATGTATTTTTTTAAAAGACGATACTTTACTTTTTCTTATCAGCACAATGACTCAATGAGCACATAATTATTATGTAAAGTTTTTCTATCTTGTTTTTAAAAGAATATATAAATAATAAGAAAAAGAATATATAGTTAGTTTTAGCTTAGAATTAGAAATTTGTTACAAACTTTATAACAAAAGCGAAGTATTGTTATTTCATAATAAGATAAAATTATTTAGAATCTATTTAATAATTCACCATTACCTTTATGTTGGATTTTATTTTTTCATTTGTTTAGTAATTGAATAATTTATTTTCTTGTGGAATTTTTAAATCATATAAACAGTTTATTTAGCACTTTTAACACGTGGTTCTTTTATTGAATATTGTGTTTGAAAAACCAAAATGTAGTTATATGATAATTTGAGAAAATCATAGAAGGAAAAAAAATGTCACTGTCAAACCATAGTTAGTATAATTTGTAACCAAAAAAAATAGTGAGTATAATTTACTCTTTCTTTAAATAATGATTCGTCGTTTCTTTACTGAAATTTAACTTAACTAACTTCATATCTGTTTACGCCTTTTTTTTTTTTTTTTCACTTTTGAATCGAATTTCAAAACTATTTTTGACCAATTATATCTTTAATTACTTTTAATAGGCTCCTCGTGTCATGTCGAAGATGGTGGCCTAATCAAATTTTTGTGGACCTCCAACTCAACGTTATAAATGAAATGTTTTAATATATTAGTTTTAAATTTGTCATTACTATGAAATATATTACGTAGGTTAAAACGTATTAAAAACTATTATTTTTTAACATTATAAAAAATATTTTTATTGTATTTTCAAAAGGAGTTTTACTAATAATTTATTAACACATAATAGTTACGTAAAACTATTTTAATATGAATATACACTGATAGTGTAAAGTTTTTCCACACTGTAATCTAATTACAAATAACCATATATGGTAAATTTGTTAACTTGGTAATAATCATCTTAAAAGTCACACCAAAATTGATTTCTAATTGATTGACAATATAAAATCTTTTATCCTGACATTATATATCAATTAATTTCATAGAATAAATACTATGATTAAAAACGTAACATTATGTGAATGCAGTTGATAATATCATCTTTATCAACATGGTGTGACATAATTGACAAATAACCTTGTTCTTTAAGTATGTGGTAATAGCTTTAATTTGGGTCTGTGTGTATGAAAAAAAATTGTTGAAAGATGTCAATCTCTTAAATGAATCTTAGTATTTCAAGAAATTAATTTTTAACTTTTGGCCAAAAGATACCCTGGGTTCATCCAAAAGTAATATCATCTTTGATTTTTTTTTTATTGGAGTCTAGAACATTTACATCATGGTATATATATGATATAAATGAGTTATTTTAGTAATACAAAACTTTATATGATGAAATAAAACCTTAATTAAAAAAATAGTTTAATGATTATGTACTGTTAGTGTAAAAAGTTTTATACTGTTAACCAATCAGAAATTATTATTGATGTAATTTTTAAGATAATTATTGTAAAAATCAAAAAATTAATATATATTGTGACTGATAATTGGATAACAATATAAAACCATTTTATGCTATAAGTGCATAGTTAGTTTTTTCTTAAAAAAATGCAAAGAGTTTGGTTGTTCAAGACTTTAAGGGTCGTTTGGTGGCTATGATATAATAGGATAACTGTCTTATTCTATTGTAATTTGTTATTTATTGCGTCAACAGGATATGATAACATTATCCTATCCTTATTCTACCCTATTGCTCTAACGTATTTCTTATCCTAAGAAGGGAACTAGGTTAGGAAGTAACAAGATAGGATAAACGTTATCTCTCTCCCCCACCCCCTCTCTCTCTCTATATATATATTATGTAATATGTAATATGTTTAATATTATAATAAATATTATATATAATTATATATAAATAAATATAATATTATTATGAAAAATATATATAAGATTTATATATAATGTATGATGATATATATTTTAATATATATGTATATGTATATATATGGGTCAGGATCCATTGACACCAGGTATTAAAGTTAGTCAAATTACACCTTCAACAACTTTTTGTAGAATATAAATTTAACCAATCCAACCATTGAATTTGATGTTCTTATTAATTAGATCAACTATACAAATTTCATATAATTTCAAAATTATTTGGTAGTTCGTCACACAACTTTATTTTAACGTACAACAAGATGTTAAAATATATATAAATATCCAATGTTAGATAACATATACAGAAAAGTCTGAATTATGTAAAATTTGATACACATGGTCATGAAGATGTTATTACATAATTTAACAGTTGGATTGGTGTGTATATGTGTGTGTGTATATATATATATATATGGTTAGGATTCGTTGACATCAGGTATCAAAGTTAGTCAAATTACACCTTCAATAACTTTTTGTAGAGTGTAAATTTAACCAATCCAACTGTTAAATTGTGTGATATTATTTTCATGATCATGTATATCAAATTTCACATCATTCAGACTTTTGTAGATATGTTATCTAACATTGAATATTTACGTATATTTTAATATCATACTGTACGTTAAAATAAAGTGATGTGGTGAACTATTAAATAATTTTAGAATTGGATGAAATTGTACGTTAAAATATATATAGATATAGATATAAATATGTGGGTCAGGATCTGTTGACACCAGATGTTAAAGTTAGTCAAATTACACCTTCAATAATTTTTTGTAGAATGCAAATTTAATCCAATCCAACCGTTGAATTTAATATTCTTATTAATTGGATTGAGTATACAAAATTTCATCCAATTCTAAAATTATTTAATAGTTCATTAAATAACTTTATTTTAGCGTACAATATGATATTAAAATATATGTAAATATTCAATATTAGATAACATATTTGGAAATGTCCAAATGATGTGAAATTTGATATACATAATCATAAAGATAATATCATCAAATTTAACAGTTGGATTAGTTAAATTTGTATTATACAAAAAGTTATTGAAGGTGTAATTTGACTAACTCTTACACTTGATGTCAACGAATCCTGCCCTTAGATATATAGTGGAGGGATTAAATGACACCGGTGTAACTTACACCAACTATTACACCATTTAATAACTTGATATAGAATATGATTTTTGTCGATCTAATCGTCAAATTATAATTCCATATTACCAAGATTGTTTGTGTCAAATTTTGTCAAATTGAATAAGAATAAAAAGGTAATCAAATGACTCATGTTTTACTATATTTTGAAAAGTATATATTACGTTCATTTTAATCCATATGAATAATGTATCAAATAATTTTGGATTAATATAAAATTTTGTATATATAATCTATGTTAAAGGAATTTTCAATCCAACGGTGGGTTTTGGAATAAAATTATCTAATTAAAAGTTATTGAATGGTATAATAATTGGTGTAAGTTACACTGGTGTCATTTGATCCTCTCCTGTATATATATATAAGAAGGATCAAATGACCGGTGTAACTTACATCAACTGTTAGACCATTCAATAACTTAATATAGAATGTGATTTTTATCGATTCAACCGTTGAATTATAAGTTCATATTATGATGATTGTTTGTGTCAAATTTTATCAAAATTAAATAACAATAACAAGGTAATCAAATGACTCATGTTTTACTATATTTTGAAAAGTATATATTACGTCCATTTTGATCTATATGAATAAGGTATCAAATAATTTTGGATTAATATAAAATTTTGTACATATGATCTATGTTAAAAGAACTTTCAATCTAACAGTGGGTTTTGGGATTAAATTATCCAATTAAAAGTTATTGAATTGTGTAATGGTTGGTGTAAGTTACACCGGTGTCATTTAATCATTCCCCATATATATATATATATATATGGGATCTAAATATACTCACAAATTTTTTAGTTAGAGTATATTAGCAAGCTACATCATTGGTGTATTTAAGATAATCTTTAGTTATAACTTATTAACATATTCCAACTAAAAAATAAGTTGGTGTATGTTAGCAAACTCCACAAGCATTTGCTAATGTATACCCATTATCTTTTAGTTGGAGTACGTTTGTATTTTAAGATAATTCTTAGTTATAACTTGCTAATGTACTCCAACTAAAAATCAAGTAGGTGTACGTTAGTATATACATATATACATACATGTATATGTATATATATACATGTATATGTATATGTATGTATATATATATACATTGTATGTACATGTATGTATATACATACATGTATGTATATGTATGTATATGTATGTATATATATGTATACATATGTATGTATATGTATGTATACATATACATACATATACATATACATACATATATATACACATATATACATATATATATGGACAGGATCCGTTGACACCAGGTGTAAGAGTTAGTCAAATTACACCTTCAATAACTTTTTGTATAATGCAAATTTAACCAATCTAACCGCTGAATTTAATGTTCTTATTAATTAAATTAAGTATACAAAATTTCATACAATTCTAAAATTATTTAGTAGTTCATTAAATCACTTTATTTTAATGTACAATATGATATTAAAATATACGTAAATATTCAGTATTAGATAACATATTTAGAAAAGTCCAAATGATATGAAATTTGATGTACATAATTATAAAGATAATATCATCAAATTCAACGATTGGATTGTTTAAATTTGTATTATACAAAAAGTTATTGAAGGTGTAATTTGACTAACTCTTACACTTGGTGTCAACGGATCCTATTCCTATATATATATATATATATATATATAATATTTAATATTAGATAAGATATTTAGAAAAGTCCAAATGATGTGAAATTTGATATACATAATCATAAAGATAATATCATCAAATTCAACGGTTGGATTGGTTAAATTTGTATTATACAAGAAGTTATTGAAGGTGTAATTTAACTAACGTTTACACGTGGTGTCAACGGATCCTGTTCCTATATATATATATATATATATGTAATAATTTTAACATGTAAATTTAAAGTATATTATTAATTAAAATATTAAAAATTAAATAATTAATATTTAAATAATTTTTAAAGAAAAATATTTGAATAACAATTATAATTTTAAAAATCATATATACTTTTTATAATTTTAAGAAAAATAACTACATAAATAAAAAATAATATTATATACTTTAGCTAAAATTATATTTTTTTGTAAAAATTAAGTTAAAAAGTTACTTTTTAGAAAATTATATGTAACTTTAACAAAATAATAATTTTGTCATATGAACATATTTTATATTTTATATTATTATTATCTGATTTGTTATCTGGTGTATACTAAACATTAGATAAAATTATAATTTATCTTACTTTTTTTCTATTCTATTCTGGTATATCTTATTATATGGCCACCTAACGAGCCGTAACTAGAGATCTGTAACGAACGCGCTATAAAATGGTGAGTATGATTGCTTTTTACACTTCATTATCGCCGTTTCAAACTTTCAATTCGTTGACAAAATGTATCAAAATTAAAGCATATTCGCCACGTAACCTAAGAGTGAAAAATCTGATATCAGGAAACAAAAGTAATGTCTTTTTTTATGAATAAAAATGTTTCAAATGCCACCTCAATTAATCGTAAATTAATTAAAAAACCATGCCAATTTTAATCTTTTAAGTAGTTAGTAGTTACGTGAGTTTTTTTTTTATGTTTGTTTTAATTTTTAGATACCTGAGATCGTATGATGATAATTCTCATAAAAAAAATACTTTCCCAATTTCCATTAAATGATTGGCATCATCCCCCACGATCAAATTATCAAGCTTAATAATACACTCCAGACATAATTGTAATTCAATATCAGTATAATAGAAATTTGATTAATTGGAACATCTACGGAATTTGACAACATGGAAAATTGTTTTCGTATATTTAATTTTTTTAAATTACGTTGATTTTTTCTATTTTCAATATTCCTGTGACAAATAAATCTATATGTTTTTCCAATATATGTTAAAAATAAAAACTGTATTGTACTGAATAAACCTAAAAATTGTGTGTATACAAAAAAGATAAAAAAAATGATTTAAAAGTAATTATATATAATATTAATTATTTAATATTTAAATAATCAAACTAATAAACTTTAGACGAAGAAAACAGAGTCAAAACATCCAAAATGATCGAACTAAACATTATGATCAAAATCCATCCAAGAAGGTCCATGAATGATTAGAGAAATATTGCACGCTTCAAAATAGAAGAAGCTGGAAGAAAGGGCAGAACGTCTTCTCTAAACTATGCCCATGCTTCGTAACAGTTCCCACTATAATTTTCCTCACGGTAAAAGTGCTGCCACTTTAATCTCCAAAGCAATGATCATATCTAACGCATGATTTGCACCAACCAAGGGTGCACAATTATGTTCATTTCCATAGCCCTTTGAAAGAATGTTTATGGCAAACAAGGAGTTAGACTCCCCTTAAATTCTTTAATTTTAAAAATTATAGGACTCACTTCTTTTTTCTCTCCTCGTTTTCTCTAATTATGCAACTACTTAAAAGCGTAGAAAATCTTGATCCAATGAATACTTGAACCCAATGTTTCCTACGGTGATATAAAAAACATTACGTTTTAAAATGAATTTAAATTATAAAACTAACAATGATATGCTGATATTCTCATTCTTATTTTACCTAATAAATTTTATTTATTGTCCAAATTGAGAAGTCATTGAGCTTGCGGACTTCTCGACGTTATTTTACCAAATAAAACTATTTTTAATAATGACTTCTTTGTGTACATATTTTTCAAGTGTCTCGATTATACTTTGAAAAAATAACGTAGAGAAGTTGTTAGTAGTTGGTTAATTAATATGATTAGTTAGCTGGTTAGTTACTAACAAGTTTTATAAATAGAACATGTATCACACATTATTTTATATTTTTCTCATTTTATCAATTACATTTTATTAATTTTCTCTTATTTTCTATTATCTCTTTGGACTCAACCATGTCAATTAATATGGTATTAGAGTTTTTGCATCATTAGATTTCATCTTATGACATTAAGTGGAGTTTCTCAATAGGTATATAAGTTGCATCCTAAGAATTGAGACAGGTGACATGAAACTTTTCAACACTTCCCTCCCTCTATAGATGTATATCAGAAGAGGTGATGCCTACCAAAATAGGCAATACAAGGAGATAAGTTATAGGCATTGATACTATGTTAAATTTTATCATAAAATCATTTGGCATTTAGTTAAATCGTCCAACAGATATATAAGTTGCATCCTAAGAATTGAAGTAGGCAATGTGAGACTTTCCGACAAGTATCCACCATGAACTTTCTTTCCATAGCTCAAATTTCTATCATCTTTATTTTGTTTTTGTTTTTGTTTTTCCTTCATTTTTACATTTTTTTTTTCAACACACATCCTAGAAATCATCCCTCATTTTTTGTTCATTTTTTCATAAAATGTTTCCATTCTTTATTCACTTTCTCATTTAAATACCTACATTCCTCCTTCAATCTTTGTCATCACCTTTCCAATCAAAGAGATATTCATGGAGTTTGGAGATCTATTTCAACCAGCTATGAAATTATGGGTTCTTGTAGATTTTGCTCAATTCTAGCTTCAAAACTCAATTGAAATTCTTAGCATAGTGTTCTCATGTTAAGAATCTCATCCATGCCTCTGCCACTTAGATACTAACAAGTCTACATCTCTACTTGCATTTTCAAAATATCAATGAAATCATAAAGTGCAATATTTGTTGGTTATAAAGTGCAACACTAATATATAGGTCATGGTTTAATGTTGGTTTTGATGGCCATGGTTTTGGTTTGGTGCTGACACAATTTAAGATGTTGGTTATGTCTTTGTTCCATGTCAATCAAGTCACAATGGGCAAGCTTTGGGTTGTAACTGGTTCAATCATGGTGCATTGAGGGCTCGTGTTTCATATTAGAACTTGTGTGTCACCATGAACATGAAACATGATCCTCGTTACTGTTATTTTTCTTTATGCTACGTCACAAGAAGGTTATGCTATATCAATTTGGAAATTCTAAAATTGTTCCATCACAATTTTTTTTTTGTACATTTGGTTAAATTCTTAGTGCATGAGGTGAGCATGGAACCTAGAAGGATTGTTATCGTCAAGCATGGGAAGCCTTAGGTATAAATTGGTACCCACTCCTTTATATTTGACCATGTTTGTGGAAGTAATTAATGATTCTCCTTCACGTGCCATGTTTGAAGAATGTGTTGCTTCTCTATTTTTTTTTTGGCTTAGACTATAATTGGTACCTTGTGGTTCAACAGTGCGAGGAATTATTTGCCTGGTTAGGCATTTGAAGCAATGGTTCTAATCTCTTTAATAATGTTGTGAGTTTTTGCTTTGGATAGTTGAGCATTGACATTGACTTGTTTTGGCTTTTACATCGAGTAGTTAAATCTTATAGTTAACTTATGTTTTTTATGGTTAAACATTGTTAACTTTTGCCTAACATAATGGTTAATTTTCTTTTACTTAGTTGATAATGTCGATGACTTATAAATTAAGTATGGAGTTAATTAATTTTTGTTTATGTGGTTAAGCATTGTTTGATTTACTTTTCCTAGATGGTTAATCATTTAATGTAGTTTATGCTAGATGGTTAAGTATTTTGCCTATGCTGACCTTGTTGATTATTCCTACATTTAGGGTTTGTATTTTGCTAATTTGATTTGATTTGATTTTTATATTATTCATCCCAAGTTGTAAGTGTTAGTATGCACCATCTAGCTTGTGAGGGAGGGGATTTTAGAAGTTAGAGGAGTGTTAGCAACACACTCTCTAACACTCTCTCTACTATTTGTTAAAATTTATTAAAAACATCATAGGAGAGACTCATTAAATAAGAAGTGAAACCCACAAAAATTTATGATTTTCAATAAATTTCACTTAATAATAAAGAGTGTGTGCTCAAAAGAGCATATTAGAAAGTGTGTTGCTAGCTTTTTTCTTAGAAGTTATTAGCTAGTTGAGAGTAGTTAATTAACTAATTAGTTGGTTACTAATTAGGTTGATTAGTTAGTTGGTTAGCTACTAGTAAACTCTATAATATAGGGTATGCATCACACTTTTTTTTTTATATATTTAAAAGTTTAGGTGAGTTGGGTTCCAAGAGCTTACTAGGGTTAGGGCAGGCCTCCAGGCTCAAAAAGTGCTTAAAGAGGTATTTAGAAATTACCTACCAACAAGGTTCTCCCATTAGCGGTGAGAATCAAACCCACATCCTTGTGGGATATGAGTCTAGTTCTTACCAACTAGATCAACCTTATATATCACACATTTTGTATCTTCCCCATTTCAATTAGTCACATTTTATTGATCTTTTCTAATTTTCTATGCGCTCTTTAAGTTCGACCATGTTAGTAGGACTATGAAATATTTTCATATTGTAAAATAATATGATCGTAGGTATATCATCGGTTTACTAAAATAATTAGGTAGTTTATAATTTAATGAATTACTTTATTTGATAAAAATAAGTCATCAAAGGTGTTTGATTAGATAGTTTTTTTAAAAAGTTATTTGTTTAAAACTTTTTATTTGATAAGTTAGTAGAAGTAATAAACGCCTTATAAGTTAATAATTATACAACTTTTTTTATTTTCCTTTTTTTTTTAAATAACAACCTTTTACTTCCTTTTAAATAATCCACCCTATATATCCACCATATATATTAAATGAGAATAACTATCTTGAACAAGAGTGTTTTTAGTTGCTATTCTTTAACGATAGCGTTTTTAGTTGTCATTCTTTAATGAGAGTGTTTTTAGAGATTTTTTAATCTCTTATCTTTTCAATCTATCATTTTCAATATCTTTAGTTCTAAATTAAATTTTAATATTTTTTTAAAAGAAATTGTCAATAATTAAAAATTAACATTCTGTTACAATAAATGTTTATTATAAATTTACAATATAATATATATGTTTAAAAATATTTATTTATTACAAAATTTAATTATAATATAATTTATATATTTAGAAGTATTTATTTATTATAAATTTAAGTTATATAAAATAAATATTTATTCTGTGTAATACATAGGTTAAAATACTAGTACTCTTATTAATTTCACTAAATTATAGAGATGTGATACACATATAACAATTTATACAACATCATTTTTTGTATTTAGCTTTCTCTACCACAGCATTTATTTATTACATTTTAAACTTCTTTCTCTTTGTTGTAAAATTTGTTGTAGAAGTATTATTTTTCTAAACTATATGTATATATTTAATTATTTAACTTTCAAATTTTTTATGAAATATAGTTAATAATAATGATATTTTATTAATTTTTAATTATTATATATACACACATGTATGCATATGCATAAGCATCTTTTTTTATGACATTATATATATCCTCTCTTTATATAAATTAGAATAGCTATCTTGAACGAGAACGTTTTTAGTTGCTGTTATTCAATGAGAGCGTTTTTAGCGGCCATTCTTCAATAAGAGCGTTTTCAAGGATTTTTTTAACCTCTTATAAATTCTAATCTATCGTTTTCAATATTTTTAGTTCTAAATTACATTTTAATATATTTTTTAAAAATATCAATAATTAAAATTTAACATTGCATTACAATAATTGTTTATTATAAATTTAAAATATAATTTATATGTTCCAAAATATTTATTTATTACAAATTTTAATTATAATATAATTTATATATTTAGAAGTATTTATTTATTATAAATTTAAGTTATATTACATAAGTATTTATTCTGTGCAATGCACATGTTAAAATACTAGTGTGTGTATCTACATATATATATATATATATATATATATATATATTGATTTATCGATCAAATAATTTTTGCGAAATACTTTTAATTCTATAAATTAAAGGTCTATTCAAGATTGTTGTCAGTTTTAAGTTTTGATTTATTTAATAATAAAAACTAATTTTTAGTTTATGATTTTAGTTTTCCTTTTTTTTGGTATTTTCAATTTTCAAATTTTAATACTAATTTTAGATGCAAACCATGCAAATAATAAGGGTAGCAAAATGGGTTAGGCTAGTCGGCCCAGCCTGAATTTGCCCTCTAAAATACAAGGCTTGGGCTCTAAATTTTGAGCTCGCATACAATGTGGGCCTTTTTAGCACGATTTGATAAAGCCTGCATCATAATTGGGCTTAGGTCGGGCTAGCTGGGTTGGGTTTGGACTACCCACTTCTTTTAAAATTTTATTGAGAAAAAATGGGACTAAGAGAAGTTTAGGAGACTAAAAATAGTTACTAATTCATTGTCTCAAACTTTTATTTGTTTGACATAGGTTTTGATATTTGATTTTGACAAATGCTACTTATAAAATTATAGTACATGATTCCAAATTATATTTTATCTTGTTGAGTTACATATATTTAAGATGTTAGGAGACTTTTGAAACTTAATTTATTTAACATAAGATACTAATAAATACATGTATTACATTTTTTTATTTTTTTGAATTGCGTATATTTACAATGGTATAAGTCCTTTGCAACGTTTACAAACTCATATGCGTAAATCATTAAGTATGTAATTACTTTCACTATGACTTTTATAAAATGATAAACAAGATTACATTATCATATATAAACATTTTTTGTACTAAAAACAATTATAGTGATTGTCATAATATCACATTTCAATATTTTTATAAATTTAATAAATAATAAAATAATGAGTTATATTTTATTTATTACACTAAAATAAATATGTCAATAAAAATAACTATTACAATATATTTCAATATTAAATTTTGAAGAAAAATAAAAAATTTAACAAAAAGAAAAAAATAAAAATGGCAGGCCAACCCAAAAAGCCTGCAACTCGCATAAGGCTAGGCTTAGGTATCAAATTAAAAGACTAAATAAAATTTGGACTTTTTGGCCCAGCCTGTTATAGCTCGTAGCCCACATGGGCTAGCCCGTAATAGGTCAGGTAGCCTATTTTGCCACCTTTATTTCCTTATTTGGGTTTGTTCGGTGATAATGATGATGGTGAGAACAATAATAAGGGATATGGAGGTAACAATGACAATGGTGACAATGTTAATAACTAGTAGCAACAGTTGTGATGGCCAATGAAAGTGGTTGGAGCAATAGTGACAATTGTGATAATGGTAACAATGATGGTAGTAGGTGGTCATGATGACAACTATGATAATGATAGCATAAGCAACGATTGATAGTGGCGACAATCATTATGACAAAATTTGTTTGGCTGACTAATAATGATAATAGTGACAATAATAACAGTAGTAGGTGTGGAGAGCAACAAAAAGGATAACAGTAGTGGGAACAATAGTTGCAACAACAAGCAATGGTACTAGTTATAGTGGCAGTGACAATTATGATGACAACAAAAAGAGAAGTTAAATGATGAAAATAATGATAATTGTGGGTGATTGTTGACGGTAGTAATAGTAACATGAGATGAGAGAGTTGAATATATTATTTTTATAACTAAAAACAAAGAAATTATATGACTTTTTTTTTGTTCTATAAATTAAGTTAAAATTCACTACTACAAAAACTAGTTTTTAAAACAGGAATTTAAATTGAGTTTTTCAAGTTCGATTTAAAAAAAAAAACACGGTGGCATTTTTGTAAATAAGTGAAAACTTTTTAAATCAATTGCATGAGAATCAATTTAAAAAGATCTTTTTAAATCGGTTACAAATAGAACCAATTTAAAAAGATCTTTTTAAATCGGTTCTCTTGCAACCAATTTAAAAGGTCCTTTAAATTTTCAAATCCTTCTTCTTTAAAATCTCAAATCACACAAAGTTTAAAGTCACTGCTCGACCTCTGCCAAAACAAAGTAAAGCCTTCTCAGACAGCAATGTCACCATCGATCACTCCACCATTGCCAACAGAGATCTACAACTTCACCGATTTGAATCTCACTTAGTCTCAGTTTCCCTTCGAACCAACCACCATAGAGAACGAAAATGAAAACGGAAATGCGCTAGTGAGTAGTTGTTGCGATTTCTCTTTTGTTTTGTGAATTTGTTGGATTTCATTTGGATCTAGTTAGATTTGTGATGATTTTGCTTTTAGTTCAGAAGTTTGCTCATGAAGTTTAACAATTGGGATTATGAATCGAGAGTAGGAAGCTTGATCTTATTTGTAGAAAATGAATTTGAATCGGGAATGGGAAAGCTAGTTGAGCTACAATGGTATGATGTTTGATTGCAGATTGTGGTAGCCCTCTTTTAACTCGATTATGGAATAACCTAGTTAAAAATACTTTTCTAAATCGTTTCAACATCTGATTTAAAAAATTTCCATTTTTTATATCCGCTGTATCTAAATCAGTTCACTAACCGATTTAAAAAGTCGTTTTTAACCAATTTAAAAAGTGTTTTTTACACTAGTGATTGTTTCTAAAATGGGTTAAAAATTAATACAACTCACTCCAGTTAAAAACATTTTGTTTTTAAATTTGAATTTAAAAACAAAAACAAAAACTTACAACCATATATCCTAACGTTTTAACTTTAATTTTAACATATCTATCAAATTTCCTTTTCTAACTTTTAATGATTTTTCAACTAGTTAGCATAATCAGAGCCAAAATGTGTAAGTATTTTTAAAGAAAAAAAATTGTTGATCAAATATCTACGACTGCCTGAGTTTCTCTCTCTCTCTCTCTCTATATATATATATAAAGTCAATCAGTTTTGAAGAAAGAAAGTTGCCTCGGACCGTCATTGCATAATGGATAAAAGTTAGTCAAAAAATATTATGTGGATCTTTCTTGTGAACTCGCGTGGATGGAAGAGAAAGGTTTCACAAACCATGTGAATCCTTCGTCATTCAGGACTGCATATGTTTTAAGGCTTGGATTGTTTCTTCGTTAAGTGGCATGCAAGGTGAGTTCCAAACATGGCGATGGAGTTATTTTAAGATCATGTAAAAGTAATGACATGTTACAAAGTTGGAACGAAAACTTTTTAATATAAAAGTCTAATGATAAACCTCCGTGTAAAAACTTGTTTTCTTTATTGAGTCTATTCGACTTTGCGACTTGAACTATTCTCATTATTCAATAAAAAATTACGCATTATTTTTTTTTTTTCCGGGGGGTGCGGTGTGTGTAAGAAACACATTGAATTTTAAATGAAAAAAAGAAAGAAAAAGTGAAAAACCCACTTTTCACCATGATCAATAAATTCTACGTTCAGGTTGGAAATATTTCATCTCACATGGGAGTGGGACCAGGGGAATATTAATTTAGTTTACTAGAACCACTTTCCACAACTATGAAATATAGATGGGAGTTAGACTAACTAGTTCTATTGAATACATTAAACTAATTTAGGACGCGTCTGTGAAATTGTTTAAGTACAACTTTTTTTTTCTTTTTCGATAGAGTTTAAGTACAACTTTATAGTATACCGAAGAATTGATACCATATGACTAAAACATTTTAATCCAGACATTAGGTTTTTAAATATATATATATATATATATATTAATTTCTCCAATAAAAACTCAAAATATTAAGATTTAAATATATTTTTAATCCATGAAAATATAATATTTTCCTTTCTTTTAATCCTTGTAAAAAAATTGTTCATTTTTAATTCTTAAAATTTACAAAAAAAATTCATGTATTTTTAGTCTTTTAACGAGGGATTGAAACAAAATAATTTTGTTAAATAAAAGGACTAAAACGAATCAATTTTTATAAGGATTGAAATAAAAAAAAATCATATTTTAAGAGAAAAAATATATTCAATTCTAATATTAATTACAAGATTAAATAGTATAAAATTAACAAGTATTTTTATAATTTGTTCCGGCGAACTATGTGTGTATATATATATATATATCTATTAAATCAAAGCAGTAACTGCTACCTGCTACTTTTTTACTGTGGTTTTGGTAGATATAGCAGGTTGTTTGGTTGGTCAGCAGAATCACTATTTTTATCTGTTTTTTCTTTTTGTTTTTGTCCAAGTGAGTGAGGTGGAGATTGAGAGATGGGGTAGGGGTGTAGTATTTGCAGATAGCAGGATTGAACCTTCCTCCTTAGTTATCATGTGTCATTAGCTTATGACTAAGCTATCATGTAGGGAACAACGGGGATTGCGTTTTTGTTTTTTATTATTTTGCTTTCCAATCTTATTGGGCCTCTGGAGAATAAATGGGGCTTTTGCCGTTCAGGCTTTACTTTCCAAATGACCATTTTGGTTGACCAAAAAACAAATTGACCAATTTTATAGGCTTTATTTACTTTTTCCTGTTTTTTCACTGCTCTAGCTCTACTTATAGGAAACAAAACGAAAATTTATTTTTTAGGCTAGGGTTGTAGATTTTTTAGGCTAGGGTCGTAGCTCGTACCTTTTATCTTATCATCAATATTCACGTAAACCAAAAGGCAAAATGTAAAACTTCAGGATTCTGGTTGAATAATTTTTTCACGGGAGGAATCGTTATTAAGGTTTGTCTTAAGAGAAATCGACAACAAGCACCACGGAAAGAGACTGAGAGGAGATACCGAGAGGAAGCACAAGAGATGGAAAAATAAAAAAAAAAGGAAAGCAAAGTGTATTGCATGGTATAATCTTACATATTTTTTGCTGTATATTTTATAACTTCACTAATCGAGTTATGGAGGACAAAAAAAATAAATTCACAGAGTTTAAATATTTTAGGTAATAAATATTTGAAAAGGTGCAAATATTTAATATCTTAATTTTTTTTAAATATTTAACACTTTTATTTAATTAAAATAATGATTTAAATATGTTTTTAGTTTCTCAAATTTAAGATAAGTTTGTTTTTAGTTTTCAAAATTTAAAATTAATTTTTTAGTTCCTATAACTTGAAAAAAGTTTGTTTTAGTCCTTCAGGACTACTTGTAACTTTATTGACAAGAACAAATGGAGTGAGCTATGCAACACGAGTTAAGTTTGGTATGATGTTTTCACTAATAGGGACATTTAAAGATGGGTTTTGTGTGACAAATACAGTATTGGTAGGTTTTGCGTGGCAAATTCACTAATGGCATTTGAGCAGAATGACTAAAATATGTTTTTTTTTTAAATTACAGAGACTAAAAAGATTAATTTTAAATTTGAAGGACCAAAAACAAACTTACTTCAAATTCGAGGGACTAAAAACATATTTAAGCCTAAAATAATTTAATAACTTTTTTAACCCATCTTATAAGGTTACACACGAACAAAACTCTAAAAAAATAGTGGTTAAAATTTTTTATAATAACGTTGTGACTATTTTTTTTTTGTGAACGATTGTGACTAAATTTGGCTACAAATTAATATTTTACAAATTAAACTATATAAGTTGAAGTGTGTTTAAAATATAAAAATAAACATTTACTCTCGAAATTTAGTATCCGTTTGGTGTTGAAGAGAAATTATTTGTACAGGATTTAGGTTCCACTTCGAAAACCAATATAATTAAGATCTTTTTTAATAAATTTTTATTATATAAGAACTTACGTTATAAGTAACTAAAATTTAATAAGTTATTTGCGTTTTATACACGTTTATAAGTGCTTACACAATTTTAAAGTGTTTAGATGCATTGCTACATAGGAACTTATAAGATGTTGTCTCTTTTTTAAAATTAAAAAAATCATAATAATGATTAAAAATAAATTAAAAATTTAAAAACCAACTAAATAATTAATATACTAACATTATATTTATCACAAAAATATTAAAAATAAAAATCAATAGTCACCATTTACCTATTTTTAGTTTTAAAAAATAAAAATTTAAGTATCATAAATTAAAAAAATTATGTGACACAAACAAAAAAAAAATAAAAAATCACCATATACCTATCAATAATTTTAAAAATTAAAATATTTAATAATTACAACATGATTAAAATATAAATTAAGGTGTTAAAATTAAAATCATATATATCATAAAATCATGATATAAACTTAAAAAATTCCCCATTTACATGTATAAATAAATAGAAGTATATACAAATAGTAAATCATTATAAAAATTCAACCACTACACACCATTGTAGAAGGAGACATAAAAAATTACTAGCAATATATAAAAATATAAATTTATTTAATTAAATTGTATTTTTTAATAAAAAAGAAGGAAACATATAAAAAATAATAAAAATACAAATTTACTAGTAATGAATAATTATATTTTTTTCTGTAGAATTTAACATTTATATTAATTTGGGTGAGGAAACGAAAAAAATAAAATGTTTAATTTGAAAATAAAAAAATAAAAAATAAAAATACGCAATCTCTATATGTTTGGTCCTGATAGAATTAGAAGATAGGTCTTTTTATGAGCTCTACACAAGTTATTCCTATAGCTATATTGGAGAGCTTATAAAAATAAGCTAAAAACATCTTATAAATCAGTCATAAGAAATTTTTATAAGCACTTTCAAATACTCACACAAGCACTTATAACATAAAATAAGTCTAAACAAGTTGTTTATAAACCCTTCCTTAATAAGTTTAGGTACTTTTTTTATGGTGAATAAAAATAATTTTGAAAGAAGTGAAAAAAAAACCTTTTTATTGCATAAAATTGATTTTGAGCTATGATTCACAAATTATATCTTAATGTCACTCTTGAGGGGTGCTCGGTATGAGGATTTTTGTAAGTTTTCCAGAAATCTTAGATTGAAGATGTTAAATTTCGATGTTTGGTATAAGAATTTTAAAAATCATACCTAAGAATCTAACATTTCCAAGAATTATTTTTTAATTAAGTTTTCCATTAAAATTTTGTTATGAGAGGGGGTGAGAATCCAAGATTTTCATAATTTTTTTTATAATTATATCTCTCATTTTCAAGAATATTTTATACATACCAAATATATTTATGACATTTCCAAGAAACATGATTCTTTGAAAATATAATTTTTAAAAAACATGATTCCGAGGAATAAAAAAAGATTGTATACCAAATACCCACTTAAAGTAATTTTACTTTACGAACCAAATAAAATTAATTTTTCTCAAGTAACTCGTAAAATATCACATGCAAATACAAATCAATATTTTCAAAATCAATTCAAATACAATAAATTCTTTTAAATTAGTTCTATCAAGATTTAGAATAATTTGATCTTAGAAAGTTAATATCACTACACAGTTAAATGAAATTAATGTCTTAGCTTGATTTGATGGAAGTGGAAAAGAGAGGAGTGAGAGATAAAAAGAGAAAAGTTAGTTGTTCGGACAAAAAAAGAAGGAAAAAAAAATTGAGTTTGTGAACATAAAATCTCACCTAAGGTGCTGAGTTTTCTTTTTGAAAAGTTGACAACTTTGTTAAATACCCCTTTTATCTTTTACATAACATATTATCTGTAAAATTTAATGAAAATGCAATGGTAGTGTAATTTTTTTATACAATTATTTAATTGTGAAATAACTAGTATGATATGATTGTTAACTTTTGTAATAATAATTTTAAAAGTTATATCTAATATAATTTCTAATTAGTTGACAATATAAATTTTTTTACACTAACAAAATATAAAAATTAAATTTTTATTGTAACAAAAAAACAAATTATGTATTATTTTATACATTGACAAAAACATTTTTATATCAAGATATTATGTTTCTTCTTCTCAATTATCTACCAAATCTATATATACAAGTAAAATATACATGAGTCTAAGTATTATTAAGTAATTAATGTTATTAATATAGTATTTATATAAATACAAAAATAAACATTTTTCTTATATAATATTAATTATTGTACTTATTAAATCTAATAAATGTAATATATATATTTATCAAACCTATGACTTTTTATATCATTCTATATATAATAAAAATCTATTATTTAAAAAATTATTATAAATTAATATATATATATATATATATATATATATATATATATATATATATATATATTACATTATACATTAAAAAATTTATTATTTTTATTATAGTGTAAATTTTTTTTCCATTAAACGTATTTTAAAGTAGTAAATTTTATTCTATATTAATATAATATATATAAAGTAATATATATATATATACATATATATATATACATATATAATAATTCATCTCTTACTTATTATTTTAAATAAATTATTATGAAATGTTTTAAATTTAAATATAATTATTACAAAATTACATCTCTCTTTCTATGTATAATTTATTTTAATAATTATTTGAAATTTAAGTATATATTTAGACATTATTATTTTTAATTATTATTTGTAACTATAATAAAGAAGCTACTCTCTTTTAGTCTTTAGTTGTTATTGAACTATTATACAATTTAACTACTCTCTAAATTATTTATTACTTTACCATTTAATTACTCTTTACACTATCTATTACACTCTTGTTGGATGTTTGGCAAACGTACCAATTAAACAAGTAATATAGTGATGAATGAGTGTTGTTCTCCCAAAAGACTTGTGTAATACGTGGCAATCTACTAAATTTTCTATCCTAAACTAGTGTAACCAGAGAATAATAGCGATTGCAAGAAAATAAAGACAATAACTTAAAAGATCAACAAGGAAGGACGATGTAACATAAACTCATTGTGACATTTCATCGAACACTTAGTATGCGTAAAAGGATTTAGATCGAATATATGAAAATAGTTGGAGTTTAACTTCTTTAAGCCTTCCTATCATGCACTATATGAGTTATACATGAAGTATTTAGTTGCCAAGTTACTATCATCCTACTAAAATCATTTTAACCTTAATTTCTTACAAGTTAAAAATTTGAGTTATTTGATCGAACTATCAACTCCTTGCATAACTTAGCCAAATAACTCGCATTAAGAATAGATGATAAAAGATGTCTAACACACATTAGTCTATTCCTAGATGTAAAATGTATTAGGTGTCTTTTTTCATATCTAAGCTTCAAACAATGTTTTCCAACAAGATTCAATGCTTCATAAGAACAAGTTAAGGTGGATCAAGCCAAAACAAGCATTAAGAATAGAAGAAAGACATTAACATGGAATTAAACTGAATAAATATCTCAAAATAGATACATGAAGGTAAGCATAAATTACATTAAACCCCAACAAAGGGTGAATCTAGCTACACATAGCTAAGCAAAGGAAGAAAACTTTGATGAAGGAGTTCAAGAGGTGAAGAGCAGCCATTCTAGAGCCAAAAAAGCTTCCTTATGTTTTTTAACCCTAGAATAATGAGTGTCCTCTTGTCCCTTTAGCCTTTTGTAGCTCTCCCCTTAATGAATTTTGTCTTTTCTTAATTAAATGTCACATCATTGAAACTGGTGCTGAGCACCATTATCTTGTCGCTGGGCGCCAGAAGTAGCAAAACAGGGGATTCATGTTTGGTAGGTTGGTGTTGAGCGCCATCATGTCGATGCTCAACACCGACATATTAACCTTTTGATGCTCTATTTCCTTCTCTTCCAAGCTGGGACATGCTATGGAGATTTCTCTCTCCTTTCTAGATCTTTCCTTCTTCGCTTTAACATGCATAGATATCCAAAATATAATAAAATCCTCAAAGAACTTGAAGTGCTAAACCTATATTCAAAAGTATGTAATTTGTGTATAAAAGGTGGGTAAATCTAAGTCAACAAAAATTGATATAAGTATCAAATTATGTACGAAAAAAATAGGTATGAATAACACTTATCAACTCTTTCTCTCTCTATTTTTTAAGTGCCTCTCTTTCCCTAGTTGTTCATAAAACATATTTAAATAAATGATGTACTATTTATATAAATAAACAAACTTTTTTATAGATGAAAAAAATGTAGTTGGGAGAAAAGGCCTTGTTATGCTTTGTTTGGATGACGAGTGAACTAGAGAGAAAATAAATAAAAAGAAATGAAATGAGATTGATAGAAATAAAGGAGAAATAGAATGGAAAATATATGTTGTTTGGATAAATAGAAATAAGAAGGAGGTAAGTGAGGGAATTTCTTTCCACTTGTTTGGATGAATAGAAAAGATAGTGGAAAAAAAATAAATGAATGATATAAAAAATTAATATTTTTATAATAATTTTAAAAAATATTTTTTAAGATAATGTTTTTTTCTCCCCTAGAAATAACTTCTCTCTTTCTTATTTCTCTTTTCAAACAAGTAGTGAAAATCTAATATTTTTTCTTATCTCCTTCATTCCTATTTCCTTTCACTTTATTTCAACAACAACAAACAAAGTAAAGATGGCCAGTCAAATTTTTTGATGAAAATTAATCATTATTAAAGCAGATAAATACTCCAAACCAATAAAATGATATGGTAACCTAAAAAAAAGAATTGGCATTTAAGGGAACTTTATTTTACAATATAATGAATCAAATAATTTTTCTTATACTTAGTTAATAAAGATTAAATATCTAATTAAGGAAATTAAATCTATATAAAATTATTAAAAATTCTATTCGTACATTTTTTGACATTAATTTTTAATAATTTTTTATTCTGAGATGAAATATTATATTTATTATTCTTCCCAGTTGGCTTAGATGACTTAATGCGACCTAGAAAAATAGGCCACCAAAGACATCAAGCAAATGTAAATGACAAAGTCCCTCAGAGTGAGACCCCGACTAATTATGAAAATAATTTTGTTTTAATTTTCTAGGGTAATTTGATTACGCACCTAAATCCAAGCATATACATGGCGAGATATGAGAGGCCTTCTAACTTGCAAGGAGAATCTGGTGGGGCCAACCTTTCCCCAAACATTATCCTATCCAGAAATCCCACGTTCCATAATGTAACGCTGCTTTTCTGTGGCCGCAAATGCTCTCCCAAATTTCATGGATGACATTCAAATCCTCTGAAAATTACCATTTTTTTTTCTCCCTAAAAACCCTCTGAAAAAATAAAAAAAACCTTTTTCGCTGTCAACCCCCAAAACCACGTCAATGCTTCTCAAAGTTCTTCCCGTTGCTATTTCAGGAACTGGGATCACTACACCCCAGCTTCATTCACACTTGTCAAATACTCTGCAGCCATCTGATCAACTTTCCTTGCACCATGGATCGTAGACTTCATCACTTTCTGGTGCATAACTATCTCTTCTCAGTTTCTATCTTCAGATTTTGAATTAATTCTTACTTATATTGAAAGTTTCATCACTTGTATATATCTCCTGGACTAAATAATGGGCTGCATACTATTTTATGTTTAGCTTAGCTTGCTGGTTTAACATGGTGTGGATGGAAGGATGAGTGGGACATCTGTCCTTAGCCAAACCCATCTTTTGTCACTACCAAGTAATCCATCCCAAAGCTCTGAGTTGAATGCAAGGTTCAATGAGCTGGGATGGCTGTCTTTGCTTAAGAGATGCAAGAGCATGGAAGAATTCAAGCAAGTTCATGCCCAAATTCTAAAATTGGGCCTTTTCTGGGATTCTTTCTGTGGCAGCAATCTTGTTGCCACTTGTGCTCTATCCAAATGGGGCAGCATGGAGTATGCTTGCTCAATCTTCCGGCAAATCGAGGAACCCGGTAGCTTTGAGTACAACACCATTATTAGAGGAAATGTCAATAACATGAATCTAGAAGAAGCCTTATTGCTTTATCTTGAGATGCTTGAAAGAGGAATTGAACCCGACAAATTCACCTACCCGTTTGTACTCAAGGCATGTTCTCTATTAGGTGCTCTCAAGGAAGGAATGCAAATTCATGGTCATGTTTTTAAGGCAGGTCTTGAGGGTGATATCTTTGTGCAAAACAGCTTGATCAGCATGTATGGCAAGTGTGGGGAAATAAAGCATGCTTGTGCTGTGTTTGAGCAAATGGATGGAAAGAGTGTGGCTTCATGGAGTTACATCATTGGTGCTCATGCTAGTGTGGAGATGTGGCAAGAGTGCTTGATGCTTCTTGGGGACATGAGCAGTGAGGGACGCCATAGGGCTGAAGAGAGCATTCTAGTTAGTGCACTTTCTGCTTGCACTCGTTTGGGGTCTCCTAATCTTGGACGGTGCATACATGGGATCTTGTTGAGGAACATTAGTGAACTCAATGTCGTTGTGAGGACTTCTTTAATTGATATGTATGTCAAGTGTGGTTGCCTTGAGAAAGGGCTTTGTGTGTTTCAAAATATGGCTGAGAAGAATAGATATTCTTACACTGTAATGATCTCGGGGCTCGCCATTCACGGGCGTGGTAGGGAAGCTCTAAGAGTTTTCTCTGACATGCTGGTAGAAGGTTTGGCACCAGATGATGTTGTCTATGTGGGTGTGTTAAGTGCTTGCAGTCATGCTGGTCTTGTCAATGAGGGTCTTCAGTGTTTCAACTGCATGCAACTTGAGCATAAGATCAAGCCAACAGTTCAGCACTATGGTTGCATGGTGGATCTTATGGGGAGAGCTGGGATGCTCAGGGAAGCCTATAACCTCATAAAGAGCATGCCAATTAAGCCTAATGATGTGGTTTGGAGGAGCCTTCTTAGTGCTTGTAAGGCTCACCTTAACTTGGAAATAGGGGAGATTGCAGCGGAGAATCTTTTCAAGTTGAATCAGAACAACCCTGGGGACTATTTGGTGCTAGCAAATATGTATGCAAGGGCTCAAAAATGGGCTGATGTGGCCAGGATCAGAACAGAAATGGCTGAAAAACACTTGGTGCAAACACCTGGGTTCAGTTTGGTTGAAGCAAATAGGAAGGTGTACAAGTTTGTTTCACAGGACAAGTCTCAACCCCAATGTGACACCATCTACGATATGATTCACCAAATGGAATGGCAGTTGAAATTTGAAGGCTATACTCCGGACATGTCACAGGTGTTGCTTGATGTAGATGAAGAAGAAAAGAGGCAGAGACTGAAATATCATAGCCAGAAGTTGGCAATTGCTTTTGCACTAATACAGACATCTGAGGGATCTCCCATAAGAATATCAAGAAATCTTAGGATGTGTAATGACTGTCATACGTACACTAAGTTCATTTCCATGATCTCTGAACGGGAAATTACTGTAAGAGACCGTAATCACTTCCACCATTTTAAAGATGGAGCTTGCTCATGTAAAGATTATTGGTGAATTTCATTACATTTATGATTAAAGGGTTCCTATAGGGGTAGTATATTTTCCTGTCTTGACATTTCCCACACACATATTTGTTATTGCAGTAAATGGACTACCAATAATTGACACTAATAATTGACATAAGATTGGACATTGTGGTATCTTGAGCATCTCTTTTTCTACCAATGATATTGCTATCCATAGCACACAAGCAAGTCAAGAAAAAAGGTTTTGGGTAAATCGTTTAACATATTCCATTTACTTGATATAGAAATTGTAGTCACATCAGAATAAGGAAAGATGATGGTCAGCGAATTGATAAATTTGATGATGTAACTTTTGTTTTCTTTAGCTATAGAGGACAGTCACAGAAATTCTTGGTTTTCAGAAACACAAAGCAATCGGAGGAAGAGCACCTTACTGATTGTACTATTTTAAATTTTTAACCCGCCCTCCCACAAATTAGAATATCGCGTTGCACTAGATAAAAACCACTTTGCATATGACTCTGGATGACATTAATATTCAAATAATTTGTTAATCTTTTACAAGATACACACAAAAAGAAGTTTGTAATCAGGCATAAGTCTAAAAAGTATTTATCTAGCTGCACTTCATAAAAGTCTTCACATGAGCACAATAGTAAAGTGAAAAAAAAAGAAGAGCATTTGATGTTTCGGATATGAATTATTGACAAATTTTTGTTTTTAATGTGTTAAACTATTTAAAAATTAAGTTTAATTAGTATTTACTGTCAGTATAAAAAATTTATACTATCAATCAACAAGGAATATTGCTTGGTATGATATTTAAGATAATTATTATAAAAGTCAACAAATTTGTTATACTTGACAGTTTGTAATTAGAAGATGATACTGTAAAAGACTTTTACACTATCAATGCATATATTATTTATTTTTAAATATTACAATAAGAGAACTACAATAAATAATAACAAAAATCTAGGCTTATCAAAATATATTTAATTTGTGTAAAACATCGTTTGCATAGTCAAGTCTCATAATCATCCGATTCAATTTTATTTAATAAATTTGAGTTTTCATTCTTGAGAGTGAGATAATTTTTTTTTCGATAACAGAGTGAGATATTTTTCATACATACTTCTCACATAACTATATATTTTTCACATTATACATATGTTTGAAACTTCCACATCAAATTATATTAATGTTTTTTCATCTTTAAGCTATTTATTTAAAAGAGATTTTTATTTTACTTAATTTTGTTAGTTAATGATTAAATTTTGTCAATCAACATTAACAATATTTTTACAAATTATCTGTCAAACAATTTTTTATCAACTGAATTAAGTATTTTATTTTTCTAAAATTATTTTTTTAAACATTTTATCTAATTTAATTTAATTTTTTATTGATTAAATCAATCTCCTCTCAAATAATTTTTAATTTATATTTTTTACGTTTCATTTATGTTTCATATAATATTTAATATACTACGTCAATGCAATTATCAAAATAATATCAAACTATTTAATTTATAACCAAAGCATTTGAATGAAAAGAAAGAAAATAAGGAGGAAAAAAATATAAATACTAATATATTTTTTATTTAATTGAAGAAAAATTAAAAAAAGAATTTTTTTTTTAAAGACAAATGTTTAAAATTTTCTTTCTGAATTTCTTTAATTTGAAATTAATTTTTTTTTCTCTTTTTTCCTTATTTTCTTTTCTCAGTCAAATAGTGCACATCACTACAAAACGCTGTCGTTTGCTTCTTCATGGGTGGTCTTCTTCCTCCGTCGTTAACGTGTTAGGGTTCGCAGAGTTGCAGTTTCCCTTCATTTGTTCACCCTCACATCATCGTCGCGATCCCTTCAAAGTTTTCGACCCAATAATCCGCGAAATCGACAGTACCGCGTGACACGGTACGATATTTTGTAACGTGCCTGCAAGTAATTAGCAGAAAACTATTTAAGCTTCTGAGAAGACCCTTAATCTCTGTGCATAGCATTGAGGCACTTGAAAGATGCAGAAATTGGGAGAGTTCAAACTACCACATTTCTTCAATTACCCACCTTACTTCACGTAAATTCCCTTTTTACCCTTCCTCTTTTGCTTTTCTTTGCTTTGCATCTTTTTTTTTTTTTTTTTTTTTCTTTTTAATTGTGGATGCTTTGGTATCAATTTTCTTCTAACGAATTTATTAGTTTTCAAACTAAAAAAAAATAAAAAATCGCTTATTTATCTCCATGAATGACAAAAATGATGAACTGCCATATAAGCATTGTGGCAATTATTCTGTTAACACTGAGTTTTGATGACTCCCATTTTGTGCACATTCTATCGGAACCAAATTTCCTGTGCCAAATTTTGGAGAAAACTTAATTGTTTTCTAGTCGCTGGGACCTGTCAACTGCTTGTATTGGATATTTTATCAGGTTGCTTGTGATATTGTATTATTGTTATGTGATTCAATTGTTTCGCCTCTTTATTTGCAAAATTCATTGCTTAGGGCTTATTGATAAGATTATTGATAGGAAGGCAGTGGTACTCATTAACTAGTGGTTGATTATGCCCGTGTCCTTGGCTTCTACCTTTCAGTTTGCAGCCAGTAAGAGACACAAGAGAGAAGCAGATACAACTATGGAAAGATCTTATTTTAGATTTTTGTAAAACACAGAAGATATTTGTAATTGGGCTTGGAGAAGAATTTCCTCTATTTACAAATCATGCAATTGAAAGTAAGCTCAAAAGTCAAAATTCCCGCTTTTGTGTCATTTATGTGAAGTTGACAAGTCCCATAAATGCTCCTTTAGTTTTCGGTCCTTCTTATTTCTACCCTTTTGTTGTATGATTGTTTTTAGATTTTTCATCCTGTAGGGTCTCTTACTCATGAAGCCAGAGAAGCTTTCCTTTCAGCTTTAGTTTCTGAAGGTATGTTTCATTCATGTCTATGGATTTATAATTCTTGTATTTGGCTAAGAGAAAAATGCCTCAAGTGTGTTATTTTGATTTGACAGGACGTGCAGAATGGATGGATAAAGGACATAGGAAATGTCTTATTCTCTGGCATCGGATTCAAGATTGGGCTGACATTTTAATACAGTTTGTAGGTTTAGATTACTAGCTTGATAACCACTCCCTGCAATTAGTTATTTAATGCCTTGTTATTGAATTTGCTTTAATGTTGATTAGGCAAAAGATAATGGGCTGGAAGATAGTGTTGTGACGATAGAAGAAATACGATCAGGGACTGAATCTCAAGGAACAGGTAATCTGTTAATGCTTATAGGTCTTATTTAGTAAGCTACAATTTGTGACAGGACAAGTTTGATGATTATTTGCTGGTTCAATACAATTGTCTTGTGTGTTTGAGGCGTGCTGAGTATATTTTTAGGACTTGATAGTGGTTTTGAATGGGATTACTTATGTAGTTTCTGCTAGTCGAGGGATAGATGGAAATTTGAATAAATATATTTCTTTACCTGTATTTAGACTCAATTTAGGATAAGATGAAAGCCATCATGGCAGAGAATCAGTATGCCAAAAAGGATTTTTGGATATGAGCTGTGGTAAAAGAATTCAGTTATTCTTTGTTTATCTTTACATTCTTGTTGCTTTTAAAATAGTATTTAAAGAAGTTTATGCTCTATTTTTATCTTTCTTATGGATGATTGGAAAGTGTGCAAGTGATGGAACAAATATAAAAAAAAACTAAAATGTAAGGGTCTGGGTGGGATGGTTGACAGGTTTTTATGCTTTGAAATTTTTAAAATCTAAAACCAGCTTTTAGTTAGTTTCAATTTTGTGATTTTTAGTTTTCAAATTTTAATACTAAATTTTAAATCCAAATTACACAAATCACTTATCGCTTCCTCATTTGAGGTCATTTGATGTTGATGGGGTTGATTAGTTACAGCGATGTTGGTGGTGGGGGTGGCAGCAGCGGTGTTGGTTGACTTGTGACAACGCTGGTGGTGGTGTATTGGTGGCAATGGTGATGGTGGCGGCGGTAGCAACAATTGTGGTGGTGGTGGTGGTGAGTGTGGTAATATGCGAGTCTTTTTGGAAAGTTGGAGCAATTGAATGATTTTATTTTACAACTTAAAAACAAAAAACAGAAACTACTTTGTTGGTTTTAAAAATTGAGCTAGAAGTGTTTCAAAATTTATTTAAAAATCTAGTTCCATTTTAACCGAACACTTTTGTTTTGAATTTTGTGTTTGGAAACCAAAAAAGGAAAACTTGTGACCACCCCAAACAGGCCCTAAATTTAAAGGATTTAATTTTATCCATTGACAATTTAAAGAGTTTTACTCTACCACCAAAGCTGTAACTCAATTGAATGATTTTATTTTGCAACTTAAAAACAAAAACAGACTACTTTTTTTGGTTTTAAAAATTGAGCTAAAAGTGATTCAAAATTTATTTAAAATTCATTTTAGTTCCATTTTAATTGAACACTAATGTTTTGAAATTTGTATCTGGAAACCAAGAAGGGAAAACTTGTGACCACAACAAATAGGCCCTAAATTTAAAGAATTTAATTTTATCCATTGACGATTTAAAGAGTCTTAGGCCTTGTTTGGATAAATTCCTCAATAAGCACTTATAGGAGAAGAAAATAAGAAGACAAAATGAATTAAGCTTCTCTCATAAGCTAAAAATTAGCTTATGCATAAGCTTAAATAAGCTTTTGGAGAAGCTAAATGAGAGAGTTTCTATAAACTAGCTTATGCATAAGCTACGTTTTAACTAATGGGAAAAGCTTAATTCATTTTACTTATTTTCTTTTTCTATAAGTGCTTATTGAGAAATTTATCTAAATAGAGCCTACTCTACCACCAAAGCTTTAAAAAGTTTTACTGCTAGGGAAAGACTTGAGTTACTACTACAATGACATTACAGTTTCCTCTTTACTGATAATGTAAATGTTTTACTCACAGTGGATCAAATTTAAGCTCAATGATGAAATATCTAATTAGGTCAATCTCTTTGTTAAAAGACAACACCAAAACACAAGTCAGTAAAAATGCTAAGCTAGAACTTGATATGACTTTGCTGCCCTATAGCCTAAAAGATTTCATTCCTAAAATTGAATATTGTTTGAGTTAAAGTAATAAAAACCGTTCTTTGCCTTTGCTTTCTCCATTGGGGTCATTCCCATGTCCTCTCTGACTCTCTGTATCCAAGAGAGGGATAAAACCCTATCTTGTCCACCATGCCAGTGCCTCCCAAGCTCATCAACACCATCACAATCAAGCTTGCTAGCACCTTCTTCTTTCTCTTCTTCTTTGACACATTGAATTCAAAGCCCATTATGTTTCCTAGTAGCATAACTGTAATTTCATGACATGTTGAAACCGGGCTGCTTATTAGGAATATCATATGGTGCTAAGTAAATTTGCCTATTGACCCCTACTCTCTTCGTGAATGGGAAGTGAGTTACCTTTTACTTCACCTTGAGTGTTGTCACTTCTCTTTGCCCATAGCCCTTAATCTAATTCAGATACTTAGACATTTTTACGTTTATTAACTTTTAAGGCTCTTTGTATTATAAATATATGTGAAAAGGGTATACAGATCCCCGAAACTTGACCCTTTTTGTAAGTAGGGACCCTCAACTTTTAATTCGCCCTAGTTGATCCTTGAACTATAGGTATTGTTCCCAATAGATCCTTCCATTAACTTGGGGATTAAATGACTAACGGTAAAATAGTCTTAACCTTTGATTTAAGTTGAATCTTAATGGTTTATTATTTTCATTTTTAAATCACTTTTTTTTTCTTTTAAGTTTTTGAAATTAAAAGAAAAATTAAAAAAGAATAAAAAAGTTAAAAGAACGGAAGAAGACGTATTGTCTTCTTTGTGTGAATTGTGTTTTCAGACGGATGTGCATGTTTGATAAATCAGAAAATAATGTCCTTGGATGTGGCTTCCTCTTTTGAAGGAGGTAAAAAGACACATAAAGTAGACTTATTCCCTTCCGAACATGAAATCAGCAGCACCCTTGTGAACCACCGTAATATGTATTCTAAAGAAATATCCCATCTCTATTTTACTATGATAGATGAAACCCACTTGATAAATATTGCTTTCATTTTCTGTTTCATGATGACTGCTTCAATCAGAATGGGTAAATTCAAAAACTTTGCAAACCCATTTGGTAAAGTTTACCACTTCATACTGATATCTGATAGTGGTTTCTATGGTTGCTGCACTGTCGGACCAAATGCAACATCAAGCTTGAGAATGGGAGTGCAGACGATTCAGAGAAGAGAAGAAGATATCTCCATTTTTTTTTTCTATTTTTTTGTTAATTTCAGAAAGTTTAAAAATAAGGAAAAAGTAATTTAAAAATGAAAAAGAATAATAAATGGTTAACACTTAACCTAATTCAGTGGAGATCATTTCACTTAATCATTTAATCCCAAGTTAATAGAATGACATTGGAATAATACCTATAGTTTAAAGATTAATTAGGACGAGTTAAGAGTCAAATGTTTGCTTGCAAAAGGAATAGAGTTTAGAGGATCTGTATACTTTTTTTCCTAATATATTATAGTTATTTTCTACGTGCTGGGCTTTGCAATTGTTGACTGGATTTGGCTCTCATTCTTTTTTTAATTCTGCAGAGCTTCATGGAATAGATCGAACTATTTTGAATCGTGCACTGAAACTATTAGAACAGAAGGGAAAGCTTGTGGTCTTTAAAGGAACTTCAACTGATGATGAAGGAGTTAAATTTTCTATATAATTTTGTGTATTAATCTATTGAATCTTGGGGGATTTTTAATATGTGATCAACAGGGGGAATCTTTTGCTATCAACTTGACGAGTTTGTTGGTGTGCAAGAACAAGCTGTAGTTAATTGCTATCAATTTTCATTTCGGGAGCTTCATTGTGTTAAGGGTTTAGCTTTGTGGCTATTCGTATTAAATTAGTGAAACTATGCTCCCTGTGAAATCATGAAATTCGTAAATTGAAGGCGGGGTTCCAACTAGCCAAAAGCTATCCTGGCATCAAAACATTAATATTATAAAAAATAATGAAGTTACTTCCGTTTCAATGGTTATACGTCTGCATCAGTCCATCAGTTACTCATACCACTGCGAAGTTGTTCTAATGCCATTTAGTTTCAAGTTTGGATGAAGCATCACTTGCTCTCGGAGTTAACGTGAGCAACCATGGTTGCTAGCGTTTGTTCTGGTTGCCTCACCATCACAACATTCAAAACTTGTTCTGTAATGTGAAGTAACTAGTATCCTACCCCCGCGATGCTGGGGACATTTTTGTCTTTACTTTAAAATATAGGAAAAATTAATATGATGTAAAATTAAATTTTAAAGTAAAATATTACAAGTCACAGTAAAATTGCATATTTTAAAGACAATGATAATATAATAAAAAGCTGTCTTAATTTTAAATTTGGTTGTATTAAGTTAATTTATTTTTAAGATTATTTTATTTTTTTCAAATTTATTTAATTTTTTAAATCTATATTTATAAATTAAAAACCACAAAATATAAAAAAAATGTAATACATTGAAAATTCAGAAAAGAAAAATTCAATTAGAGTTAAATATAATCAAGTAAAAATATTAAAAGTCAATGTCTAAAATATATGATAATTTTGCAACATGTTGTCTATTTATATGTAAATATATACACAATTTTTTTATTTATTCATAGATTCTCCTTTTCGATTTCATATATATATATATATATATATATATATTATTTTATCATGCAATAGTCTCTCTTTTACTGTACTTATTTTTGGTTCATATTGCTTTCTTTAGAAAAAAGATATAGAAGATATTATTTTAATTTGATTATTAATATTTTTATGTTTAAATAATGTTGAGGTGTATTTATGCAATGTATGAAGCAATTAAAAAAAATATCTTATTTATGATGTTGGTGAAAAAATAATTTGAAACTACTTTGCAAAGATAAATCAATTACTCATGTAATCTCAAAAAATAAAAAATCATATTAAAAATAATACATGTAGAGAATATGCTTCTTGTAACTAAAAATTATTTGTTCAAAAATGAAATTTGGATAGATTTAAAAAAAATCTTATATACAAATATAAAAAAAAATATTTTTATTTACAATATCATAAAAATCAAATATTACCAAAAGATAATATTAGTTTAAATAGGCTAATTGTAAAATATTACTAATTCAGTTACTCAAATAAATTATGTTTACTTCATTTCATTAATTTATCTATAAATTATGTTTAATTCATTTCATTAATTTATCTATAAATTATTTTCCCATAAAAATGGAGATACTAAATTTTTTAAATGGTGAAAAATACATGTGTTTGAAATTAAAGTCATTATTAAAATACATATACTTTTTTTTGTCTAGACCTCAGGTGTTTAATACAATTGCATTCCTAAGACTCAAATTTGAGATCACTGGTTAAGTTGGAATAACATCGCATCAATTAATTTATGTACTTAGTGGTTAAAATATTTTAATAAAATATAATATCTTAAATATTACTATAATATTTACCTAAGAGTGATTCTTAGAAATGAAAGTAAAGTATGACTTTAGATAAAGCATGCTTTCAACATCAAAAACTCAAAAATTGTTACTACCAAAAAAAAAAAAAAACCCTTAATTGACCATATTCAATAACTCAAAGATAAGTCTCATTGTTGGGTCTATAAAGATATTTGTCAAATGCCAAAAAATATTATAATAAAAAAATTCCCTCAATATATATAAAAATATTTATTTTTTCATCTAAAATTGAAATCTTCTATGATGTAAAATTGAAAAATATTGTTTAGTGTATTTATGCAAGGCATGAAACAATTAGAAAATATTTCATTTATGATGTTGGTAAAGAAATAATATAAAGCTATTTTGCAATACAAATACATTTAACAAATCAATTACTCTTGTAATTCTTATTAAAAATATATATTACATGAATAGATTTTACCTATTGTAAGTAGAATTTATTTGTTCAAAACTAAAATGTGTATGTAATTTAAAAAAAAAAACCTTATATGCTGACATAAAAATAAATAATAATTGAATTTTATAATATCATAAAAGTCTTAAATATTATCAAAAAATTTCTCAAATAGGCTAATTTTAAAATATTATTAATTCAATTTCTAATATAATTAGTCATGTTTAATTCATTTTATTTATTTATATATAAAATAGTTTTCTCATAAAAATGTAGATTAAAATTTTAAATGATGAAAAATATGTGTTTGTTTTTAATTTTTTTTCCCTTTCACAGAAATTGACTAAAAAAACAAAGCTGTAGAGTTGAATGAACACTAACAAAAAAATTGTAAATCGTATCTTATTGGATTAATTGTTATTCACTTGACATTGGCGTTACAAAATATTATGACTTAATATTGCCAACAAAGTGTGCAAAGCCACATGAAATATATCTTGTCTGAAAGAGTCTATGACTTAATATGTTAATAATTAACTATTATTATGTTTTTTTCCACTCTTTAGCCCCTCTCTCCCTCGTTAATTTTTCTCCAAGGATAACTCATGTTCATAAGTTGGTTTTTTGTCTAATACGAAATCCATAATATTTTTTTATTGCATTCAATCATATTCATAAGGCTTGGCTAATAGCGAATTCCTTAGGCATAAAAATTCAACCATTCTTGATTATGGCGTAACGACAATACTTGCATGATAGAATACTAAAAGGGATCTAAATGGTTATGCCTTAGACATGCTTGATGAAACTTGATGTTTCATCAATATTACCCCTGTACCATCTCTATTTAATTCAGATACGCCTTCCTACAAATAATTGAAGGATGGTGTTGATGTAAAAATTTACTTTAGGCTCTAATAATAATAAATAAATAAAAGTTTTCCTTAGGCCAAATTATACTCATTGTCTAACACCATTCAACAGGTCGGGGGGGAGTTGATAAAATATGACACTCAAATAAGAATTAAGAAGAAATCTTTTCTTCTAATTTCAACTATTTCGGTGTATTTGAAAATATATACTGATTAATAGTTTTATGCAATTGTTTTTGAAATATAGGAAGATAAACATAAATTTGCTAAAGCATATTGCTGCTTGCTGAAAACATGATTATCAAATTAAGTGGCAGCACCATCCTCTGGTTCTTATTCTAGGGTATCTTCAGTTGGCCTTATTTTGTCAAAGAAATTGGCATAGGCTGAGGAATATAAGTCCACACCGACCCATCCCAAGTTGTGGTTTATTCCAACATGGCCACTGCAACCCCTAGCTGATGTTGAGCAGTCCTATAAGAAATTAAGAGGTCAAAACAAATGAGTAATCAACACTTGATTGAAATGGTTTAACTCTTTGCACAAAAGATTTCTAAATCTAAAATCTTAATCTCTAAATCTGGTAACTATATATGAGCTAGTGAACTCTTTTTGAATTCTATCTATATTCCCTCTCTCGAGTAGGTGGCTTCAAGAGAAATGTAACTTTTACTTCATGAAATGTTTTCCTTCATCCATTGCTTTGTCGTTTTAGAAAAGAGTCAAGAGACTAATGGGGTTCTTCCTTTTATGGACGTTTCAAGGATTGAACAATGTAAAGGACTAATTATCGCTCCATTTTGTTGTTAAATAAGATATCATGGTTATAGTAGACTATCACTTACTTGTGCACTACACATAGATGCATGAAGTTGTGATGGATCATGGATATTTCTTTTCACTTCAATGCATCACAATGTTACATGCACATTGATGAGCAATGATAAAAGAGAAAAATTATAGGTAGGAACTCATTCGAGGGGGGCTTGTATAAAGTCTTTTAGGTTCATAAAATCTCAATTAGAAGTCATCTTACTCCATGGGCACAAAACCATACCCAGAATTCCTCATCTGCCCCACAGTAACCATCTCAGCAAAAGATGATACCGAAGAGATCTCTATATACACATAGCCACAATATAAGTTAAAAACATATACTTAATCAAGTAGTTCCTTTTTTTTTCCTTGTCCCAAAAGGAGCAAAGTTAATGAAGTACCTTGAGATAGGCAGGGAGAGGTTTGTATATGGTTGGTTTACCAGTAGATGATATGTTACAATGCTTGGTATGAATGGGATCTTTAGGTTTCTAAGCAACAGCATTAGTTGCCGTCTTTGCATGGGCACATTATCAGAAGTGAACCTTTTCTTCTGCCTTTCTCGAGCTTTATAGTTATTGAACCAATAAAAGACATTCTTGCCTTCAATCTTACCGTACTGCCTTAGCCTAGCAGAGATCCTCTGAATCTGCTCTGCACTTGGGGATCTAATTCTATTGTTTTAGTAAAAGTCCTTCAATATTCTTAACTGGTTGGTTGTAGGAGTTCAATTAACGCATTGAGCGTTTTTCCTGCATTTGAGCATTCAAATCTACTATTGAAAAATGTCACCAAATAGTTAGATGGACCAAAGAATTCTTAAGATGAGATTAATTGGTAGAAAAAGATACTTGAACTTCTTGAATATCAACATTCAATACGCTCACTCAAAACAGGACTCAAACAACCTTACGTGAAATTGATGCCAACGTGACTATTCTACGGATTTGGGATTCCATTAACCAAAAACCCATCAAATCATGTTAATTAAAAAAATCATATTCAATTTTTCGTTAATGCAGCAGCATATTGCTGCTTGCTGGAAACATGATTATCAAATTAAGGGGAAATTTTTAATTGAGAACAAAACATTGCCACTTGGCCCCAGTAAAGCAAATTTAGAATCAAATAACCACCAAGAAACTAATCACTTTCAAACAGAAAAGGTTTCTACACAGCTTCAATTTCAAACTAATGAAAATAATATTATTAAAACATGAATCCCTTTTATTCCAGTTGCAAATTCATCCAGGTCCAATCATCTTTCACAAATATAGTTATACATGTTCCACAAGGATAATTATCTTTAAAAAAAAAAAGAAGAGACCCAATAACTAAAGCTCATAATACAAGGAGGCACACAGTAATTTCACATTTGAAGACCCCAACTAAAAATCCACTGCAACAACAACACACACACAAAAATGAACAATCAATTGACGCCCTGCATTAGACTCAACAACACATTACACAGCCAATTTATTTTAAATAAACAATCAAACAAATCCTATTTAAACACAAAATATACAACAATTGTACCTTACTCAATTTCTTCTTGCATCTTCTTGTAAGTGGAAGCTAGCTCTAATAATTAAGCTTTAACAATTTGTAGAAGTATTTCCAAGTCTCTCTTGTGCAGAAAACCTGCATCCTGGCCTTTCTGCTTCAAATACATTGTACAAAGCGAGTAGAATAAAAACTTCGACAACAAATAATTGCAAGCAACAGTAAAAAAAGTCTTAATGTAAATCAGATACATAGTAGTTGAGCCTGTAAAGGAAATAGCAACATGTTCATTCCTTATAAGAATCTGAGAATCATAGTTTACCTGCTAAATCCATCAATATTGAACATGCTCATATTAGCAAACAGCCTTCTCTTCCTATCTTCCCTCCCTTCTAATTATTTATAGCACTCATATATATCCCCTCTTCCCTCGAGTCAACTCTTATTCTCTCTTTGGGCCGCCTCACTCTCCAGCTACTCAAATCCAACATATCATTGTTACCATCCAAAGAAAAATAAAATCAAGGAAAAAGAAGAAGGATAAATCATATTGAACCTGCTTCTTTAGGCGAGCGATGTTAATTCCAAACCCACCAGCACATGTCATGGAATAACTTATATATCTGAACAACTTAACAAAACCAATGAAAAACAACACCACAGCTACGCCTTATATAGAGATGAATGGAGAAACAAAGAGTGTAAAACAATTTTGGCTCCAAACATTCAAATTCAAAACACTGACATAGGTCTACAGTAACCGAATCTATATAGATCATATTTGGATAAAAAGTACCTCTAGAGATTAAATGAAACGTTCTGGAACGATGAGCTCTTACTTAATTAACACTGTATTAAGCAGTGATTTTCCTAAATTTTTTTTCGAAGATTGGAATTATAGCAACTACAAATGTGTTTAGTTAACAAACTAAGAATAAGATATGTTCAAAATGACCCACTGCCAGATCTTACATCTTACACAAAATCAGAAGCATTAGAACTGACATTCTTGTACTTTCCAACTGCAAAGAAGATTGAGGAAGATTCTTCTCGATTGTCTCATGTAAACTCATCCCATTTTCGGATCAAAATAAACGGCAATAAGGAATATAAGGACTTGAAATAATGGGCTTTGTTATACGGCCCTGTCCATAATAAAAAAAGTCCACAACTGTTTTCTTGTAACGAAAACAACTTTACCATTTGGGCTGTGTGTTACGGGCCCAGAAATATGCTAAAGACCCCCAAAAAAGATTGTTTATACAAAAGGGCAAAAAAGGATATACACTGTTAATTGAACAGTAATATGTACTTGCAAGTCCTTAACGTATTGTGAAGTTATAGATAGATATGATGCTGCACATAGAATGGTACTGTAAACAAAGTAAATAGAATACGATTATGCTTTCGGGAATGGTTAAGAAAAGAGAATCATTATCCTGTTCATCAGGGCTTTCAGTCTGGGAGTAGACATTCATCAACGTCATTCGTCATTGTAGTCAACTTCACATTCAGCCAACCTAGTCACACGCCAAAGCCAGACCCCGCGAGACTCGATACTGGGCCGGAGGCATAGTTTCTACCATCAAAATTGAACTGCAGAATTCTTAACATCCCGCCCCACCGTATAGATGGTTTTAGTGGGGCTGTTACTCTCATCCCATTTTCGCTCTTTGCACCTCAAGTTTTGTTACTTTTTTTTTTTTTTGAAAATACTCCAACAGAAATATATTTCTATTGCAAAATATATATAATAGATACGTGTTTTCGTTGTGTTAGTGGGTGCACCTTTCATATACAACGGAAATGCATTTTTGTGTGTACAATATAGAGCAAAAAACGTGTTTCTGTTGTGTATGGAGGGCGCATCCCCTAACACAACGGAAACACGTTTCTGTTGTGCACAATATACAGCAAAAACTTGTTTTTGTTGTGTATTTTGGATTCATACACAATGAAAATATTTTTTTGTTATGTATTTCAAAATTAATTGTTTATATTTTTAAAGTTTAATTTTTTGACACACAACTTTTAATGATTCACTGACATGAGAGCAGAGCACTGTTTAAATCAATGCAATCAAGGCCTTTGATTTTCTATGTGTAATCTCGACTGTTACTTTTTCTGATACATAAGACAACACTTTTAATTAGTGATTGATGTGTGAATAGGAGACGTTTGAATTGGTGCGATTTGAACCCTTGATTTGCTATGTGCAATCTCGGCCGTTTCTTTTTTTGACACATAGGACAAAGCTTTTAATGATTTAATGACGCTTGAACAGGACAGGTGTTTGAATTGATGTGATTTGGACACTTGATTTAGTTGGTGCAATCTCAACCAATTTTTTTTGACACACAGGACAAAGCTTTTAATTATTCACTTATGCGTGAACAGTATTTGCACTAATATAAGAGAGATGTGTTCTGAAGCACCACATTGCCTTCACATTCACAATTTCCTATCTATGAAATTTTCAGCCATCTTCATTCCATATTTTTTCTTGTCTTGAGAAGCTGGACGGATTCCTTGCTGTTGTGTATTACGATGGTCATATGATAATAACATCTGAAGAAGTCTTGTTTTAATGTCCTTTGGTCCGAAATTTCTTAGGATAAGTGAGGACACGACGGTTGCTGTTTTAAAGAAAAAAATCATGATGAGATTGGAGGTACTAGAAAATTACTTGATATTCATTATCAACAACCTATATTGCTGGCGAATGGTTGTGTTCAATACGAGACTATGGAGATTAAACACGATAAAGATGTGACAAAAATGTTGTCCGTCTTTGTCCAATTTCCTAGAGTTGAGCCGATTGAGTTATACGCCACGTTAGGCAGATCTCCCCGAAGAGATCTTAGCTCGTATATGTCAACCATGATTCGTCGAAGAGGTTATCACATGCTTGTGTGAAATAGAGGCATTAATTAGCTCCAATGACTAGACACCCTTAATTTGAGTGAACCATGATGATGCACTTTGTTTATTGTTTTTTTTATTTATATCGCTTCTATGTAGAAGTGCTTTTATTTAATCAAATAATATTATTTACGATGCATTTGTTTGTTTTTATTTGTATCCCGTGCTTTAATTATAACTGACGTAATAGTAATACTAACCATATAATAAGTTTAACATATATAAAATCTAAAACATATATAAAATCCAAAAATATATACAATAGGATCCATGCATAAGAAATAAAATACTTAATATAAATATCCAACAGTAAAAATCATAAATGAAAAATCAATTATTAGAGGTGGTCCTCCTCCTCTTGTAGGTGCACCCAGCCGCCATGCCTGCTTATGCATTGGTCAATGAGTCCCACAGGAGGGCATAAGCATCGATGCCCTTAGGTACCAACCTTAGGTGCAACATATGATTTAGGTTCTGAATAATCCTCTCAAACATCTCCTACAAAAGTGAATGCAAACAATTATTGTTGAAGGTTTCATTGCCATCCCAAAAACATATGAGAAAGATATAGATAATTACCTTGCATGAATGAGAGTCGTTAGATGAAGACTCCATGTGGCTACCTCCACATTGATCATGCCTAGGTTGTGGCACAAGAAATCGTGAAGGGCCTCATGGAAGACCTTCCTCTTCCAGCAGAATGACTTATGGATGGGAAACGTGATGTAACCACTCCAAGTAGCCATCCATGCAGAGCCATGGAGCCTCATGCAACACAGACACCATGTGCACCTACCAACCCTTCCAGTCATTAGCACACAAGGTCAGCGTCGGATATCCAACAGGCGAGGTGCGAGGGATCTCCTATACATAGCCAAATTTCTTGAACATCCTCTCTGACAGATGGGCGTGCATATGGGGACCATATCTGATGAAGCTTGAATAAAAGGAGATTGCCTACAACGGCTGGACAACTCTGTGTGTGTCATATGGCAATTAGATGACTTTGTCTAATTACAGCTGGTCTAGCACCTTTTTGGTCCCTAATGTAATGCCTGTACCCTTTGTGGCCTTCCACTTGTAGAGATAAGGAAATTGCTCATGTAATCAATGACCAAACCACCAGGGGTGACAATCAGGAACTGCTCATAGACCACATTTGTAAACAATTCATAAATCAAATTACATAAAGAAAATAAACAAACAAATATATACAAAAAATACAAAATTGTACTATCAGCAGGCTTATGTATCCGCCAAACTACATCTTAGATTGGAGGTTGGCAACGCTGAGTTGGTCATAAAGGTAGGCCAACATAGTGGAACCCCTGGAGTACTCGTTGCAGGATTGAATCTCATGGAAGAGCTCTAGGTAGCAGATTTGCACATGCGTCAAGATCTTCTCAGCAAATATCGTGCAGTCGATAAGATGTAACAAATAAGCTCTAGCAACAAATGCATACTCCCTAGCTACAACACATGTCTCGTATGTCTTCTTTAACCACTGCAAAGTCATGCAACCTCCTTTCCTGGTCGCACCCCATGCGTCTTGGTACGTAACACCGAGCTCGCTCATTAGTGACCCTATGGCCTCCTAACAAGTAACACCGGGGTATTGGCAGAGCTTGCTTGTAATAGGCAAGTGGAAGAGAGATGACACATCATCTATGGTGATGGTCATCTCCCCTACTGGCAGGTGGAAGGAACTACTGTCCTTATGCCATCACTCAATAAAAGCACACATCATGCCCTTATTTGTAGTAGTATATCATGCTTGTGTAAGAAAGGCAAGCCTTGACCTCACCATGATGTTTGCGACCTTATATTGTGTGGGCATCGACAACACCTTACCCCCATTGTTGACCATCTTAAGCTCACATATGTGTTTAGCAACATGGTCCCTATAGGACCTAAGCAGAGACAAGTCTGCAATACCTCCTCCAGATGTGGGTTCAATGATGTGATCTGCCATACCACCCTGAGGTACCTTTACCTCAGGTACCTCAACCTTTGGCTCAGGTACATCAGCATGTACCTCTTCCTATCGTGTGGCTACGCATGCAGCCTCTCTAGCCTGCCGTGTGGATGTAGTTGGCGATGGGCGCATAGATGTGCCAAGTGCATCATCTAGTAGAGGGCCTTGTCGAGGACAAAAGGAGCTAAACCTCGTGCATGGTATGGTGAATCTGAAACAGTAATAAAAATTTAACAATTAAATAATACTTAATAATAAAATATAAATTGATAATCATTAATTTATAATTATAAATATAATCATAATAACAACCATTCATAATTTAACAAAGGTTAAATTAATTAGTAGATTCCTAAACTATTTGAAAATTTTTAATTAGGTCCCCAAATTAAAAAAAATTTGTTATTAGGTCCTTGACAATTTGTGGAAATTTTAAAGACCTTAGAGACTCAATTACAAAAATTTTACAAGATCAAGGACCTAATAACAAATTTGTTTAGTTTAGGAACCTAATTAAAAATTACAAATAGTTTAGGGACCTGTTAAGTAATTTAACCTTTAACAAATATTGCAATAAAATAATTCTAAAAAATAATTTAAATAAATGAAAGTAAAAATAAAAATAAAATGATACACAATAGAATTAGGATTTCGTTGTGTATTTGATCTGAGTATATAATGGAATCATGATTCTGTTGTGTATCTAGGGTAGATACACAACAGAATCTTGAATCTGTTGTGTATTTGACTCTATTGTGTATCTAACCTAGATGCACCACAGAATCATGATTCTGTTCTGGATACACAATAGAATCACGATTTCGTTGCATATTTAGGTTAAGTACAAAACAAAATCTTGATTCTGTTGTGTATCTATGCCTAGATACTAAACAACATCATGATTTCATTATGTATTTGTACATAGCAGAATATGATTTCGTTGAATATTAAAAAAATAAACCCATTCACCGTGACAAGAACAATAATGTGGTGTAATAAGGTGAAGGTCTTTCACTACAACAATCCTCAATAGTGGTGCGGTGTGTGAATAAGGCAAATGGGGAGGGAAAGGAAAAGGAAGAGGGAGGGAAGGAGCCAAGGGTGTGAGAATAGTGGAAAAGGAAGAGGACAAGGGAGGGAGCCAGGGGTGTGATGAGTTTAAATGGGAAGGGTAAAGAAGTATTTACATAGATTTTTGAAAAAGTAAGGGGTGAAAAGAGAAAAAAAAAAGGGGTAGGAATAGCAGGTCCCTAATTTTAGTCAAGACTCATGGCCTTTCTTTTGTATTTAGGCTTCTTTATGCTCTTCTTTTCATTTGGATCCTTCTTTTGTTTCTTCATTTGTAGCTTGTCCTTCTCATGTCATATCTAAAACAAAATATTTGCCTTTTATTTGAACTTTGAACACGTTTGTATCTCTAATTACACTATTTTAACATTCAAACAACACCTCATAGCCTTTTTTCAACAAAATGAGCAAAAATTTAGGATCTTATAAAATGTCAGAAATTAATTTTAAACTAGATGACTTTCAATTACAATTGTTCCTCTGTCTTTTAATGCAACATGTGCTCTATTTCCATCTATGACTTTGGAAATAGTGATTTTGTTGAGCTCTTTAAAGAGCTTTTGATCATAATTCATATGATTTGTACATCACAATTTATAAGCCCACCTCTTTTGTGGAATTGTTAGTCGTAAAGCATGGTATCACAAATAGTTTATCTTTTAGTTGATCTTTACTTGACCTCTGCCTTTTGTTGATGAAGAGTTGCACAACGTCTCCATGTGTCCTAATTGATCGCACTTGTAACATCTAGCATTTGGCCTCCACCATCATCTCTTTTGTATATGATTTTTTTTTTGGTAATAAGGATAGAGTAGAAAAGCTTGAGTGTTATTGCTTTGGTTCAAGTTGCTCCTTTTTATTGTTTTTTGCCACCTTTGTAGTTTTGTGTTTGAAAAGCACCTTGTATATATTGTCGTCTCTAAACTCATCATTCTTCTTTGCTTTTGTGCTTGCAAAGCATTTACTAATTTTCCAAATGAGATACTTGATAGATCTCTTGACTCTAATAATAATATATTGCATTCGTAATTTCCAAGTACAATGATAAGTATTTTTTTCACTAATTTTTATCAAGAAATTCCTTACTAAGAAGTCATACTTTATTTGCAATGCTTAATAACCTATCAACATAGCCTTGGGTAGTTTTTGTCTCATTCATGCTTTGTGTTGAAAGTCTTACGATCACTTCTAACCTACCTTAATTGCAACCTTTTTCAGGCCTGCCTTAATTGTAGTCTTAAGGGAGTGTGTTGAAATCCCACATCGACTAAAGATTTGACTAATGTAGTCCTTATAATTAAAGCTTCGACAATCCTCAACTTACACGTCGTTTTGTAGGAGTTGAGTTAGGCCCTAAGACCAAATTCTAAGATGGTATTTTAGCTTGTCTTAGATGCATTGTGCCCAAATAGTAAGACCTTGCATCTCAAATTCCTTGATCAAGTTGAGAACCTGCGTGCCTTTGGTATTTCATTGCCTTGACATTCTAATTTGAGACAATCCCAAACATCCTTGGTAGAACTCAAATTCGTAATTCTTGTAAATATTATTTTTTACACATTAGAAAAAGGACAAGCTTTTTTAGTCTTAACCTTCTTTGTTTGTGATTCTTTAGCTAGCCATTGTAGGATTTACAAAGATGAACATTTTTCATCCTTGCAAATCATGTTTTATACTTCTCATCATAAAAAAACAAGTGGTGGACTTGTAAAAGGTGAAATATGCTTCTATTATGGTTTCTCTCAACTCACAAATTTCTTAAAAGCTTTTGGTACTAATTTGTTGTTTTTTATGAGAGCAGAAAAGAAAAGAAAACATGTTAGTAGAGGAACATAAAAAACTTTATTGGATAGCTCTGTAAATAGAGCTCAAAGCTTACAAGAAGAGTTAGATACATCCTTTATTCTTAGTACAATTAGCATCATCTTAAATTTAAAAAACAAAAACAAGCATTCACAACACTTATAAGAAATAACAAACTCCTAAAAAACACTAAAAAAACTAGATTGCCCATTTCAAGTTGTTCAACCGTTACAATTCTAATACACACAACAAAATGGCACTTAAAATTAGGGGGCCCAATTTCAATTGCAAGTCTCCATAAGCCTACCTAATATTTTTTCCATTAGCTATTCTTTGGCTGATCGTCCACCATATTAGAACGACTCTTTTTCTAGCTGATTGATTAATTGTAGTAACTTTTTTAGATACTTTTTCGTGGGATGATCAAGTATCATACCTCTTGAAAGTCTGAGCTTTCCATACAACTGTGCAGGGGTTTCATATAAGGAGACACGTTTCTCATCAGGATGCTTGTGCTTTGAATTATTATTTTTAGACAAAGGTGCAGGGACAATATGCATGATCCTGCCTAGAGGATAAAGTGGATGTCTATCCAAATTGACTGATGTTGGGATTGGGTAACCACTCTTTTTTTCAGTGATTTTTTTGGTTGTGGCTGCTTCTTTTCCCCGAGCATGAATGTTGGGGACATTATCTTGCTTTTCCAGTTTAAGCTTCCCCACTTGATTCAATAATTTGTCTTCATCGTCATCTAAGTCATCATCGTCTGATCCTTCACTAAAAGAATTATATTCCTCATCATCTGATATAGACTCTATGATTAAGTCCTCTTCAATCAAAAAGACTCACAGCTTGTCTCGGATGATTGAGAAGCATCAACCAAGTTATTTGATTTAAAGCTTGACAATGCGCCAATATTCTCATGTCCTTGTTTATTCTTCCTCGCAACATTTTGTTAGAAAGAAGAATCTCTATATTAGATAATTAGAAGATGTATATATATTGTATAAGAAATCCCAACTCAAAAGGAGATATAGATAATTATAAAAATAGCCAGAACAATAGCATTTGTCAAGATCAATGGATCAATAATTCCCTCAGATTATGTGTGATATGATAATTGCAAGAGCAAACTCTTTAGTGAATACCTAAAGGGAGACTATATCCCTATAAAGCATGCATTGAGTACTTTCAATATTGTCAAATGTATATAAACAAGGGAGCTTTAAGCTACCTGGGCGCAACGTGTTATTGCATGTTCTACAATGGTTTTTGCAAATGGTAAGCGAGATCCAACTACAGTTACAATGTTTTTATCCTTAATCCGACCCTGTAAATTATTCAATCAATAATTCAATATTATGCAATGACCTAACGAAAACCAATTGAACAAAGGATGAACCATTTTTTAACAGATAACATCATCAGAAATTAAGCAATTAACATATTAGGTAAAATTAATTTATTGGTCCCTAAATTATTTAAATTTTTTTAATTAGGTTCTGAAATTAAAAAAAAATTGTAAGTAGGTTTTTGATTTTGTAAAATTTTTATAATTATGTCTTTAGGATTTTTAAAATTGCCATAAATAATCATTTTTTAACGGTTTTCAATCTCTAGAAACTAATTTCGAGGATATGCCTTTTTTAGTTTAGAGACTCAATTATAATTTTTTTTTAGTTTGAGGACCTAATTAAAAATTCTTAAATAGTTTAGGTCCTACAAATTAATTTAATCAACATATTACATATAAATTAATATTTGTCGAAACCATCTTAAATTGGGAGAACTAGTTTGAGCACCTTGGAAATGAAATCATGAACAGAAAAAGCTGACAATGTAGGCACCATGTCAGAGCCATTTATAATGGATGTGATAAAGGGCTTTCCGAATTCGGCTAACTCCAATGTGACACAGGCAGCTGCAAAAATTACGATTGTGAAAAAGGACTTAGCAATAATGATTATGACTATCCTTTCGTTCTCAATAGGTCACTTACGTGCGTTGAAATCTTGTATTTATCTCTTTTTTAATAAAATATTAAACAAGTTTCACTTATTTTATTTCTACATGGAGAAAGATAGATGTGAATTTTCTAACACAACTTACTCATATTAAAATTCAACATGAAAAATTTATTCCCATAATATTGTCATATTAGAGTAATTAAGTGTTATCAAGAAGATATCACAAGCAAAACAAATAATATATATGAAGAACTTGTGTACAATTTCAAAATAAATAGGTTTCTTGGTAGCCCGCCCGTACATATTTTGCCACTCTATGAAGCTAAAAATACATATCGGGCTACATAGCCACAGTCCGGTTTATATGTCACAATAACAATATGTTTATATAGAAGTTTAATTGAAATTTCATATCACTGCCCAAATAGATTACTACAACAACACTAGCTCATGCCAATATAACCATTATCAAATGAAAGAATAATTAATTTATGGTAACTTACACATATTATTTGTCCATTATTTATAATATATAAATGTGAAGTGCAAGTTAAAGCCTAGTCATATATAAGTAATTTTGTCAGTATTATTTCATAATTTTGTCAAAACCTATTGAATTAGTTACTCAATTGAACAAATTAAAACTTTTGATGTAAATTAAAGAAGTTAGTATGACTACATACCTGGGCCAAACGTGACACAAGTGCATGAAGAGAGCTCTGCTATTTGTCTAAGCTGATATGTCAACAGTGCAGCGGTACCACCACCAAGCGAGTGCCCAACGATCTATGGAAAGATTATTATAATTATAATATATAATAAAAAAAATCAAATATAGGATGATCGAGTTAAATGATTGAATAGAAAGAATACATAATTTAATAAATAAAAAATTGAAGCACGAATATGGCATTTAAAGTGAAAACCTAGCAAGTAAGAAATAAAGAAATGGAATGAAAAAGGGAATACAATAATTTTCCAATTTTTCATTACTGGGTGAGCTCTCAATTCAGCGTACGTGCTGGGCTGTACCGTTATAAATTTGTAATGTTCTTTCAAAAGAATTCAGTGACGGACTGACAATACCTTTATCTTCAAGTTCGGGTATCGACGAAGAGCATTAAGTAGAAATAACATTACTTTGGCTTCTATCTAATCTTTATTTCATTTTTTTCTTATTTCTTTCTTGTTATATTCCTTATCACATCACACTTACTCTCTTTATTAACGTACGTGACCTTTTTATTTTATAAAAATTAATAACAAATAATTTTTTATTAATAAATTTAAAGTTTAAATTTTATTCGTCTTATCTTAGGTGGACCTGCGCTTTATATATATATTTTTATTCTTTTCATCTTTTTCTTCCTTCCATACTAATCTACCCCAAAAATTGGATGTGGATTTTATATTTTTTTTCCAAAGTGAAAGTAAGAAATGAGAAAATAAAATGAAAAAGGACATACAATAAATGTTCCAATTTTTCATTACTGGGTGAGCTCTCAATTCAGCCTGTTGGACTGTACCACTATATTGTTCTTTCAAAAGAATTTAGTAACAGACTAATTAACAATATCTTGATTTTGAAGTCGGGATTTTCAAGAACAGCATCAATTAGTACAGTGGTGCAGCATTTATAAATCCAAAAAGCTGCACTAACCATACCACGGTGTGCATGCCCAGAAACCGTGTTGTTCCTCCTCAGCTCACCATCACTGCAAATGAACTGATGATCGAAGGGGATGGGAGCACCAATTGCATCTGTCAGCGTGTCTTTTAGGGAACGAGTTCCCCGGACGAACACAAACAAACATCTTGATTCTTTATCTCGTATAACTGTGAAAGCCGGCTTTAGAAGCTGACATGCATAAATTGTTAATTTTCAGTTAAACTGGCTAGCTACAAAAAGCTGACGCCATGCGTGCTGAACCAAAAAGACTTAGGGGGAGAACAAAAAAGGGCATTGGGTGTGAATCAGAATCGTATAAGTATTGATCGATTGATTGATAAGAAGCCAACGTACCCGAGCTGTTCTCATTCCTTAGGAGGACATCCTCGTTGTCGAATCCAGTAGCACATAACGCAAGAAACCGTTTTCTGCTGCTGAAAAGCATGGCCCGTGTCAACAATTTCTTCCACTCATATAACTCCTTTATAATTTCGGGGGCTTTCAGTTGCACACAATCAATTCTTTTACCATATTCACTTGCAACTGTTTTCTTATCCTACATTTTCAAATTCGGTACAGGTTAAGAGAGAGGGAAAAGCTTCATGCATGCAGTAATACTGGCATTTAATTATAAATTGATATAAGTTTGTTAATTTTTATAATAATTATCTTAAAAGTTATATGTCTAATTGGTTGAGATACATTCACAGTACATATAAATTAATTCAACTAAAAAATATCAAGAGCTTGGAAATGACCTTGTCCGTGTGATGATTAAATCTGAGTGGGCCAAAATACATGAGAGCAAGGTGGCACTTGATCCAAGAGATGTGGAGAAAGAAGGTATGGCAGCACAGAATGAGCCAAGGCACAGTAACAGAATGCATAAAAAGTCGTTGAAAGTGAGAGAAAATGAGAATATATAAGAGAGAGCATAAAATGCAGGGGGCGTGGAGTATTATGAAAACATTCTCTCCTGATTCTTCTTCCTGAGTCTAATCCTTCCTGAGCAATTTTCTTATGAGCTGTTAGAATTTTTCTGTAATGAGAATATCATGATTTCTTCTATATTCTGCATTGCTTAATTCTTCTTGCTGCATAAAATTTTATTTAGTATTGCAGATCATTACAGTCCGTTACAGCTTGAACGATGGCTCTGGGCAAGTCGAAGAGGTGCACCGTGCCCAGTGTCTCGGAGTAACCGAACCTCATGGCTTCCGCTAACGTGATCACTACGTCCAACGTATTTTTGGGCGCCTCAGGTGGCATCCGTTCAAGCCTCCCGGCAGCCCTCCTAACCGCTTTCGACAAAACCATTGTCCCAGGGGTATGTGAACAAGAAGGAAGCTCGATTGGCAAAATGGAAGAAGAAAAAAGATAGTATATTTCGTTTGATGTTGGTGTCTCAAGTGCGAAGGAGAGTGTGACCTTATATAGGAACACGTGATGCAAGTGGTTTTTTTTTTTTTTAATGACTATAGTTTTTTTTTAATTTTATTTTAAAAGCCAAAGCGAGAATATTATTAATTAAACAAGTAAAGACAAAGCACAAGTTGTGCCAAGTTGAGCATTGCTCTGCAGAAAATTATTAAACTTCTCTGCACAGATGCTTATACATTGCCACTATTTGCCAACTAGTGTAAAATTATATTTCCCGCCTAATTCAAATGTGACACCCACCAAATATTCCCAATATGGTCAATGGCCATTATTTGCCCTATCAGCACACATTTGGGTTTTCTTTTGCACCACATTGAGAACTAAAAAAAATGTGTCAGATCGATGGGATGAAGAACAAATATTTATTTGATAAAACACATGATACTATAAAGAACCCACAATTGCTTGTCAACCATAATATTTCTTTCCTTTATTCAATTTCCATTTCTTCTAATCACATTCACACTATATAAATCCAACCTAATAATAACATTAATAAATTATTTGTTTCTAGTGCTAGGATCAATTTTCTTTATATTAACATCAACAAATTAGAAGAAAAAAAAACTTCTAAACGTCATTGGTTTTCTTCTTATTCCAATTTTGACATTTAACTCAATCGAACATACTAAACATCCATCCATTTTGAGAGGTATTGAGAGGTGAGTGAGGGAGAGGAGAGAGAGAGAGAGGAGAGAGAGAGAGAGAGAGAGAGAGAGAGAGAGAGAAGAGAGAGAGAGAGAGAGAGAGGAGAGAGAGGAGAGAGGAGAGAGGAGAGAGAGAGAGAAGAGAGAGAGAGAGGAGAGAGAGAGAGAGAGAGAGAGAGGAGAGAGAGAGAGAGAGAGAGAAGATAAAGAGAAAAAATAATAAATGTAATAAATGATGTGATTAAAAAAAAAAGAGAAACAAAAATAAAATAATGTAAAAAATGAGATGAAAGAAAAATAAATGTATGTTATAATAAACCCAAACTCATAATTTGATAAATAAATTTAAAAAATACATCTAACTATTAACTTAACATTAACATTTTACCAAATTTCAAACCTCTAACATTGACAAAAATAACAAATTTAAAAGCTAAAAAATACAACCCTCACAAAATTAAATAAAAATAAAAATTAACATTGTGCTTGGATGGTGGTCAGTATAATTAAAGTTGACTAGGGTCAATGATGGTACTTAGTATTTTATTGAATTGAAAAACAACTTACGAGATGTACTAAGGGAAAAAAAAAATGAATGCCAAAGTTGACGAGACTCTTTTTTCGGGGTCAGCTGGTACTTATTTTATTGAATTAAAAAACAACTTACGAGATGTATGAAAGAAAACATTACGAGAAATGATGCAGGATTAATAGATGATAGTTGTTTTATTGGATTATAAAACGCAAATCACGCCAATTTCAACTACTTCTATCCCTGTTTCTCATGGTACCCACTAAGCTTCCCTATTTCTTTTAATAATATCCTTAATTTGAAAATGACTATTTCACTCTTTAAGGGGTATAAATTGTTATTTTGAATGAACGAACGAAACAACGCTGCAGGATAGATATAATATGGGTGGAAGCACAGATTCGAATTAACAAGTTTATTTTTGTCTATGTTCAGTTCAAAATTTTGATTGGATTATTTGAATCTGAATCCATCTTCATCAATGTTTTTAAAATAGGACTGGTCATTGAACTGATCAAGATACTAGTTTAAAATTCAATGACTTAGCTGTAGTTGAATCGAAGTCAAATCGATATTAATAAAATAATAATGAAAATTAAATCAGATATAAAATAATATTAAATAAATATAATACAAAAATTTTATAATACTAGAAATTAAAATAAAATATCATTATATATATATATATATATATATATTTATAATCTTTATTAAATATGTGTTTTTATTTATTTTAAAAATATTTTAGATTAAATTTAAAAAATTAAAAAAAAAATTGAAAACCACTAATTCATACCAGTTTTCTACATTGGTTTTTTGCCAGTTTTAGCAGGTTTTAGATCGGTTTGACGGGTTCTGAAATGGTTCAGTTTTTTGGAGTTAACGGATTGGTCACCAGACTGATTCCCAGTTAGATTGCCTAGTCCAGTTTGTTTTTCAAAACTATGATCTTGATTGAATCTTGCGATATGTGAGACATGGTTTTAAATTGCAAACTGCAACACATGTTGTAGTTGCAATATTGTAGTAGCGAAGTTACCCGCAACGACAATGGCTCGCAATTGTGGTGTGAATTAGAATTACATGAATTGTTGCAGCTCATCCGCAATAGAGTTGCAACAGAACTGCCAACAAAGCTGTAACACCATCTTGTTCTACTTTTTTGTGAAAAATAAACAAAGATTTAGACATCTTCTATTTCTATTATAGTGGGTGTGGTCGTGTGGAATGTTGGAAAATAGTGAAAGGCATCTGATGGTGGCTAGTTTAGGTGCTAGTTGGCTGAGTGATGTGTTCAAGGCAAGGGAAAAGGGTGAGGTGGTAGGGGTAGGTAAGTAGGAAGAAAGGGGAATGGTACGTAAGGTGGTGGGAGTAAGGGAAAAGGTGAGGTGCAAACGTATAACAACTTCATGCTGCAACGGTCGCATTCTGCATCGCAATAATCGCGATGCTTGCAACCACAACCGCAATTGTGTTTGCAACTGCAATTTAGAACCATAATGTGAGATAAAGTTGGGTTAAATATGTTTTTAAATAAACTTTTTTCAAATAAAAAAATGTTTATTTAATTTTTTTAAAAAAATAAAAAATCATTTTTAAAAAAAATATTTTTTTAAAAAAATTAAAAAAATAAAGAAATTATATTTTAAAAAAATAAAAAATAAAAAAGATATATATTTATTTTTAAAAAATAAAAAAATATTTTTATTAAAAATAATATTTTCAAGGTGGTCTACAGTGAGCCACTTGTTTTATGGATTTACCATAGACGAGACTTGTAATATGCATACAACAATTCTTATAATAATTTATACAATATTATTCTCTATGTCTATTTTTCTCTATCACACCATTTATTACATTTTAAACTTCTCTCTCCTTTCTTTCTTTTTCTCTTTGTTGTAAAATTTGTCGTATATTTTGTTGTACAAGTATCATTTCTCTAATATAATACATCAATTTTAATACGATATATTGTTAAATTATAAAATTAAATTAGAAGTATAAAACTATTATTAAGATATATTTTGTAATATATATTTTAAGACAGATAATATCAATATAACCGTAACATTACCTTATAAGAAAATATTAAATATTAAGTAAAAAAATTGTTATTAATGTATATATATTTAAAAATTTATAAATTTTAAAAAATATAAGACATTGGACTAGGCTAGCTTGTGATGACTAAAAATATAACCTGAACTCTTCCTCAAATTAAATATGGCCTAATTTCTGAACCCCAAATTTGTCAAAATTAATTTTGTACTAAGTAATTCAATGAAATGGGTCATAAATACCTCTAGTAGAAAAATCACTGCCTTGAAAGCAAGATTTTATAGTAGATCTCGGTGTAGTTCGCAAACTTAATGTTTTTGACTAGGAATTACAAACCCTTAAGGTTGTCTCTTGTAAATTACTTCATTTAAAAATATTGTTTTTATATGATGTATATATAATTAAATTATGAGTTTAATCGTCATGCATTGTCAGTATAAAAAGTTTTACACAATCAACTAATTAAAATTCATCGTTGATATGTCTTTTAAAGTATTTATTATATAAGTTAACAAACTTACAATAAATGGTGATTTGTGGTTGGATGACAGCGTAAAAGGCCTTTATACTGTCAGTGCATGGCCGGTTTTCTTTTAAATTATTACCTATGATGGTCAAATTAAAGCAATCAAAGCTGTAGTAGTTGATATTTTTGTAACTAGTGAAGGTATAAAAGAAATCTACAAAGTTTTCGAGTGAAACCTTTAATTACCAATCTCGCTTGAACTTACACCAAAATCTCGCTTCAACTTTACTAGAGAATCGTCATGTGTAAGTGTCCTTTTCAATATCCACTTACTATCTACTCACGATAGAATCCAACTCACGTTTAATGGTCTCTTTCCCAAAAAGTTTGAATTAAAGGACTTTATTGTCTCATCATATGTTTTAGGATCTTCTTTCAACATATAATAATAAATTAACCCTTTAGACAATATATTACAATCTACAATTTCTGACAAAAAGGCAATAATAAAGTTTGGTTCAAAATAAGTTTTTATTCTTTGCCTTTTACTTCTAGTAGTTTGAATTACCTGTAAAATTTGAACTAAAGGCATTCACAGATTTAGGCAACAGAAACAACTTCACAAAAGTACTAGCTACCTCTTTAAAAGAAAAAATATCCTAAAAGTTTCAGCATATTCAGCAGTAGTGTTATCATCAAGGCATAAAAATCTATAGCAGCATTATCATGAGCATAACCAATATAAAGGCAGCATTCATTTATATTAATTCTTTTAAAATCTAGTATTTCCATATCTTAGCTAAACATCTCTAAATTTTTACGAAATTCGATCGGATAAGCTTTCCATAATTCACTAGGAGTTATATCTAAATTTTTGTGAGGTACATTATTAAGGATATAATATGTTAAAATAGCTTCCCCCACTTGTTATCATGCATACCATAATTAATCAACATGACATTCATTATATCTTTTAGATTCTTATAATTCCTTTCAACTATTCCACTTTATTGATGTGAATAAGGAACAATGAATTAATTGTACTGTGTTCACCTCTTTGATCTAATTTCAACCTTTCCATTTACGATCCAGTTGGTTTTCTACTTCAGCCTTGTGTTTCAGAAACCACAACTTCGGTTTCACCTTTTTTCCTTAACAAATTGATTTTATTAATAATACCTTGAATAATTATCACAAATGTTTCATTTTTCTAGTAATAGAATTCTTAGAGTCAACCAAATCTAAATGCGCTAATTCTAAAAGTTTAGTTCGCCTCTTATGTACTATTTTAAAGGGCCTTTTAGAATTTTTGGCTTCCACACAAATAAGACATTGTTTATAGGGGGAACCATGCTCAAATTTCTAAGCCTTTTATAAAAGTTAAATTAACATGCATATCCGATTGATCAAAAAAAAAAAAAAAGATGCATGTCCATGTTCCATATCAAAGATTCAACAAATAGAAGTGGAAGCAATACCTTCATTTTAACTATGTGTAGAACAAATAAACCACTATTCAAGTATAGCCGTTTCCCTCAAATTTCCCAATCTTAGTTATTACAATCTTATTAGCCTCAAGTATAATTTTTACCCTAGCTTTATTAAGTAACACACCAGAGACCAACTTCCTACATATGGATGGTACATGCAAAAATTAAAACTAAAGGTTTTCTATATGTGAATTTAAGCAACATTTTCCCTACTTCACACCCTAGTTGTTGCTGAGTTTTCCATGTAGACTATGTCACCATTAGTAGCTTCTTGAAATTCTGGAAACAACTTCTTGGTTTGCGCAGATGTTCACGATTGCTCCCATGTCAATAATCCATTAAACTACATTGTCCACTAGGTTAGCTTCTACAACCACTACAACTATAATTTCCCATTTTCGCTATATTTGCTAGCGACTTTAACTACTCTCTAGCAGGCTTGTTTTTGTTACTCTGTCCATCTTTGTTAAAATTGCATTGGAAAGCTTTATATCCTATCTTGCTACAAACACGAGACTTTATTCTTCTAAACCTTCGCATTTGGTTTGTTGACTTGTTTCTTGTCTTGACACATATTTTTCATCTTCTTTCCTTACATTTTTCTAAAACCTATCCCTAACGAAAGGACCAATAGACTCAACTAAGTTAGCAATTGAAAAATATTGAGAGTTATATTGATACTTATCCCTAGCTTAGATAGTTTGCCTCTGCGGTTTTCATGTGACTGATATTTTTGCAATGTAAAGACTTTCCTTTTGTGTTTGAGATGATTCTTTAAGTCATTGTAAGGGAGGAAAGTTTTTGAGCAGAAAATTCTTGTAGAGTTTCACGTATCTATATCCTTTCATTGCAAAGTAATGAATTTTCAACTCATGAAGATTCATTGAACAAATTTAGATATTTAAATACTAAATATAATAAGAAATCTCACAAAAATGATAGAAAATTGGTATAATTGGATAAATATTCAAAATTAAAATAGGAATTTTATTTTATGTAAATATAAGAATTGTGCCTCCATCACCCAACAATAGTCTCATCGAGTAGTGGTATGACACCCCAATGTGCTCTCCATGCGCAGCAAGAAGGGATAGCTACCCTGTAATTGACGTAACTACCATAACTGTTTTAACAATGGAAGCAACGCCTAAAGAAGGATTAACAATTTCAGTGCTAAGCGATTGACTAATAACATTGAGTAATGACTTGTCTCCTACAACATATAAATTACATTTTTGGGCCATTTTTAAAGAACTTTTTCAGACTTTTCAGTTTCTTACGAACTTTTGTGAGTTTTTACAAGGCTTTCACCAATCCTTTGTATTTTCTTTCTCATGTGTGATCTTAGTGTGTGAGAAGTGAGAGTTGTGAGATTTTGAATATCTTCAATGAAGTTTTGCTCTATGAATCATTGTGGAGCTTCAATGAAGAGCTTCTATGACTTCTTATGTTCCTTAATCTTTTGCTAAGTTTTATATTCGTTTCTTTTGTTGTTGTAATATATGGTCGAATCTTTGTTTCTATTTTGGAGGTCACTCGAACCGACATAGTCTCTTAAGCTAACGATGCTTCCCCAAGCATCACCAGCTTGGAGGCAACTGTTCTGGAGGTCACTCGAATCGACGTAGCCTCTTTAGCCGACGATGCTTCTCCAAACATCACCAACACCTATGGGTTCGAGTCGGCCCCACGCCACTTATCCCGATTTTAACATCCTCGGGTATCTCAGCTTATGTTTTCCTGCTATCATGGATCAGCTTTACTTCGACCCCGGCACGGCACCAAATGCACCTAGCGGCAAGGAATGCGTGTAGCTGGGTACCCAAAAGCATGTTATCACGTGGCACTTAGCTCTAACAGAATTTCCCTACAAAATGCCTTATATAAAGGACTCCACACCCATCAAGTACACATGCTTTCTCTTACACTCGCCTATGCTTAGAACCATACTAACTTAAGCATTGGAGTCCTTGCAGGTGCCACCGTCGGAGACGCCAGTAACCACCATAGGAGCTCATTAGAGACACATTTTTGTGTTCACCACACAATAGTTTTGAACATCTAGATTGTTTAATTGAGTTTTATTAACATGTTTTATGTTTCAATTTCACTTCTCTATGTTTAATTTTATTGGTGAGGTGAAAATCAATTAATTAAATCTAGCTTAGGATTAACTATTTTTTTAAGTACTTTTTCATTTATAGTATTTTAATATTCCTCATCGATTGTTAACTATTAGTGTGGTGGAAATCAATAACAATTAATATAGTGAAAAGTATTTTTTTCACCATTTTTTCATCAGGAAATTCCTTACGAAGAAGTTGTACGTTATCAACAATGCTTAACAAAATGTTAGCGTAGCCTTTGATAGTTTCTATCTATTTTATGTTTTGTATCTTAAACTCTTTGATCAAGTAGAACATTTGTACGCCTTTGGTTCTTTCATCATTGCATTGATATTCATATTTGAGAAAATCCCAAATGTCTTTGGTAGGCCTCAAATCAACAATTCTTGTAAAAATTACTTTCAACACACCAAAAAAAAGACAAGCCTTTTAGCCTTTTCTTTGTGATTCTTCAAACGAGCCATTGTGGGATTTGTAGGTAATTCATGAATTTCATAGTCTTCTTCTACAGCCTCCCAAAGCTTCCCAAAGAGTCAGTGCTTCAAGATAAATAGTATTCATCCTCATAAATCATGTTTCATATTCATCTCCATAAAAAACAAGTGGCGAACTTGTTGTAAATGATGTATTTGTTTTCATTATAATTTCTCTTAACTCACATATCCCTTAAGATAAAAGCTCTGATAATGCTAATTCGTTGTTTTTTATGAGAGCATAAAAGAAAAGAAAAGAAAACATGTTGTGTAGAGGAACATGAAAAACTTTATTGGATGGCTCTAGAAATAAAACTCACAAGAAACAGATACATCTCTTATTCTTATCATAATTAACATCATCTTAAATTTTAAAGACAGAAATAGGCATTCAAAAGACTTATCAGAAATAACAAACTCTTAAAAACCTATGTTACCCATAACAAACTTGACAGTTAGAATTAAGAGGCCCAATTTTAATTCTAGGGCTCTATGAGCCAATTGGTACCAATTATTTTTCCATTTACTATTCTTTGGCTCGTCATCCACGATATTTCAACTACTCTTTCTCTAGTTGATTGATTAATTGTTGTAACATCTTTAGATACTTGCTAGTGTGATGATCAAATATCATCCTTCTTGAAAGTCTAAGCTTTCCATATAGCTGTCTAGGCGTTTCATATAAGCAAAGTACCTGTTTCTCATCAAAACCATTGTGGTTTGAATTAGAATTTTCAAACGAAGGTGCAGGGACAATATGCATGTTCCTGCCTGGAGGATAAAGAGGACGACTACATAGTTTTGTGACTAGACTAGCACTTTCTTCTTTAGTGGTGTTTTTGGTTGTGGCTGCTTCTTTTTCCTTAGCATGAGTGTTGGCAATATTATCCTGTTTTTCTAGTTTAAGCTTCCCCACTTGATTCAACAATTCGTCTTCATCGTCATCTGAGTCATCATCATCATCAGATCCTTCACTAGAAGAATTATATTCGTCATCATCCGACATAGATTCTATGATTAAGTGCTCTTCAGTCAAAACAGATTCACATCTTGTCTCCAATGATTGAGAAGCTTCAGCCAAGTTATTTGATTTCGAGCTTGAAAAAGTGTCATTATTCTCATGTAGATGCCAAGGAAACAATGGGCGAATTCCATGTTTACGCTTCATCACACCCTTTTGGTAAAAAGTAGGATCTTTATATAAGATAATTAAAAGACGTATGTATATTCTATGACCCTATGCAACAAGGAGATATATATAATTATAAAAACATGCCAACCAGAATAGTAGTATCTGTCAAGATCAATTAATAGTCCCTTCATATTATGTATGGTTTGATAACTGAAGGAGCAAACTCTTGTTATAGTCTAATGAATACCTAAATAGGAGACTATAAAACCTATAGAGCATGCAATGAATACTTTCAATGTCAAATATACATAAACAAGAGAGCTTGAAGCTACCTCGGTGCAACGGGTTACTACACGTTTTGTGATGGCTTTCACAATTGGTAAGTGAGATCCAACTGCAGTTAAAAGGTTTTTGTACTTAATTCGACCCTGTAAATTATTCAATTACAATTATGTAATGGCCTAATGAGAGCCAATTTGAGCAAGGAACAAACCATTTTCTAACTGATAACATCATGAAAAATTAAGCAATTAACATAAATTAATATTTGTCAAAACCATCTTAGGTCGTGAGAACTAGTTAGAGCACCTCGGAAATGAAATTATGAACAGAAAAAGTTGACAATGTAGGCACTATATCTGAATCATTTATAATAGAAATGATAAAGGGCTTCCCAAATTCGGCTAACTCCAATGTCATACAGGCAACTGCAAAAATTACAATTGTGAAACAAGGACTTAGCAATAATATATATACACAATATTTCATTTGAATTCTTGTATGGATGATTGGATATTTTTGTAATAAATATTAATAAGCCTAATTTATTTTACACATACTTAAACTAGACAATGTTTACAATTAGGGATAACAACAAAGTAGGGCGAGCACAAGTAATAGCCTCCTGATGCCCGCTTTACTAGATAAATGTTCATCTTGTACTTGCCCCATTACTTACACGGATACTCGCAAATTTTTTATTATTTACAGGTATTAGCGAATATTCGTGGACATTTAAAAAAAACTTAAAATGTTTTAAAGAACACTTTAATAATTTTTTTATAGTTTTTATTTTTTTAAAAAAGTTTGATGAAGTCCAAAAAATTAAAATCATTCAAATATTCTACACAATTATACTAATCAAAATATTTTAATTTAAAAACAAAATTTAAATACTAAAATACTTCAATCTTGTAGGTCAAAAAAATTAGGTTGAGTTACTCATACATACATACATACATACATACATACATACATACATACATACATATATATATATATATATATATATGAGGATTTGTTAACGTACATATACTTATTTTTTAGTTATAGTACATTAGCTACACCGTAGGTGTATTTTAAAATATATTGTACTTATAATTTGCTAACGTACTCTAACTAAAAAATAAGTGTGTGTATATTAACAAACCCTACAAGCATATGCTAACATACTCCAACTAAAAAATAAGTATGTGTACGTTAGCAATCTCTTTATTTATATACATATATATACATATACATATATATACATATATACATATATATATATATATATAAGGGATAAGGGTGGTTTAGTAATTTTAAGGGGACGAGTACTCACAGGTATGGATACAATGATACTTACCCTTGCCTGTTAATAAACGGGTAGAAAAAATATCTATATTCATTATTCATAGATACCCATTAAAACCATTTATTTTTTACCGGTGTTGGATTTTATCTATAAATATTCATGGGTGCAAGTTTTATTCGTCATTCCTATTTATAATAGTAATTTAATTGAAATTTCATATTACTGCCCAAATAGATTACAAAAACACTAGCTCATGAATCTATCGGCGTCTGTTGGTGTGAAGTTTAGTAATGTATGAGAGAGGACACTAAATTGTACACAAAAAAAAAAAAAAACACAAAAAGAATAAACTGCTCATGGCCAACATCAATATAACCATTACCAAATGAGAGAATAATTCTTGGTAACTTCATGTTATTTAGTCATTTCAATATTTTAACTGAGGTAGCATATCATGGTTGAAATAATTTTTTTTTTTTTTCCTTTCTTTCAACACTTATTCGTGTAGTGTACTCTCTCAATTTTCTTAATTTTTCTTTTCATATTCTCTAATGCAATTATTTTTAATGTTAAAATCTTTCTTCCTTCCAACGCTTGTATACATAGTATCCTCTCTCAATTTTTTTAATTTTCCTCTTCATTTCTTTCTAATATAATCCTTTCATTTAACCTCATGTATGTATGTATGTATATACACACACACACACACACACACACACACACACACACACACACACACACACACACACATATGTATGTGTGTGTGTGATCCCAAAAGGTTGGTTTTGGTTAAGTAGAGTAAGAGAAAATGTTGTATTTGACAAATCACAAGTTCAAATCCCGCCCATCTCTTCGAGGTGAGGTAAATATAAGTTCCTTTGTCAGTGTTTTTTGAGAAGAAAAAATTCCATGCCTTAAACCGAGGCATCATCCTCTTCCCTTAAACTTTTTGTAACAAAATAAAATTGTTATACAAGTTTAATTATCTTTAACTTTGTCTTCGTGATCTAAAATTTTTTCATTATGAAATAAAACATAATCTGCATAATACACCATTCTATATCTTGTTAATATTAAAGATCGTGTATGATTCAATTATAATGCAAAAACCTATTAAATTAGTTACTCAGTTGAACAAATTAAAACTTTAGGTATAAAGTTAGTATAAGTTTATAACTACATGCCTGGGCCAAACGTCACACAAGTGCTTGAAGAGAACTCTTGTATTTCTCTAAGCATATACGTCAACAGAGCAGCAGTACCACCACCAAGCGAGTGCCCAACGACCTGTATGAAAAGACAATAATAATAATAATAGTAGTAGTAGTAGTTGATTAATTTGATAGGCAATAATAATAATATAGGATTACTTGATTAATTAAAAAGAATACACGATCTTAATTAACAAAAAAAAAGGCATTTAAAATGAAACATATATAGAAAGTAAGAAATAAAGAAATGGAATAAAAAACGGAGCACAACAATTTTCAATTTTTGAATACGGTGAACATTATAGTTAAGGCTCTTCCAAAAGAATTTAATATTTTATATAATAAAGCAAGGAAGTTTTGGCGTAATTTTTTCCTCTCAAAACAAGGACACTTTTGATAATTCTTTTTTACTTATTCTATTATTTATTATTTAATTATTTAATAATTTGTATTAATTAGTGGAACATTTAATAGATAGTGGGTTTTAAATGTGCATTTTATAGAATATTTTTTCAATTCCTTTTTACTTATTTTATTTTATTTATTTAATTTTTTAATAATTCGTATTAATTAGTGGGGCATTTAAAAGATGGTAGGTTTTAAATGCACACTTTAATTATAAATATCTTATTTTTATTTTTTTATTACTAAATATTAGGGAGAGGATATTTAATAAGTTATTATATAAGAACTTTACGTTGGATAGTTATTATATAAGAACTTTAAATTGGACCCAATTCAAAGAGTTTATTATATATTAGAACGGTCAAACGAGTACCCCAATTTATGTTTTTTTTTTTAATAATAATATCTATTTTGTTTGATTATTTTTATCTTGAAGGGAAAAGAAACCATTTCTTTAAAATAGTAATAGCAAGCTTAACCAATTGTTACATGACAAAACCATTTCTTTAAAATTATTATAATTATATAGTACTGTATAATTACAGTATAATTGCACTAATATTACAATATAGTGAATATGCTCCCATTTTACATTAATAATAATTCTTCAATCATATCTGAAACAAGAGCTTATAAGTAATCTTCTAATTTTGCGAAACAATAAACGTTTTTTTTCTAATAAAATACTAAATATTAATCATTACGCATAGAATGTCTGTGCATCGGTTCACCTACTAGTTAGTGTATACAACAAAGACTAACAATACCTTGATTTTGTAGTCTGGGTATTGACGACGAGCCTCAAATAGTATATGAATGCAGCGATCTTTAATCCAAGTAGCTGCAGCAAGCATACCACGGTGTGCATGTCCTGAAACCACGTTGCTCCTCCTCTGATGGCCGTCACTGTAAATTAAGTGATTGAAGGAGATGGGAGCACAGAGTGCATCTGTCAGCGTGTCTTTCAGGCTACGAGTTCCCCGGATGAACACAAGCAAGCATTTTGATTCTTTATCACGTACCACTGTGAAAGCGGGCCTTAGAATCTGACATGTATAAAATTAACTTTCAGATAAACTAGCCCGGGAACAAATTAACTAAATAGATGACGCCATGAGTGCTGAAACATGCACTTTCGGCTGAACTTAAAAATATACTTCAAAATTAAAAGAAAATAATAACATTTTGTTGTTTATTTTATTGTTCATAAAACATTTTCAAGGGAAAGAAAGCAAATACATACTTATCTTGCACCTTAAGGTTTATTTGCTTTAACAAGAGAATGGTGTTTATACATTTTTCATGCATGTTCTTCTGTTTCAAGGTTAGTTTGCTACAAAAAAAAAAAAAATGGTTCTAAGAAAACTCCCATTAGGTGAGTTCACATACATGTACGTAGAATATATATTGTATTGTGATGAGTGAAAAAGACAAAATATATTACAGAACTAAGGAATCCAATCTCAAAACAGTAAAAAATAAAATAATTCAAAAAAATTTCCCATTAGTTTGGAGGAGAATTTTTTTAAAGTAAATATATTTTGACTCCTCTTCTATCTTCTTCCACTTCATTCTTTTCTATATCTCTCTCTTGCTTTCTTATCACACATGCTATTTTCCCTCTCTCTTTTTCTTTTTTATTTCTCTTCCTTTCACCCACCTCCAAATTAATATGTACATTTCTATTTTATTTTTTTTTAAAAAATGAGCATTGTGTGGGAATCAAAACCTTATAAGATCTTGTTTCGATAAATTTTTCGATAAACATTTACAAGAAAAAAAAATAAAATATGATAAATGAATATTTTTGATAATTTAAAATTAATTTTTGCACCTCAATTCTTGAAAAAGTTTTTGAAAAAATTAAGTCAAAAAATTTCTATAAAAATTTAAATACATAAGTTAGTTTGAATTTATAAAAACAGTTTAATTTATTTTATTTTTCATTTTCTTCTTCTCTTATAAATATTTGTTGAGAAGATTATTTAAGCAGCACTTAAGAATTGATGGATTGATAAGAAGCCAACGTACCCGAGCAGTTCTCTTCCTTTTGAGGACATCCTCGCTGTCCAATCCAGCAGCGCATAACGCAAGAAGCCTTTTTCTGCTGCTGAAAAGCATGGTCCGTGTCAACAATCTCTTCAACTCATTTAACTCCTTTATGATTTCGGGGGCTTTCAGTTGTACACAATCACTTCTTTCACTGCATTCTATTGCAACTGTTTTCTTACCCTACATTTTCAAATTCATGCATAGACGTTAATTAAGAACCACGCAAAATCTTGCACGTATCCAGAAGAAAATTTTAAAGAAGCCAAAATATATTAAGAAGTTGAAAATTAATTAACCTTGTCCACGAGAGCGTGAACGATGGCTCTGGGCAAGTCGAAGGCGTGCCACGTTTCCCTCTCCGTGTTAATGAGCGACAACATGGCTTCCGCTAACATGGACACTACCTCCATCAAATTTTTTGGTGGCTTAAGTGGCCTCCGTTCAGGTCTCGCGGCATTCTTTTCATTGTTCCCCGCCATTGTCCCAAGGGAATAATTGCGAACAAGAACGAAGCTCGGGAAAATGGAAGAAGAAAGAAGATAGTATATTTCGTTGAGGTTGGTGTCTCAAGCGCGAAGGAGAGTGTGACCTTTATATAGGAACACGAGAAGCTTGGTTTTTATCTTATGACTCTAATGCCCTTGCTTGTTCTGGGTTGACTTCAAAATCATCGTGCAAATTAAGAATGAAAGAAATTGTCTTTGACAATATAATTCGTACATAAATTTATGCAATTGGTAGAGAGATAGATAAAAGTAGAAAAACGTGGGAAATAATATAGATCATATAATAAAAAAGAAGTTAAACAAAAAAGTTGACTTTACATGAGGCTCCGAGATGTGTTGGGTTGTGCCACATGATGCGGTACATTGTCAATCTTGCAATATTTTACTATTTGCCTTTAATAATCCGACAATTCAACTAGCTTTACTTGTAGTGATTCTACACTGTTTTATGCGTAGATGTTGTGTGATGAATTCAAAGAAAGATTTCTGGTGAGTTCCCGTGGTGGTGGTTAATGTCTCTAGTGGTAATACCTGCAAGGATTATAATGTTTAAATCAATAAAAATACAAAAATGAGTAAGTATATGAGAGAGAATGTATACCCGATAAATGTGGAACCTTTTATATTTAAGTGAGCATAAGTATATAACAGGTAGGGATGAGTCTACTTTGGAATGGTCAGTGGACAAATGAGTTTTTGAGGGGAGTGATTTCTGCATACTATTCACAGGCCAGTCCGTGAATAAGAATGAGTCTTTGGCCAATTACCTTGCTCCCACTGGGTGCAATTTGAAATTTGAGAAAGGAAAAATCTGATTAGTTTAAGGAAACAGGGATTGGAATGGAAGTCAATTGATTGTATGGCAAAGGTTGACTAGGTTGGAAAAGGATGGATAAAGAAGTAAACAGCGTGAGCGTCTGTCATAGGTTGCGTAAAAGATGGGAAATACATGGGCATATTTTAATCTATGTGTCCAATTTTTATTGCTGGAGTATGAATTGGGACACTATCGTGACAGGTGATTTGAGTCCATGAAATAGAAGACATTACATCGTTAGCAGCTAGTTGGTCCAACTGAAACGTGACCTCGTCTATCCAGTATGACTCGTCAAATCAGCCAAAGCGCGTACTACTGCATTTTCCTGCTTTTTATGAACATAAGAGACATTGTGACTTCATCTACGATTGCTCGAACATTCCCCAAAAAAACAGTCCGTTTGCAACTTGGAGGCCCACCCTGAAACATAATGCTTCGGCAATCGGCAACCACAGGCTCATATTGATTCTCCAAGTAGCGGGTTGCCGCTGTAAGTACCGCGTCAATGAGGGTACTTATCATTGAATATTTCCCTAGAAAAAAAAAGTAAATGCCAAAGTTGACGATGGCATAATATGAATGGCGAATGACTAAAGGCGTGCTTGGAAAACTGGTCAACAATAAACAAATTTTATGTTACAGTTAGGGTACGTTTGGGTGCTTTTGAGTTGTAAGTTTTAAAAATTACAACTAGTTTTTAGTTTTAAATTTTTTTTTTTAATTTTTGGTTTTAAAATAAATTCATTTTGAAATTTCTTATTCTGTTAAAATTAGTTTAAGAATATGTTTGTGTAGTTACGACAGTGGCAAAGGTGACGATAACAATGATGATGGTGACAGTGGTAATGTCGACGGCAACGATTGTGGTAATGTCAACGGTAACAGTTGTGATGGTACTAATGGTGGTGATTGTGGCGATTTAGCTGGTGGTGATTGTGGCGGTGCCAGTGGTGATGGTGGCAGCAGAATCGGTAGTGGTGGTGATGGTGCCTGTGGTGGTGGCAGCAACACTGGTGATTGTGGTCATAGTCGTGGCGGTAACGATGGTAGTGGTGATGAAGCTTGTGGTGGTGGAAGTGATGCCGGCGGTCATGGTAGTTATGGCAGCGGTGATGGTGGTGGCAGTGTTGACGATCTTGGTGGTGATGATAGCGGTGGTGGTGGTGGTGGTGACGGCGGTTGCGGAGATGATGGCAGCAGTAGTGGTGGTGGTAACAGTGGTGGTAGAGAGAAAGACTATTGTGAAATATAATGATGTGTATGTTTTTTAAAAAACCAAAAATCCAAATTCACAAATTTTTTTTTCTTGGTTTTGAAAATGAATGTGAAAGTGTTTTGAAATTAAGTTAAAAACCATTTCAGCTCCATTTTAGCTAAACGCATTTTGTTTTGAAAATTGCATTTGAAAATCAAAAACTAAAAACTCATAATCACCTCAAACGGGCCATAAGAAAGTTGGTCAATTTAGTTATTAAATTTAAATTGATCAGTAATTTGTACTGTTTTTCAAAATTACCTTTAAATTTTTGAAATTCATTATTTCACTCTTTCCATCTAAGTGCTTCTTACCTAATTAATTAAGAGAAATGTTGGGAACACACTAACACACTCTTTTTTATTGATTGAAATTTATTGAAAATTACAAAATTTTGTATGTCCTACATCTTATTTAATGATTTTCTTTGCTAATTTGTATTATCTAATAAATTTCAACTAATAAAAAAGAGAGTGTTTAAAAAAATATGTTAAAGAATGTGTTACTAATACTCTTCATTAATTAATGTGTAGGGAGAGAATAATGATTATGTAATTTTAATTTTTAAAACTATTTTTTTTTCAATTCTAAAACTTGTTTGGCGGCATGTTTTTTCGAAAAAGAAAAAAGAAACAAAAAAAAAAAAAACACAGTTAAAAAGAGCCTTGACATATTGTAATTATGAAAATCGTGAAACTAATTGATTTATATTTGACGCCATGTTTTTTCAAAAAATAAAAGAAGAAACAAAACAACAGATAAAAGAGCCTTATCATATTCTAATTGCGAAAGTCATTAGATTTAACCATTTATCATATTCTATAGGAGGCCATTGTCTTCTTATTGAGAAAGTATAGGAAGCCATGAAACCTCCTGTTAACATAGATTTGAACGTTCTGTTGTTGGGACAATAATTAATGAAGACGTAAATCATATTGTTTGAAGAGACTTTGCTTGCAAGAGGTGAGTTTAATTTCGACTTAAACCAAGCTCTAAGGTTTTCTTGGACTTAGACAAAGAGGCATCTTGTGTGGAAGAGAAAGAAAATGAAACAAAGGTCGAGATTCATGAAGCCCAACCACTAGAGGTTGATGCCACACACAATTCAGAAATATGGCATGATTTTGCTCAACCAACCCCCAACACGTGAATCTTGATGAATCCGAACCAGTAATAAATTTTGATGGTACTATAATTTTTCTCTAGCTATTCATTTTGAGAACAACCTATGTTTTCATTTATCTAGCTCTAATTAGTGTTTGCATTCTCTTTGATAAACAACATGTGCATCTGAACATCAAGGAGCATCCAGTAGACGTAAGTTTCTAAGCAACGAAGACCGAAAGGCCAAATCTCATCTCCTGTTGTCGTATAGTCATGATGGGAAACTGAAAAGGGGACTAAAAAGTGGTTGCTTCGTTGTGTTCAATATCCGTTCGTGTCATTAAATGTATTTGGAGGAGAACAAATGAGATTGGTGATGTGTCCCCCAGAAGAACAAAAAATTATGGACGAAAAAGGGTTTAATTCGATCAAAGCAAAATAATAATTTTTTATTTTTTATTTTTTAGAAAAAGAGAGGTAACTTAAACTCATGCATTATAGTGTTTCAGTTTTCACTGTGATGAACCAAGTTAGTGTATCCCCACCATGGCAGCCACTGAGACCCACCATCTTTGTCTTCCTCTGCTCCCCATCTCCTCGTGTCTTCTCATCGCATCACCACCATGGCAACCAGTATTGGAGCATGCACAATGCTGCTAGTGAAGATTTTCTCTTCCAATAACTATTGATGATTTTTCTCCATCTTATGTTCTGTTTATGCATCTTTTCTCTTCTAATATATCTTTCCAGTAACAGTAGCGTCAGTCCTTCTGAGCCGGTTAAACCCGACAAACCACTGGTTTTCCACCGGTTTACCCAGTTCAACACCGGTTTTACCAGTTCCAGTCTGGATTTTAAGCAAAGTGGTTCAGTAGTTTATTTTAACCGGATGCTAGACGATTCTCGGTTAGATCGGTTAAACCAACTGGTCCGATCCAATTTTGAGAACTATTAGGAGAGTAATATGTTAGTTTTACTATTAGTTGCTGTTATTTTTACTGCTATTTGTTAGGGTGGTTTGCTGTTGTATAAATATCGTATTGTACCCATTCTCTCTTCTTGAATAAATTTTCGTTTTATCCATTCTCAATATGGTATCAGTGGTATTCTTCTGCATTCTCTAATTTTTTTCCGAAACCCTAGCCTATTTCATAAGCTTATTTTCTTCCCTTTTCTGGTTCTCCCATGGCTGCCATGGATGACTCCAACCTTTTCACCATCCTTTCATTCGACAATCCTGGTTCCATTCTTGTCTCGCACCCTCTAAGTGGTGAAAATTACAGTTCTTGGAAGAAAGTTATGAAGATGGCACTTCTTGGCAAGAACAAATTTGGGTTTGTTGATGGCTCCATCCTTGAGCCCCCTGTAGGTCACTCTAATCATTTGGCTTGGCACCGCAACAATAATATTGTTGCATCTTGGCTTCTGAATTCACTTTCTAAGGAGATGCAAGTGACTGTTCTCCATTGCTCCACTACGACAGTGATGTAGATTGACCTAAAAGAGGGGTTTGAACAATGTAATGGACCTCTTATCTTTCAATTGAAACATGATTTGGTCACCTTGGATTCCATGTCCGTTTCCTCTTATTGTGCCAAAATGCAATCCCTATGGGAATCTTTATCTGAACTCAAACCTACTCATTCATGTACTTGTGGTGGTATCCAACCTTGGTGTGATTATGAGCAGATGGAATATGCTATGCATTTTCTTATGGGACTGAATGAGTCCTATTCTTCCATTCATGGACAGATTCTTTCCATGGACCCCTTTCCACCTATCACGAAAATTTTTTTCTCTGGTCATACAAAAGGAAAAGCAGAAGGAGGTTGGTGCATCCTCTGTTGTCTCTACTGATGCTCCTCATGCGTTTGCTGTCAAAGGTATTTCAGACCTCAAGGATCAAGGCACCAAGAAAGATCACCCTATCTGTGCACATTGTGGGATGCTTGGCCACTCTAAAGATGTGTTTTAGCTCCACGGTTACCTACCCAATTACAAGAAGAAGAAAACTTCCTCTAATTTTGATTTTGTTAATCAAGTTTCTATAGATCCTCCAGAGCATTAATTTCGTCTCACAGCTCAACAATATAGTCAATTTATGAGTCTTTTACAACACTAGACATCTCTTGCTGCCACTCCGAACCATGATACATCCAATGGTATAGTCCTCTCTATTTCTCCTCCCAAGACTTCCTTGATACATGATTACTGGCTGGTTGATTCCAGTGCCAGTACCCACATTACATGTTCGTTAAAGTTCTTTTGTAACATCCCAGGCGTTAACGAGGGCAGAGAGTGATCGTCGGTGCAAAAGAGATGAGGCACGAACAATGAGTGGCTCCTGGCAGGCTTCCAGCGAGAGGGGTACATGAATGAATCGAATACACACCAGAATGATAAGGATCCAGAGGCTGTGCAGGTATGTGACTGTACAGTTGAGGATAGCTTAAAGGAATAAATAAGTGTTACTTATACCAACAAGATGCATCTATTTTTCGGTAGCTCATCACTTAAGAACTCCATAGTTAAGCGTGCTTGACTTGGAGCAATTTAGGGATGGGTGACCTCCTGGGAAGTTTCCCAGGGAGCGTGTGAGTGAGGACAAAACACGCTGAAAAGTCTTGTGTTGGTTTATGGGGACAATCGTTGATCTGAAAGCTGTTAGGCATTACAAAGTGGTATCAGAGCAGGCCTCTCTCCTAGTACAATGTGGTTTGAGGACGAACCAAGGGGAAGTTGGTGGGCATGTAACATCCCGGGTGTTGACAAGGGCGGGGAGTGATTGCCAGTGCAAAAGAGATGAGATCCTTTTATTAATTGGCAATTAATAGCATGAATGATTAATGATCAACGAAAATATGTTTGAGTGAATTGAATTGACTGAATGATTGATTTAGTTTGTAATGGTGGCATTAAAAATGAAATGCAATTGAATTGATGAAAGATGTGATGTGAATGATACCTATAAATGGCCAATTGATTGTGATGACAATTTTAATAAAATAAATGAAATTTGTGGAATGGATATGTTGGCCATGGTTTTCCTTTGTTGATTTATTGTCTATGCCTAATGAGAGATGTGATGGAATGTACCAAAACAAAAGAGGTTTTGCTAAATTTTATAGAAAAGTATGAATGTTTATAATCGCATATATTGTTCTTGTGGATGTTCATACATCATATGTGTGACACCCACTATAATAAGACATGCATTTTTTTTTTCGTTTGTCAGAAACTTCGGCTTGATTTAAAACTTATACGTACTTATTCACAAATGTTTAGTATTTCAAAGAGACATTATATAAAGAACCATAATTATGAAATAAACATCAAGTCTTATATACAAAGTTAGAGTAAATACATAAGGAATACAAAACCAAATACATCAAAAGTACATTCTAGATACCCATCCATAGCTGTACAACAAAATGACCTATGTCAAAGCAGTATAGGTCTATACTAGGCCACCCCATCCTATAGATTCTACAAAAGTCACATGCAGAGTCTCCATCACTATGAGTCCTCATAATCCATCAGCATCCTTCGAGTCCATCATATCCTCGTCCTCGTCATCTGATTCTTTATGACCGTTGGGCGATTGCCTAAGGCCATCAAAGCTACCAATACTACTAACTTCAAAAGAGGAAGCAATCCATCCATAGTTCTCACCCGGATGGTAAGAGGGTCCAGATGAAGACTTAGTAGTATCGAGGTAAGGAGGGATCACAGGTGGTGGCTCATAATAATGAAGGTAGGGTGCAGGGATCACTATAATGCCATCATCATGACCGTCATCCTTTTGAGGAAACGGGGCATCATCCATATCAACATCTGTAGGTGATAGTGGAGGGGGCCGAGGCCCTCTAACAAAGTCGTTGAGGCAGTAGTAGATAAAGTCATAGATAACGTAAGCTGCTCCATCAGAAGGAATACGTCAGGAATAAGGGACATGAATGTAAAGGTAACATGTCTTTAGTATGTAGAGTACTGGGCGAACGGGTCATAGACCCAATGGCCGTGGGGACTATATGCTATGTGGATGTTCATCATCCCATGAAATAGGTCCATATGCTCGTATCATGATCATATATGAAAAGAAACAAACAAGAAAGGAGTGAGATTTTTATAAAAGCCTCATTCATTTTCTTAATAGGTTGCAAATAATAAATTAAATAACCAATTGAGGAATTCTTAAGGTCTGACCTACGTTACTACAACTCAATCTCAACCTTTACCAGACATATGGATCAGTACCTATCTCTGATTATTTACTTTAACCATCAAGAATCACTGGGAAGTGATTGGGAATTCGTATAATCCCTCACAAAGTACAGACATCCATGTCGTAATCATCATCCTTGAGGAAAGGGCCACACACCCATTAGGGATATACACTACACCAATCATGGTGATGCTGAGCAAGCGTCAGGGTTACCAAGTCGGTTTACGTGATTTATCCTAGGCTCAGGATGCTAACCTGACCATCGAGACGTTCACAACTTGGTACCTTTACCCTCAAGACCCCGACAATGGTCCTTGCCTTTCATCCCGCAGTGTACCAACTGTTATGTCCTAGACACCGAAACTCATGCTTCTCAACATGGTCCAAACTCAACTAGGGGTTTCCTATGACTTTGTTTTTAAGTTTCCAGGCATACTCTTTGGGTAATCCAGCAGAGTTTCAGAATCACTCTTCACAGTTATGTTCATTTATCATTCATAATAAAAATTCAACTAAGAAATATAGCAAGAAAATGTCATCACTTAAAGTTGCATACAAAAATTCATTTTCACAGATACATACTTTTAAAATAAGTTTTCAATTTAATTTATTTAATTTATCTTTATCCTTTTCTATTTTTTTAAATTAGACTATTGTAAAGGGAAGGTTTTTAATCCATAAATACAGAGAAAATTTAAAAATTAAAGTTTGAGAGAATTGCTAATTAAAACATGTGTTTTATTTACAAGTGTAGGCATTTTATTTTATTGACAAAAACATTTATTAGAAAGGCTTAGTTGAACAAAATTTTCATTTTTTAGCCATAAGTTAACAAAAGATTAGATGTCAAGACCATTTAATTTATACAAGAAAACCTTTTATTTCTAAAAACTTTCACTAGTTGGGCTAGAAGGCCATTTAATTCAGTTGGCTTAAAACTTTGTTTCTTGAATTAGTTTCATAAAAGTTAAAGGAAAAAATTTTCTTTAAATTTTTCTACTAATTCTAAGATTCATTTTTACTAAGTTGAACCAAATTAAGTAATTGTCAAAATACTTAAATTAATAAAAGAATTCGTTTTTCTTAATCTATTTAAAAAGGACCGCGAGCCTTTTATGTAAAACAACCAAGAACTTTTTCATTTTCTCACTTTGAAATTTTGGGCATTTCATAAAAATAAAAAATTTCAATTTTTGTAGAAATTTACTCCTTCTTCTACTATTTTCATTTCAAGTTAATTTTTTTTTCCTCTTTCTAATGAAGTACCAACAAAATAAAGGCAAAATAAATAACAATGGAACAATGAAATAAATAACAAGAGTTAAATGAACAAAAAGGAAATAGTAATAGCCTAAATGGAAAAAATATAAATGACAATAAATTAAAATGGTTAATAAGATAAATAGCATTAATATAAATGACAATGGAATGTAAAAAGCTAAGGGCTTTGGGGGGGGGGGGGGAAACCACTCCAAAACCGTCTACATAAAGGAAATTAAATGAAAAATAAAAAACTAAGGGTTTTGGGGGAAAAACCACTTCAAAACCATCTACATAAAAGCAATTAAATGTAAAGTAAAAATTTAAGAGTTTTGAGGGAAAATCCACTCCAAAACTATCTACATAAAAGCAATTAAATAGAAAGTAAAAAGCTAAGGGCTTTGGAGGAAAAATCCACTTCAAAACCATCTACATAAATAAAAATGATACAAGAGGAAGAAAATAAATAACATCAAATTAAATGTTATTAAAGTAAAGCAAGAAATTAAAATGAACAAGAAAGTAAATAATTACTTATATATAGTTGTAGGATTACTATAATAATATGGGTTTAAGGGATAACCCAACACACACACCCATTAAGAAAACAAAAATTATAGGCTTAAACCTCACTCCCCCTTTACCTCAAATAAGTAGCTTGTTGGTGAAATATGAAAGAGGAAAGGAGGTATTTTAAGTATAGGAACTAAACTGAAGCTTGGAACACTTTAATGGTGGAAGAAAAAAAATTTAAGACTTAGAGAGTGGAGAGAAGAGGAATTTCAATAGAGTTTCAGAGAAAGAGGTATGAAATTTTGAAGAAAAAAATGTGAGAATGGTAGTGTAGATGGAAGGGTATTTATAGGAAAAAAATTAGTATAGTTTTGATTTAATTTTTTTAACTAAATCCATAAAAAATTAATTTAAAGTCTAGTTCCCCAACCACTGGTTCAAAACAGCAAGAAAATGGAGCCATAAGGAAGAAAATAAGAGTTGCAATTGTTGACCTTTAATTTAACATGTGTATGTAATGGTAAAAGGTAATAAAATAATGATTTATGGTAATTAACTGGTTTGAATTCTTGGGTTAGTTTTAACCAAATTTGACCACACCATGCATTCACACATATTTTTGTGAGTCTAAAAAAAAATTTCGGAATTTTCTCACATATATATTATTTATAATAAATTTTCACTAAAAAGGGCATTTATTACTCTAAAAAATCAAGCTTTTGTCAAATAAATATGTTTTTTTGGTTTTTCACGATTTTCCCCTTAAAATAAAATTTTCATGACTAAAATATACTCAATATAAAATTTTCAAAATATTTTGAGGTCAAAAAGTCTCCGGTTTACTTTTGCAGTCAACCAGGGGTATTTTGGTCATTTTACAAAAACTGTCTCAATAAATTTTAAAAAAAATTATAAAATTATTATTAATTATTCTAAGCACATATATGACTTAAAAATAAATTTTAGATATTTTAAACTATTTTTTTCTATTTTCTCAATTATCTAGTCCTTATAGGGACAAAACGGTCATTTTACCCTTTCTCGGGCTCTGGTCTGGAAAAATTATTAAAAATCTAAACTAACTACTATCTACTAATATGAATGTAACCATGGGATCATGCTCATGATATTCCCATCCGATGCTCCATAGATAATTATAGAATAATTAGAAAAAGCAAATTAGTAAGTAAAAGTGAGGGTGTTACAATATGCATATGTATTGATGTTGTGAACCATGCACTGATGGCATGTGTTATGGATGGGGAAGCCACAGTTTGGTACGTTGAGGAATGAAAGGTAGGGACCCACTTGTGGAGGTCTTGGGGGTAAGGTATGGAGCGGTGAAAGTCCCAATGACCAAGGTAGTGCCCTTAAGCCAAGATATTCGCCTGACCAAGCTTGATAATCCCGACAACTGCTCAGCGTTTTTGGATTGGTATGAGTGTATACCTCTGTTTGGACTGTGAATGTCTTGAGCTGAAAGATTGCTTGTTTCCTCCATGATGATAAGGATTGTACCTTAGTGTGAGAAAGGTATATGTACTCCTAATCACTTTTCATGGATATTGATGAACACTTAGTAGATTATGGGCCCACATGCATTGCATTAACGAATAGCTCAATAAAACCCCGAATTGGTGTGGTATGGGATGCATCAATTGCGGATGGTGGTAGCACAGAAGGACTTGTAGTACTACCATTTGGATTTATTGAGTAACTCGATAGAAATGATTGATGGATTGAAAAGAAAGACCATAGGTCATGCATCAAATCTTTGTTTGTGTGTAGCATGGGAGTGGGATGCATTATTTGTGCGTATTGGCTATGATATTTACATATGCTGTGATAATGTGTTATGAATTGTGAATCTGCTCTCTACTAAATGTTGTAATGATTAATACATGATTTATAGTTTATTATATGATATGACTCTGTTAATGTTTGTCATACTAATTGTGTGATATGAACTATAGTTTGGGTGAGTCTCTGGGTTTATTTGATTTCGTGGTTTTAAATTGTCTAGTTCTTGCCCTTGATTAATTAGTCCCTTCCTTCATCTGCGGATGTTTGGAATGAAAATACGGAGTTGATTACCTTTTGGTTTGTACGTGAATAGGTAAATGGCTTAAAAATGCGTGGTATTAGCAAGGGAAGCACCTTAATTGAGAGCTCTATTGGGATTAGAAGTCTTACAACCCTTAACCACGATGGTATCAGAGTGGCGCGGCAGAAGCATGCATGAAGATGTAGAAGACTTGTTCCTTGGGAACGATGATCTTAGAGTTTAGTCCTATCACACAAGATATCGAAAAAGTCTAGTGTAGTGTTAGGGCTAGTATTCCTCTGAGATTAGAATGGTAATACTCTAATTTGGAGGAGTATCTAATTGTGTAGTAGACTGTGCTATAGTGTCATTAGAATGTAATGTAAACCTTTTTCGTGTCAAGAATATGTAGCTACATATTTGTAGAGTTTTAAATTGTATTTCAATTTCATTAGTATTTGTTATCATGGTATTTTATTAATGGTTTGGTAGTAAAACTCTTATTTTGTTTTATAGGGAAAAAGATTTCACATTTTATATTATGCTACAATTTCGATTTTTAAGGCTTTAAAAAAAAATCTACCTTGATTTCCACTACTGAGCTATTAGAGCTTGAATTTGAGTTAAAAAAAAAAGAGTTGATAGTTAAGGGTGTTAAATCTTTCATACTTATCACTATGTGTCTAACAAATTCGTTAGTCTACCAAATAAACTCATTGTTCCTGTTGTTATCGTTGGCATTGTTCGCTTATCCCTTGGATTTTTACCTGCATAATGTCTATTAATACCCCATTTTTCTTTCAATCTTTTGTCTGTTAGTGCTCTTCTTGCTAACAATATGTTTTATATTATTTTTTCCCAAAATCACTTTGTTATTTAGCAGATACAAAGCTGCAAGAAGATTGGCAGGGGTAATATGATTGATGGACTTTATGTCTTACATCCACAAGATTTGTCTTCTACTTCTGCTAACAATGATTGTATTTTTGTTAATCATGTTTCTATTTCACACAATTGTAATAACGCGTCTATTTGACATTCACATTTTGGTCATATATCTGACAAAGTACTTTGTATATTGAGCAATAAAATTCCTTTTGATATGTCTTCTGATTTTTCTGTGAAATTGTGTCATGTTTGTCCACTTGCTAGATTTAGAAGGTTATCTTTTCCTTCCTTAAATCATGTTTCTAATTCTCCATTTGACTTGATGCATTGTGACATTTGGGACTATATGGCCATCCTACATATGATGGCAAGAGATATTTCTTAACATTAGTAGATGATTGTTTAAGGTTCACTTGGTTATATTTGCTTAAGCATAAATCTGAAGACACTACTACTATCACACATTTTTTCTCTATGGTTAAGACTCAATTTGGAGCTTCTATGAATTGCCTTAGATTTGATAATGCAAAAGAGCTAGCACTCACAGAATTCTTGCTTTCTTAAGGCACTCTACATCAATTTTCATGTGTGGAGAGACCCCAACAAAATTCAGTTGTTGAACTGCAAGCATCAACATTTATTGAATGTAGCACGAGCTTTGTTCTTTCAATCCAAGGTTCTGATTTTATTTTAGGGAGAATGTGCTACCACTGCAGCTTTCTTGATGAACCGGTTGCCTTCTCCTCTATTGAAAAGCAAGTCCCCTTATCAAGTTCTTTATGGTAAGGATCCAAAATATCACTTGTTAAGAACGTTTAGGTTGTTTGGCTTTTGTTGCCACTTTACCATCCATAAGAAATAAATTTTCTCCTCGAGCTACTCTAGCAATTTTTGTGGGCTATCCAAAAGGATATAAAGGATACAGACTTTATAGCTTGGAAACAAAATAGTTTTTTATTTCCAGAGATGTTATTTTTCATGGATCTGTTTTCCCCTTTCAAACCTTATCCACCACCATTATTATACACGACCCTTTAAATGATTTGGTCATCCCTTTACCCATCCCTGAACGTTCCACTACATCATCTGACCACACTTCTCATTCAAATCTTATAGCTTCATCTACTACAACTCCACCGAATCCTGTCCAAATCCATCTATGCCTAACTAAAGATCACAAAGACCTACCAAAACACCTACATATCTTAATGACTACGTTATAAGTCATCACACACATCTTTATCCAATTCAACAATTCTGTTTTTATGACAAACTCAACCCCTCATACCGAGACTTCATATGCTAAGTCTCCTTTACATATGAACCTTAGTTTTTTCATTAAGCTGTATCCTTCCCTGAATGGCGTCAGGCGATGTTTGCAGAAATTCGTGCTATGGAAGATAATCAGATTTGGACTCTTGTTCCTTTACCACCTGGTAAGCATATCATTGGTTGTAGATGGGTTTATAAAATCAAATATAAGCCCGATGAGACTGTTGATAGATATAAAGTGCATCTAGTAGCTAAAGGCTACACCTGTAACAGCCCAAATTTCAAGTACTAGAAATAAACCATGAGATAGCTTTTAATAGAACCCTTCTCATATGTTATTAGACAAAAGATGTCTTAAGAATTATTATTATTATATTTCCTATTATTATTATTATTATTATTATTATTGTGTTGTGTTGTTGTTATTATATTTATTGTTATTATTATTATTGTTGTTGTTGTTATTATTATTATTATTATTATTATTAATACCTTAGTATTATAAATTAGTAGGAATATTATCATACAACCCAAAAGAGCATCTAGGGCCCAATAGGGGACTAAAGCCCACTAAGCCACATACCCACCCACATGTTATAAGAAGGGAATAGAGAAGGAGGATTAGGTTTAGCTGTCATAAATAGAAGAAGAAAGAAGTTAGAGAGAATGAGGAAAAGAAGGGAAGAAGAAGAGGAAGAGAAGGAGGAAGAATAGAAACCGGAGAATCCAAACCCTAGAACTCAACTTTGCATGTCCACAAAGGTGAGTGCTCTCCCCCATGTCCTTTCTTGTTCTTGTTCATCTATTTATCTTTTCCCTCCTTATACCTAAATTTAGGGATTTGATGGGTTTTGAGAGGATTGTGAAGGAGTAAGGAAATTATAGATTAGATTGACCAATTATCGATGTAGAATAGTGATTAAGAATCTAATTATTTATCTTGAAGCATTTAGAACCCAAAGACAATAGGAAAAATAAATTAAAATTAGTACCTCGGATCCGCCCGGCGGGATTAGATAGCCGCTGGGCAACTTTTCTTCAAAAACTGGATTCTGCGTTTACACTAGGCACGCGGAGCCACTGGGTGGGGTGAAATACCCGTTGGGCGGGTTGGGTTCCGACGCGGACCTGCTGGGTGGGACTTCCGTCCTGCTGGGTGGATACGAGTTTTGTTATTCCGTTCTTTGTGTTTATGAGCTCCTTTTTGCAGTTTTTAACTCATTGTTGTTTGTTTTCTTATGCCTTGTTGAGTTTATATTGTATGATTATTATTTACCTTGAAAGAAACTGAGTGTGATATGAAATTGTGTCAATGTTTCATGATAAAAGTCTATAAAAGTTGTAAGCATTATTTGTGACCATGTATCATAACATTTGAGTTATGTGATGAGGAAAATATGTAGGAATCTGGCTGGTGGAGGCCGTGATGGGTTGTCTAACCTTAGCCTTGGGGGTTATCCGGTTGGGAAAACTCCAATGGTCCATGCTGATCCCATGAAGCCGGGGCGTACTGGCAAAACTAGGTAACCCTGACTAGTCACCGGGGGATATCATGCTAGTTGAGGGTGCGAAAGCCGAAGGCATCGGTACCGATGACGCTTCTTATGGCCTGCATTTACTCCTAGTCTATTTTCTGAAAAGTTTAGGTTGGTACCACATGTGCATGAGTAGAGGTTTAGGAACATAGCACGCATATGTATCTTGTTATAGTGTGATATGTTAGAGTGTGCTATGTTGTAATTATGTGAATTCTATGTGATCTTATTTATGTGAATTCTATGTAAGAATGCAATTGTGCCTTGTGATGAAATGTTAAAGTTGTGGACATGTGATCATATCTTGCACGAGTGTCGTTCTTGTTTGATAAAACAAAACGAGGTATATGTCTAGTTACTAGACAAAGAATGTGAAACAATTATATGCTTTAATTGGAGTTGTGTTTGCTACCTTAAGGATAAGTGAGAGGCTAGACCTTAGGATAGTGTTATGAGGGTTCTAGTTGGATAATAATAGTTGTGAATAAGATAGAGGAAGGGTGAATTCCCTCATGGCGTAATAGAAAGGTATAAGACAAGTAAGAGAGAGAATGAAATAAGAGTATTTTAGGATGTCTGTAACCTTAGACTTGACCCTAGGGGACAGCTTTGAATATTAAAAGGAAGAAGAGTAAATTATAAAGAGGGTTTTGGGTAAGAAAGTATAAATAATGAGGATGAGTTCTTAAGTTAAGAATGAGATAGTAAACCAATATAATAGTTGTGAGAATGAGAGAGCAATTAACAGGGAGTATTGACTGTTGAAAGGTGTAGACTCAATCATAGGTATGGATAATTATGAAAAACCCTATGAGGCTAAAGCCATGAGAGATAAGTAATGAAGGTTGTCCGAATAGAAGAGTCTAACCCAGCCGTAGAGTCCTTAGAGCACTCATTGAGACATTATGTCTCATTCCTTTAAGTTTTCCCTTTTTCAGGATACAGGTGAAGACACGCGTAGATGGAACTTGGAGTCACGTGCAAGAAAACATAGTCTAGTTTATATTATGTTTTTGTATTCTTCTTTATATTTTGTACGATACCTTCAGGTGATAGATGAGTTATATTTGGCATGTATGTTTTTTTATTGTATTGTTCGTATATAATGTTTAATTATATTTATGAGTAGTATTTGTATGTTGTTTCTACCTTTTTCAGTTTGTTTTTTTTAAAATCTAGACCTAGTTACGGTAATGCCCCTTAGGGTGTTACAACACCCAACAAGTTAGGATTGACTTTTCTGATACTTTCTCTCCAATAGCTAAACTCACAATTATCTGGCTTCTCCTCTCTGTTGCTACAGCCCGAAAATGGTCCCTACTGCAGCTTGATGTAAATAATGAATTTCTTAATGGAGAGCTTTTTGAGGAAGTCTATATGGAGTTGCCTAAATGATATCACACAGATAACAAATAGCTTGTTTGCAAGCTCAATAAATCACTATATGGATTGCGCCAAGCCTCAAGACAATGGTTTTGCAAGTTCTCTTCTACCTTGCTTAACCACGGTTTCACACAATCAAAGCATGATTATTCCCTTTTCACTATAAGGTTCAGTCTCACATTGGTTATTCTTCTTGTTTACGGTGATGATATTATTCTTGTTGGTCCAAGTTCTGAACATGTTCAGGTCACTCAAAAACTGCTTCAATCTTTCTTCAAGTTGAAAACTTTAGGCCCCTTGAAGTACTTTCTAGGTTTGGAAATTGCTTAGTCAAGCAAAGGGATTTCTCTCTCTCAACGAAAGTATACTTTATCATTGCTGGATGATGTTGGCTTTCTTGGATGCAAATCGTCTTCCCTTCCCATGGATCCTAATATGAAATTGAAGGCATTAGAAGGTGACCTTCTAATGCGTTAAAAATACATTTAAGGGCAAGCGTACCCTTATCGCAATAGTAACAAAAAGACATAACTCCAGATATCGAACCCAAAGGACTAAATGGTGATTACCAGTTTCTAGAGATTTTATATTGTTTAAGTGAAATTAAATAGGTAGAGGGTTGATTCAATAATGATAAACGGGAAACGGGAATTGTAAAATAAGCAATGGCAAGTAGAGAAAAATTCAGAGAAAAATAGGCTTAGGGTTGTGATTTCTTTTGTGCTCTTAAGTTCCTTCACTTCTAATTCTAATTGAACCTCTTACTATTCGTCAATAACCAATATTCTCTTACAAATTTTATTATCAATTGTTGGTCATAAATTGCAATAGTCATTTCTAAGTTAATTTCCCAATTGATCATATGAGATATTAAAACCTAAGAAGGCATGAGGAATAAAAGGGAGATTAAATTAATTATTTAATCCAATTGGAAATTAGGAATGAAGGTTGATCATACGACAAAACCTAATTTGATTACCCTACACGTCTACCAATTAATTGTGGTACGGCCGCTGTTCAATTAATCGATTCAAAGCATACAAGGGACGATCAATTCCAAGTAAGAAAATAAAAACAGTATAGCAATCTAATTGACTGAATAAAAACAAGAATTCAATTAAGATTAAACATTTAGGGGTTCCAAGCACTAAGTACACCACAACCCTAACAAGGAATTTAACTGCTCATGGCAAGAAGGAAAATCATAATTTTAAAGATATACATCAAAGGAAAGAGAAGAAGAAATCTTTTACAAAAAAAGGTTTTTCCCTAATCTCTGACTTTGAATATCCTATTGCCCTCCAAGAATCCTTCTCCAAAAGCCAAAGAAAAAAGAAAAATTAGGAAGAGAATAGAGATAAGATAGAGATGGCTCCCCTTGTGTTTTGCTCCTTGTTATTTATAATACAACTTTAAAATTCTAGAGCAGGAAGCTTAACCTTGGTCCATTCTGCACAATTTAGGCTCATTAAAAATCAAAATAAAATTAAAAGTTGGACCTTGGACCCACCCAGCGAGGTTAGAAATCTGCTAGGCAGTTTTTGAAAAAATTCCTCTCTACTGTGGCGCCGGGCAGGCTACCCAACCCGTCGGGCAGAATACCTCTAGGGCAAGTCCCGCCAGGCGGGTGCGACCTTGTGTGCTCCGTTTTGCGCTTCAAGTCTCTTTTTGGCCTGTTGTTGTGATTATAGGCTTCTTTTGTAGTCCTTACTTTGGTTCCGGCTTCTTTTAAGTCCACTTTGATAAGTGTAATATTCCTCTGTGCCTGTGGACTAGATTTCTTCTCTTTGCTCAACTAACTTCCTACATAAAATCCAACAAAATTAAGGCAATTCATGTAATTTTAAATTAAAAAGCTTAAAAACACACATCACATGAAAATCCTTTATTAATGGTCTATTTTCTCATAAATGTGCTATGAGCTAATGCAAAAATCATGTGAATTTGCTCTATAAATCTACATAAAATGTAGATTTATCATCCTCTACCTGATCCTTCATTATACAAGCGCATCATTAGGAGATTAATACATTTAACCATTTCACGACTTAATATAAGCTTTGCTATTCACAAGCTCAGTCAATTTATGCAGAATCCACACATTGTTCACCTGAATGCAGTTCATCACTTACTGCAATACCTTAAATCTACACCCGAGCAAGGATTGTTCTTTCCTGCTACTAATTCCCTTCACCTCACTACATATGTAGATGCAGATTGGGGTAGTTGTATTGATACTTGCAGATCAACCACTGGATTTTATGTATTTTTGGGGGATGCCTTGATCTCATGGAAGTCTAAAAAGCAACCCACGGTCTCAAAATCTTTTGCAGAAGCTGAGTATCGTTCCTTATCTTCTATGGCTAGTGAGGTTATGTGGCTGAAACGCCTTCTTCTCCATTTTGAAATCCTTGTAGATTCTATCATCATTTTCTGTGATAATCAATCTGCAATTCATTTGGCTTCTAATCTAGCTCATCATGAATGATCAAAACACATTGATATTGATTATCATTTTATTTGTGAACTGGTTCAATCCAATATCATCAAGCTGATACATGTCAAAACTCAATATCAATTGGCAGATATTTTCACCAAGGCACATCATGCGACGACTTTTTCTACTTTCATTCACAAGCTGGGAATCGTAAACATATATTCTCCACCTTGAGGGGGAGGGGGGATATTAGGAGAGTAATGTGTTAGTTTTACTTTTAGTTGCTATTATTTGTACTGCTATTTATTAGGGTGGTTTACTGTTGTATAAATACCATACTGTACCCATTCTCTCTTCTTGAATAAATTTTTATTTTATCCATTCTTAATAAGAACCATGCTCTTAACTCAAAAATTCCTTAAGATAAGAGCTTTGGTACTAGTTTGCAATTTTTTATGAGAGTAGAAAGGAAAACAAAGCATGTCATGTAGAGGAATATGACAAACTATTGGATATGGCTCTATGAATAGAGCTCAAAGCTTACAAGAAGAATCAGATACATCCCTTATTCTTAGTATAATTAACATCATCTTAGATTTAAAAAATAGAAAACAAACATTCAAAAGATTAAAGAAATAACAAACTCCTAAAACACACTTAAAAAACTAAGATAACCATTTCAAGCTGCAAGCATATTTTCAATAATTACAATTCTAATACATACAACAAACATGAAAATCATAATGAAGAGGCCCAATTTTAATGGTTAGGCTCCATGAGCCAATTAGCTAATACCTGATATTTTTCCATTTGCTATTCTTTGGATCATCATCCACCATATCGGAACTGTTCTTTCTCTAGTTGATTGGTTAATTGTTGTTACTTCTTTAGATAGTTGTTCGTGAGATGATCCAATATCATCCCTCTTGTAAGTCTGAGCTTTCCTTACAACTGTGTAGGCTTTTCATACAAGTAGACATGTTTCTCATTAGGACAACTGTGATTTGAATTATGATTTTTATATGAAGATACAGAGACAATATGCATGATCCTGCTCAGAGGATAAAGAGGATGTCTATCCAAGTTGACCGATGTTGGGACTGGACAAGCACTCTCTTCTTCAGTGATGTTTTTGGTTGTGGCTACTTCTTTTTCCTGAGCATGAATGTTAGGGATATCATCATGTTTTCCCAGTTTAACCTCCTTTAGTTGATTCAACAATTCGTCTTCAGAGACTATTACAAACAGTGGCAGTAGTAATGCTTTGATTAGCATATATGATTTGTTCCACTTCATCTCTGTCATCATAGTCAATCCTTCACTAGAAGAATTAGATTCGTCCTCATCTGACATAGACTGTGATTAACTCTTCAATCAGAAGATTTTCAAATCTTGTCTAAGTTATCTGATTTAGAGCTTGACAATGCGCCAAAATTCTTAAGTCTAGAGAGGGATAAGAAAGTGTGAGTTCCTTGTTTATGCTTCATATCACAACCTTTAGTTACAAAGAAGAATCTCTATGTAAGATAATTAAAAGATGTATATATGTTATATGAGAAATCCCTACGCAAAAAGGAGATATAGATAATTATAAAAACTAACCATGCTAGAACAATCAATGGATCAATAATTCCCTCATATTATATGTGATTGGATAATTGCGAGAGCAAACTCTTTAGTGAATACCTAATAGGAGACTATATCCCTATACAGTGAGTACTTTCAATGTCTAATATATATATATATAAACAAAGGAGCATGAAGCTACGTGGGTGCAACGGGTTGCTGCAGGTTTTGCAATGGCTTTCACAAATTGTAAGCGAGATCCAGCTGTTGTTAGGATGTTTTTATTCTTAATCCGACTGTGTAAATTATTCAATCAAGAAATATTAGCAGTGACCTAATGAAAGCCAACTTGAACAAAGGACAAACCATTTTTTAACAGATTACATCATTAGAAGAAATTAAGCATCTTAGGTTGGGAGAACTAGTTTGAGCATATTGGAAATGAAATCATGAACAGAAGAAGCTGACAATGTAAGCACTATGTTAGAGCCATTTATAATAGAAGTGATAAAGGGCTTCCCGAATTCGGCTAACTCCAATGTCATGCAAGCAACAGCAAAAAATACAGTTGTGAAAAAGGACTTAGTAATAATGATTATGACAATCGTAACTTACTCAATATGTAAGTACTTTGAAATCTTATATTTATCTCTTTTTTTAATCAATATTAAACAAGTTTCACTTATATCTACCAGAAAAAAGATAGATATGAATTTTCTAACACAACTTTGTCATATTAAAATTCAATATGAAAAATTTATTCCCACTAAAATTGTCATATTAGAGTAATTACGTGTTAAAAAGAAAATATCACAAGCGAAATAAATAATATATGAAAAACTTGTGACACAATAATTTCAAAATAAATGTTTCATTGTAGCCCGCCCGTACATATTTTGCTACTCTACTAGGCCAAAAGTACCTATCGGGCTAGCCACAGACATTATGTGCTTATATGTCACAATAACAATATGTTTATATAATAGTTTAATTGAAATTTCATATCACTGCCCACCAATATAGCCATTATCAAATATCAAATGAAAGAATAATTCATGGTAAACTTACACAATTTCTGTCCATTTATAATATTAAATATGACGTGCAAGTTAAAACATAGTCATATAAAGCCATCTCAATGCAAAAGCTTCAATTTAAGTTCTTAACTCTTTTTTGACGAGTCTCTTGTTGTCACATAGAATTTAAAAATACTTACTATTTTTTACTTCAATAGTAAAACTCAACTTGAGTTCTTAACTTACTTTTAGTAAGTTTCACAATAAGCCTACATATTTATATTTATTTTATTACAGTTTAGATATATTACAAATTTATTTTATTATTTATCACAAAAAGTTAAAACATCCACTTCATTTGTTAACACATTGTAAAAATTATATCAAAAGCACATTTGTTAACAATAAATACCCCAGGAGCATGGTTCCGAGCGCTAGATATAGCGCCAGATAGAGGACCAAGTTTCAAAACATAGCGCTAGACACCCAAGAGCAGGCGTCAAAAGCTCACCTATAACCAATGCTTAGTTTGGAATATTATTTTTTAAACTGTTAAGCAACTATTAACATAGTTGCTTATATAAGCAACAATTTTTGTATAAAAACTCTGTCTTATTTGCTCCAATATTAAATTCAACTTAAGTAACATTGTTAATCTTTAAGAACCCAATTAAGCATTGCATCAGAGGTATGCTCAATTTTGTTAGTATCATTTCAGCATTTCAATATTTTAACTGAGGTAGTATATTATTGTTGAAATAACCTCTTTCTCTTTCTTTCAGCACTTATTCATTGAATGTCCTCTCTCAATTTTCTAATTATTTTTATTGGATTAAATTCTTCTTTCTTCCTTTCAACGCTTGTATATTCAGTATCTTCTTTCATTTATTTTTTAATTTTCCTTTTCATCTTTTTCAATATAATCGTTTTCATTTGAAATTGGTTCTCAATACATAATTGAAAAGAGACATATAGTATAGTAGGTTAAAAATCCTTACGCAATTAGATTTTATTTTTCATTATTTCTCAATGCAACATGATGTGTCAACTAACTTCAACGATAGCCAGGAGAGAGATAGAGAGAAAACAAAAAAGATAGAGACAAAAAGTGATAGATATAATATTTGATATGATAGAAAATTTAGAGAAAGATAAGAAGAAAAATGAGATAAAAGTGAGCTGTAAGAGAGTGGAATGTATGATAAACTTTAGTATAAGAAAAACATGGGAAGTAAGAAATAAGGAAATGGAATGAAAAAAGAAATACAATGATTTTCTAATTTTTCATCACTGGGCGAGCTCTCAATTCAGCCTGGTAGGCTGCACCGTCATATTGTTCTTCCAAAAGAATTTAGTAACAGACGATGTGCATGTCCAGAAACTCACCGTCGCTGCAAATGAATTGATGATTGAAGGGGATGGGAGCATCTGTCAGCGTGACTTTTAGGGAACGAGTTCCCCGGCTTAACACAAACAAACATTTTGATTCTTTATCACGTATAACAGTGAAAGCCGGCTTTAAAATCTGACATGCATTAAATTAATTTTCAGTTAAACTGGCTACAAAATAGATGACGCCAACTGTGTCGGCTGAAAGTAATAAAACGTGCAAAATTCTTTTACTTCTAAGAAAACTCCGATTAGTTGAGTACGCATCAAACAGGTACTTAGAACATGTATATATTGTATTGTAAGATGTATTGAGTGAAAAAGACAATATAATAAATTAAGAACAGAGAAATCCAATCTCAGAACAGTGGGGATAAAATTAAAAACTTAGGAAGAGAACAAAAACGAGCATTGGGTGTGGGAATCAGAATGTATATGTATTGATTGATGATAAGAAGCCAACGCACCCGAGCTGTTCTCTTCCTTAGGAGGATATCCTCCTTGGCGAATCCAGTAGCAAATAGAAACGCAAGAAACCGTTTTCCACTGCTGAAAAGCATGGTCCGTGTCAACAGTTTCTTCAGCTCATATAACTCCTTTAAATTTTCAGGGGCTTTCAGTTGTACACAATCACTTCTTTCACCGCATTCGCTTGCTACTGTTTTCTTATCCAACATTTTCAAATTCCGTGCAGGTTAAGAGATACGAAAAAGCTTCATACATGCACGTTAATTAGCATTACGAACCATGCAAAAACTTGCACGAATCCTCAAGGAAAAAAAAAAGAGTAAATTTAAAAGATTTTTACACTTTCAGGACATGTATAGTAAGTTCGGTTATTTTTAGAATAATTATTTTAAAAATTATACTAAGCATGATTTGTAATTAGTTGACAGTATAAAATTTTTTACATTAAAAATATATAGAAATTTAACTAAAAAAAATAATAATAACAATAAGAACTTGGAAATGACCTTGTCCTTTACAGTGTGAACGATGGCTCTGGGCAAGTCGAAGAGGTGCCATGTGCCCGGTGTTTCGGAGTAACCGAACCTCATGGCTTCCGCTGACGTGATCACTACGTCCAATTTTTGGGCGCCTCAGGTGGCATCCGTTCAAGCCTCCCGGCAGCCCTTCTAACCGCTTTCGACAAAATCATTGTCCCAAGGGAATGTGAACAAGAAGGAAGCTCGATCTATTGGCAAAATGGAAGAAGAAAGAAGATAGTATATTTCGTTTGACGTTGGTGTCTCAAGTGCGAAGGAGAGTGACCCTATGTAGGAACACGTGATGCAAGTGGATTTTTTTTTTTTTTATGACTCTAGTTTTTTTTTTTTTTAAAGCCGAAGTGAGAATATTATTAATTAAACAAGTAAAGACAAAGCACAAATTGTCCCAAGTTGAGCATTGCTCTGCAGAAAATTATTAAACTTCTCTGCACAGATGCTTATACATTGCCACAATTAGCCCACTAGTGTAAAATTATATTTCCCGCCTAATTCAAATGTGACACCCACCAAATATTCCCAATATGGTCAATGGTCATTATTTGCCCTATTAGCACACATTTGGATTTTCTTTTGTACCATGTTGGGAACTACAAAAAAAAAATGTCAGATCGATGGGATGAACGAACAAAAATTTATTTGATAAAACACATGATACTATAAGAACTCAAAATTGCTTTTCAACCATAATATTTCTTTCTTTTCTTCAATTTCCATTTCTTCTAATCACATTAACGCTAATATAAATCCAACCTAATAATAACATTAATAAATTATTTGTTTCTAGTGATAGGATCAATTTTCTTTATATTAACATCAACAAATTAGAAGAAAAAAGATCTTCTAAACATCATTGATTTTCTTCTTATTCCAATTTTGACATTTAACTCAATCGAACATACTAAACGTCCATCCATTTTGAGGTACTGGAGAGAGAGAGAGAGAGAGAGAGAAGAAGAAGAAGAAGAAGGTAAAAAGAAAAGATAATAAATGTAATAAATGATGTGATTAAAAAGAAAAGAGAAACAGAAATAAAATAAAGTAAAAATGAGATGAAAAAGAAAATAAACATATGTTAATAATAACTCAGACTCAATAATTTGATAAATAAATTTGAAAAATACATCTAACTATTAACTTTAACGTTAACGTTTTTACCAATATTTCAAACCTAACATTTGACAAAAATAACAAATTTAAAAGATAAAAAAATACAACCCTCACAAAAATTAAATAAAAAATTAAAAATTAACATTGTGTTTGCCTGGTGCTCAATACAATTAAAGTTGACTAGGGTCAATGATGGTACTTACCAAAATCAACATTGCTTACCTTATACTTACTTGCAGCGACTCTCCTTGGAGTGCTTTTTCTTTCATTCCAGCACTGGCTATGGAATAGAGAAAGAAGAAAGAGATGGGAAAAGAAAAAGAATGGAGAAAGAGAAAAGAGAGGGAGAAGGGGAGAGGGAGCGGAGCATCTTTAATGTTACAAACAAAATTTTGGCAGTTTAATAATCGCTAGAAATTTCCTAGTAGTTTTACACTGCCAATTCCTATTTGTGGTAGTGTTAGAGCACCCAATGCTAATGGAGTTAACAGACAATTGATGATAGGGACCAAAACATAATTAAAAATTCTTGTTTAGGGACTAAAACGATAATTTCAAGGCAAAGAGACCAAAATGTAAAAATAACACAAGTATAGAGACAAAATGAATAATTTAACCTACTTATTTATTATTGCATCAATTAACCAGACCATGACAAAATTATTTTTATCAAATATTAAGATATAAATTATTTTAAATGCCATTGAGTTTAAAATTTTGACCAACTATTAGACTTCTTTTTATCTTATGTTGTTAAATGGATAGGTTGGATAATTTTTTATTTTAATTATAATAGATGAAATAAAAAAAATTATAGTATATTTTAATTTATTAAAATATTTAATTTATTCATGATCGATTTAATAAAAATTATCAAATTCATTTATTAATAATTTTTTATGGTGAACTTGTATATATGCTTTTATTATGGTTTCTCTCAACTCACAAATTTCTTAAGATAAGAGCTTTTGGTACTAATTTGTTGTTTTTTATGAGAGCAGAAAAGCAAAGAAAACATGTTAGTGGAGGAACATGAAAAACTTTCTTGGATGGCTCTGTAAATAGAGCTCAAAACTTACAAGAAGAGTCAGAGACACCCCTTATTCTTGGTACAATTAACATCATCTTAAATTTAAAAAACAGAAACAAACTTTCACAACACTTATAAGAAATAACAAACTCCTAAAAAACACTTAAAAAACTAGATTGCCCATTTCAAGCTGTTGGTATATTTTCAACCGTTACAATTCTGATACACACAACAACATGGCACTTAAAATCAAGAGACCCAAGTTCAATTGTAAGGCTCCATGAACCCTCCTAATATTTTTTTTTCCATTTGTTATCCCTTGGCTCATCATCCACCATGTTAGACTGACTCTTTTTCTAGCTGATCGATTAATTGTAGTAACTTCTTCAGATACTTTTTTATGGGATGATCAAGTATCATACCTCTTGAAAGTCTGAGCTTTCCATACAACTGTGCAGGGGTTTCATATAAGTCGACACGTTTCTCATCAGGATGCTTGTGCTTTGAATTATTATTTTCAGACGAAGGTGCAGGGACAATATGCATGATTTTGCCTGGAGGATAAAGAGGATGTCTATCCAAATTGACTGATGTTGGGACTGGGCAACCACTCTCTTTTTCAGTGATGTTTTTGGTTCTGGCTGCTTCTTTTCCCTGAGCATGAATGTTGGGGATATTATCTTGCTTTTCCAGTTTAAGCTTCCCCACTTGATTCAACAATTCGTCTTCATCATCATCTGAGTCATCATCGTCAGATCCTTCGCTAGAAGAATTATATTCCTCATTGTCTGATATAGACTCTAAGATTAAGTCCTCTTCAGTCAAAAGAGATTCATAGCTTGTCTCAGATGATTGAGAAGCTTCAACCAAGTCAATTGATTTAGAGCTCGACAATGCGCCAATATTCTCATGTCGGGATCGGGAAAACAATGGGCAAGTTCCTTGTTTATGCTTCTTCACAACCTTTAGTTATAAAGAAGAATCTCTATATTAGATAATTAATTAAAGGATGTATATATATTATATGAGGAATCCCAACTCACAAAAGAGATATAGATAATTATAAAAATAGCCAGAACAATAACATTTATCAAAATCAATGGATCAATAATTCCCTGATCAGATTATGTGTGATATGATAACTGCAAAAGCAAACTCTTTAGTGAATACCTAAAAGGAGACTATATCCCTGTAGAGCATGCACTAAGTACTTTCAATGTCAAATATATATAAACAAGTTAAGCTACCTGGGTGCAACGTGTTACTGCATGTTTTGCAAGGGCTTTTGCAAATGGTAAGCGAGATCCAACTGCAGTTACAATGTTTTTATCCTTAATCCGACCCTGTAAATTATTCAATCAATAATTCAATATTATGCAATGACCTAATGAAGACCAATTGAATAAAGAACAAACCATTTTTAATAGATAACATATATCATCAGAAATTAAGCAATTAACATATTAGGTAAAATTAATCTATAGGTCCCTAAATTATTTAAAAAAATTTAATTAGGTCCTTAAACAAAAAAAATTATAATTAGGTTTTTGATCTTATAAAATTTTTATAATTATGTCCTTAGGATTTTTAAAACTGCCATAAATAACGGTTTTCCACCACTAGAAACTAATTTTAAAGATCTGCTTTTATAATTTAGAGATTAATTACAATTTTTTTTAAAAATTTGAAGACCTAATTAAAAATTCTTAAATAGTTTAGGGTTACGGAGTAATTTAATCAACACATTATATATAAATTAATATTTGCCGAAACCATCTTAAGTTGGGAGAACTAGTTTGAGCACCTTGGAAATGAAATCATGAACCGAAAAAGCTGACAATGTAGGCACCATGTCAGAGCCATTTACAATGGAAGTGATAAAGGGCTTTCCAAATTCGGCTAACTCCATTGTCACACAGGCAGCTGCAAAAATTAAGATTGTGAAAAAGGACTTAGCAATAATGATTATGACTATTCTTCCGTTCTCAATATGTCACTTACGTGTGTTGAAATCTTGTATTTATCTCTTTTTTTAATAAAATATTAAACAGGTTTCACTTATTTATTTTTACATGGAGAAAGATAGACGTGAATTTTCTAACACAACTTTGTCATATTAAAATTCAATATGAAAAATTTATTCCCACTAATATTGTCATATTAGAGTAATTAAGTGTTATCAAGAAGATATCACAAGCAAAACAAATAATATATATGAAGAACTTGTGTACAATTTCAAAATAAATATGTTTCTTGGTAGCCCGCCCGTACATATATTGCAACTCTATGAGGCCAAAAATACATGTCGGGCTACATAGCCACAGTCCGGTTTATATGTCACAATAACAATATGTTTATATAGAAGTTTAATTGAAATTTCATATCACTGCCCAAATAGATTACTACAACAATACTAGCTCATGGCCAATACAACAATACTTACACAAATTATCTGTCCATCTATAATATATAAATGTGAAGTGCAAGTTAAAGCATCGTCATATATACGTAATTTTGTCAGTATTATTTCATAACTTTGTCAAAACCTATTGAATTAGTTACTCAATTGAACAAATTAAAACTTTTGATGTAAATTAAAGAAGTTAGTATGACTGCATACCTGGGCCAAACGTGACACAAGTGCATGAAGAGAGCTCTTCTATTTGTCTAAGCTGATATGTCAACAGTGCAGCGGTACCACCACCAAGCGAGTGCCCAACGACCTATGGAAAGATTATAATGTTCTTTCAAAAGAATTCAGTAACAGACTGACAATACCTTTATCTTGAAGTTGGGGTATCGACAAAGAGCATTAACTAATAGAAATAACATGTTACTTTGGTTTCTATCCAATCTTTATTTCATTTTCTTCTTATTTCTTTCTTGTGATATTACTTGTCACATCACACTTACTTTCTTTATTAACATATGTGATTTTTTTATTTTATAAAAATTAATAATAAGTAATTTTTTATTAATGAACTTAAAGCTTGAATTTTAGTGGTCTCCTCTTAGGCGGGCCTGCTCTTTATATTTTCTTTTTTATTCTTTTCATCTTTCTCTTCCTTCCACACTAATCTACCCCAAAAATTGGATGTGGATTTATAATTTTTTTCCAAAGTGAAAGTATGAAATAAGAGAATGAAATCAAAAAGGAAATACAATAATTTGGCAATTTTTCATTACTGGGTGAGCTGAGCTCTCAATTGAGCCTGCTGGACTGTACCACTATATAGTTCTTTCAAAAGAATTTAGTAACAGACTAACAATACCTTGATTTTGAAGTCGCGATTTTTACGAACAGCATCAACTAGTACAGTGGTGCAGCGTTCATAAATCCAAAGAGCTGCACTAACCATACCACGGTGTGCATGCCCAGAAACCGTGTTGTCCCTCCTCAGCTCACCATCACGGCAAGTGAACTGATGATCGAAGGGGATGGGAGCACCGATTGCATCTGTCAGCGTGTCTTTTAGGGAACGGGTTCCCCGGACGAACACAAACAAACATTTTGATTCTTTATCTCGTATAACTGTGAAAGCCGGCTTTAGAAGCTGACATGCATAAATTGTTAATTTTCAGTTAAACTGGCTAGCTACAAAAAGATGACGCCATGCGTGCTGAACAAAAAAGACTTAGGAGGAGAACAAAAAAGGGCATTGGGTGTGAATCAGAATCGTATAAGTATTGATCGATTGCTTGATAAGAAGCCAACGTACCCGAGCTGTTCTCTTCCTTAGGAGGACATCCTTCTTGTCGAATCCAGCAGCACATAACGCAAGAAACCGTTTTCTGCTGCTGAAAAGCATGGCCCGTGTCAACAATTTCTTCAACTCATATAACTCCTTTATAATTTCGGGAGCTTTCAGTTGCACACAATCACTTCTTTCACCGCATTCACTTGCAATTGTTTTCTTATCCTACATTGTCAAATTCGGTACAGGTCAAGAGAGAGGGAAAAGCTTCATGCATGCAGTTAATTAGGAACTTAACCATGCAAAAACTTCTGGAGAAAAATATGAGCAATACTGGCATTTAATTATAAATTGACAAATACGATAAGTTTGTAGTTTATAATAACTATCTTAAAGTTATATCAATTATGATTTTTAATTGGTTGATATATACTCACAGCACATATAAATATCAAGAACTTGGAAATGACCTTGTCCTTTACAGCGTGAATGATGGCTCTGGGCAAGTCGAAGAGGTGCCATGTGCCCAGTGTCTCGGAGTAAGCGAACCTTATGGCTTCCGCTAACGTGATCACTACGTCCAACGTATTTTTGGGCGCCTTAGGTGGCATCCGTTCAAGCCTCCCGGCAGCCCTCCTAACTGCTTTCGACAAAATCATTGTCCCAAGGGAATGTGAACAAAAAGGAAGCCCGATTGGCAAAACGGAAGAAGAAAGAAGATAGTAGATTTCGTTGAGGTTGGTGTCTCAAGTGCGATGGACAGTGTGACCTTATATAGGAACACGTGATGCAAGTAGTTTTTTTTTAATGACTATAGCTTTTTTTTATTTTAAAAGCCAAAGTGATAATATTTTTAATTGCACAAGTAAAGACAAAGCACAAGTTGTCCAAGTTGAGCATTGCTCTGCAGAAAATTATTAAACTTCTCTGCACAGATGCTTATACATTGCCACAACTGGCCAACTAGTGTAAAATTATATTTCCCGCCTAATTCAAATGTGACACACCCACCAAATATTCCCAATATGGTCAATGGTCATTATTTGCCCTATTAGCACACATTTGGATTTTCTTTTGTACCACATTGAGAACTAAAAAAAATATGTCAGATCGATGGGATGAACGAACAAAAATTTATTTGATAAAACACATGATACTATAAAGAACTCAAAATTGCTTTTCAACCATAATATTTCTTTCTTTTCTTCAATTTCCATTTCTTCTAATCACATTAACGCTAATATAAATCCAACCTAATAATAACATTAATAAATTATTTGTTTCTAGTGCTAGGATCAATTTTCTTTATATTAACATCAACAAATTAGAAGAAAAAAAATCTTCTAAACATCATTGGTTTTCTTCTTATTCCAATTTTGACATTTAGCTCAATCGAACATACTAAACGTCCATCCATTTTGAGGTATTGGAGTGAGAGAGAGAGAGAGAGAGAGAGAAGATAAAGAGAAAAAATAATAAAAAAGAGAAACAGAAATAAAATAAGATAAAAAATGAGATGAAAGAGAAAATAAGTGTATGTTAATAACAACTCAAACTCAATAATTTGATAAATAAATTTAAAAAATACATCTAACTATTAACTTTAACTTTAACGTTTTTACCAATATTTCAAACCTCTAACATTTGACAAAAATAACAAGTTTAAAAGCTAAAAAATACAACCCTCACAAAAATTAAATAAAAAATAAAAAAATTAACATTGTGCTTGGCTGGTGCTCAGTATAATTAAAGTTGACTAGGGTCAATGATGGTACTTAATATTTTATTGAATTAAAAAACAACTTACGAGATGTACTAAGGGGAAAAAAAATGAATGCCCAAGTTGACGAGGCTCTTTTTTCAGGGTCAACTGGTGTGCTTATTTTATTGAATTAAAGCCTGTGTCTAAATTAAAAAACAACTTACGAGATGTATGAAAGAAAACATTACGAGAAATGATGCAGGATTAATAGACGATAGTTGTTTTATTGGATTATAGAACGCAAATCACGCCAATTTCAACTACTTCTATCCCTGTTTCTCATGGTACCCACTAAGCTTCCCTATTTCTTTTAACAATATCCTTAATTTGAAAATGACTATTTCACTCTTTAAGGGGTATAAATTGTTATTTTGAACGAACGAACGAAACAACGCTGCAGGATAGATATAATATGGGTGGAAGTACAGATTCCAATTAACAAATTTACTTTTGTCTTTGTTTAGTACAAAATTTTGATTGGATTATTTTAATCTGAATCCATCTTTCAATGTTTTTAAAATCGAACTGATCTTTGAACTGGTTAAAATACTAGTTTAAGGTTCAGTAACTCAACTGAAATTAAACCGTAGTCTAATTAGTATTAATAAGATAATAATAAAAGTTAAATCATATATAAAATAATATTAAATAAATATAATACCATAACTTTATAACATTAAAAATTAAAATAAAATATCATTTTATATTTATTTATAATCTTTATTAAATATGTGTTTTTATTTATTTTAAAAATATTTTAGATTAAATTTTAAAAATTAAAAAAATTGAAAACTACCAATTCAAACCAGTTTTTTACATTGGTTTTTGACTAGTTTTTACTAGTTTTCACCGGTTTAGACTAGTTTGATTGGTTCCTAAATAGTTTGATTTTTTAGAGTTAACGAATCAGTCATTAGACCGATTCTTGCTCGAATCCATCAATTTGGTCCATTTTTCAAAACTATAGTCTTGATTAAATCTCTTAATATGTGAGACATGGTTTTAAATTGTGTGTTACGGCCGTAATATATTGCAATTGCGGAGCTACCCGCAACAACAATGGCCTGCAATTGCAATGTGAATTAAAATCGCATGAATTGCTGCAATGCATTTGCAATGGAGCTACAATGGAACTGCCAACAGAGGTACAACACCATTATGTTTCACTTTTTTATGAAAAAATAAACAAATAAAAGATTCAAACATCTTCTATTCTAATGGGTGTGGTCGTGTGAAATATTGGGGAAGGGTGAGAAGCATTTGATGGTGGCTGGTTTAGGTGTTGGTAGGCTACGTGATGCATTTAAGGCAAGGGAAATGATGAGGTGGTAGGATAGGCCAGTAAGAGAAAAGGAGAAAGGTACAAAAGGTGGGTGGGGGGCAAGGAGAAAAGTGGGGTGCAAACATATAATAATTTCATGCCGTAACGGCCGCAATCTGCATCACAGTAGTCGCAATGCCTGCAATTACAATACCCGTAACCACAACCACAATCTCTATTGCAACCGTAATTTAGAACCATGATATGAGATAAAATTGGGTTAATTTGATTTGTTAGTATAAGGAGATGTAATATATGGTAGCTTCTAATGTGAACACATATACAATGTGGTTCACCGGTGAGTGAACAAAAAAATATTTTTTATTTTTTAAAAAATAAATATTTTTTTATTTTAAAAAAATAAATAAATGTTTATTTAAAAAACATGTTTATTCTTTAAACAAATAAAAAATTTTAAAAATATTTTTTTAAAAATAAAAAATCATTTTTTAAAAAAAATATTTTAAAAAATTAAGAAATTTATATTTAAAAAAAATAAGAAAAGAAATATATTTATTTTTAAAAAATAAAAAATTATTTTTATTAAAAATAATATTTTCAAAGTGGTCCAACCACTTGTTTTATTGTTTTACCATAGATAGAGCCTGCAATATACATACAACAATTATTATAATAATTTATATAATGTTATTTTCTGTATTTATTTTTTTCCATCACACCCTTTATTACATTTCAAACTCTTCTCTCCTTTCTTTCTTTCTCTCTTTGTTATAAAATTTGTTGTATATTTTATTGTACAAGTATCATTTCTCTAATATAATTCCTCAATTTTAATACTATATATAGTTAAATTATAAAATTAAATTAGAAATATAAAACTATTATTAAGATATATTTTTTAATATATATTTTAAGATAAATAATATAAATATAACCGTAACATTACCTTATCTTCTAACTATTAGGTAAAAAAAATTGTTATTGATATATATTATTATTTAAAAATTTATACATTTTAAAATAATATAAGACATTGGACTAGGTTAGCTTGTGATGACTCAAAGTATAATCTAAACTCTTCCTCAAATTAAATATGACCTAATTTCTAAACCCCAAATTTGTCAAAAATTAACTTTGTACTAAGTCAATTTAATGAAATGGGTCATAAATACCTCTAGTAGAAAAATCACTGCCTTGAAAGCAAGATTTTATAGTAGACCTCGGTGTCGTTTGCAAACTTAATGTTTTTGACTAGGAATTACAAACCCTTAAGGTTGTCTCTTGTAAATTACTTCATTTTAAAAAATTGTTTTTATATGATGTATATATAATTAAATTATTACGTATGATAGTCAAATTAAAGCAATGAAAGCTGTAGTAGTTGATATTTCTGTAACTAGTGAAGGTATAAAAGAAATCTACAACGTTTTTGAGTGAAACCTTTAATTACCAATCTCGCTTGAACTTACACCAAAATCTCGCTTCAACTTTGCTAGAGAATCTTCATGTCTAAGTGTCCTTTTCAATATCCATTTACTATCTACTCACGATAGAATCCAACTCACGTTTAATGGTCTCTTTCCAAAAAGTTTGAAATAAAAGATTTGATTGTCTTATCATATGTTTTAGGATCTTCTTTCAACATATAAGAATAAATTAACCCTTTAGACAATATATTACAATATACAATTTCTGAGAAAGGCAATAATAAAGTTTGGTCCAAAATAAGTTTTAATTCTTTGCCTTTTACTTCTAGTAGGTTGAATTACTTGTAACATTTGAGGTAAAGGCATTCACAGATTTAGGAACAGAAACAACTTCACAAAAGTACTAGCTACCTCTTTAAAAGAAAAAATATCCTAAAAGTTTCAGCATATTCAGCAGTAGCGTTATCATCAAGGCATAAAAATCTATAGCAGCAGTATCATGAGCATAACCAATATAAAGGCAGCATTCATTTATATTAATTCTTTTAAAATCTAGTAGTATTCCTGGTCAAACATCTCTAAATTTTAAAGAAATTCAAATTAGAAAGATTGGATAAGCTTTCCATAATTAACTAGGAGTTATATCTAAATTTTTGTGAGGTACATTATTAAGGATATAATATGTTAAAATACCTTCCCCCACTTGTTATCATGCATACCATAATTAATCAACATGACATTCATTATATCTTTTAGATTCTTATGATTCCTTTTAACTATTCCATGTTGTTGATGTGAATAAGGAACAATGAATTAATGTGTTATATTTATTTTTTTTCACAAAATTCTCTAAAATTAATTGTACCGTGTTCACCTCTTTTATCTAATCTCAACCTTTTAATTTACGATCCAATTGGTTTTTTACTTCAGCCTTGTATTTCATAAACCACAACTTCGGTTTCACCTTTTTTCCTTAACAAATTGATTTTATTAATTATACCTTGAATAATCATCACAAAGGCTTCATTTTTCTAGTAATAGAATTCTTAAAGTCAACCAAATCTATATGCGCTAATTCTAAAAGTTTAGTTTGCCTCTTATGTACTATTTTAAAGGGCCATTTAGAATTTTTGACTTCCACACAAATAAAACATTGTTTATAGGGGGAACCAAGCTCAAATTTCTAAGCCTTTTATAAAAGTTAAATTAAGATGCATATCCAATTGAACCAAAAAAAAAAAAAAAAAGATGCATGCCCTTGTTCCGTACCACAGATTCAATAAATAGAAGTAGAAGCAATACCTTCATTTTAACTACGTGTAGAACAAATAAACCACTATTCAAGTATAGTCGTTTCCCTCATATTTCCCAATCTTAGTTATTACAATCTTATTAATCTCAAGTATAATTTTTACTCTAGCTTTATTAACTAACACCAGAGACCAACTTCCTACATATGGATGGTACATACAAAACACTATTTAAAACTAAAGTTTTTTTATATGTGAATTTAAGCAATAATTTCCCTACTTCACACTCTAGTTGTTGCTGAGTTTTCCATCTAGACTATGTCACCATTAGTAGCTTCTTGAAATTCTGGAAACAACTTCTTGGTTTGCCCAGTGTTCCCGATTGCTCCCATGTCAATAATCCATTAAACTACATTGTTCACTAGGTTAGCTTCTACAACCACTACAACTATAATTTCCCATTTTCGCTAAATTTGCTAGCGACTTTAACTACTATCTAGCAGGCTTGTTTTTGTTATTCTGTCCATCTTTGTTAAATTGCAATGGAAAGCTTCATTTATGTCATATCTTGCTACAAACATGAGACTTTATTCTTCTAAACCTTCGCATTTGGTTTGTTGACTTGTTTCTTGTCTTGACACATATTTTTCATCTTCTTCTTTCCTTACATTTTTCTAAAACCTATCCCTAACGAAAGGAACGATAGACTCAACTAAGTTAGCATTTGAAAAATATTGAGAGTTATATTGATACTTATCCCTAGCTTAGATAGTTTGCTTCTTCGATTTTCATGTGACTGATATTTTTGCAATGTAAAGACTTTCATTTTGTGTTTGAGATGATTCTTTAAGTCATTGTGAGGGAGGAAAGTTTTTGAGCAAAAAATTCTTGTAGAGTATCTTTATCCTTTCATTGCAAAGTGATGAATTTTCAACTCATGAAGATTCATTGAACAAATTTAGATAATTAAATACTAAATATAATAAGAAATCTCATATAAATAATAGAAAATTGGTATAATTGGATAAATATTGGAAATTTAAATAGGAATTATATTTTATGTAAACATAAGAATCGTGCCTCCATCGCCCAATAATAGTCTCATTGCGTAGTGGTATGACACCCAATGTTCTCCCCACGCCTAGCAAGGAGGGATAGCTACCTGTAACTGACGTAACTACCATAATCGTTTTCAATTAATAGGACGCCTAACAATGGAAGCAACGCCTACAGAAGGGATTAACAGTTTCAATGCTAAGCGATTGACTAATAACATTGAGCAATGACTTGTCTCCTACAACATATAAATTACATTTTGGGCCATTTTTAAAGAACTTTTTCAAACTTTTTAGTTTCTTACGAACTTTTGTGAGTTTTTACAAGGCTTTCCCCAATCCTTTGTATTTTCTTTGTCATGTGTGATCTTAGTGTGTGAGAAGTGAAAGTTGTGTGATTTTGAAGATCTTCAATGAAGTTTTGCTCTATGAATGATTGTGGAGCTTCAATGGGGAGCTTCTATGACTTCTTCTCTTCCTTAATCTTTTGCTAAGTTTTTATATTCGTTTCTTTTATTGCTGTAATATATGGTCAAATCTTTGTTTTGAACATCTAGATTGTTTAATTGAGTTTTAATAACATGTTTTATGTTTCAATTTCACTTCTCTATGTTTAATGTTATTGGTGAGGTGAAAATTAGTTAATTAAATCTACCTTAGGATTAACTATTTTTTAAGTACTTTTTCATTTACAGTATTTTAATATCCCCCCCCCCCCCCCCCCCCCCCCCCCCCCTCGGCTGAACTTAAAAATATACTTCAAAATTGAAAGAAAATAATAACATTTTATTGTTTATTTTATTGTTCATAAAACATTTTCAAGGGAAAGAAAGCAAATACATACTTATCTTGCACCTTAAGGTTTATTTGCTTTAACAAGAGAATGATGTTTATACATTTTTCATGCATGTTCTTCTGTTTCAAGGTTAGTTTGCTACAAAAAAAACAAAAAATGGTTCTAAGAAAACTCCAATTAGGTGAGTTCACATACATGTACGTAGAATATATATTGTATTGTGATGAGTGAAAAAGAAAAAATATATTAGAGGACTGAGGAATCCAATCTCAAAACAGTAAAAAATAAAATAATTCAAAAAAAATTTCCCATTAGTTTGGAGGCGAATTTTTTTAAAATAAATATATTTTGACTCCTCTTCTATCTTCTTCCACTTCATTCTTTTCTATATCTCTCTCTTGCTTTCTTATCACGCATGCTATTTTCTCTCTCTTTTTCTTTTTTATTTCTTTTCCTTTCACCCACCTCCAAATTAATATGTACATTTCTATTTTATTTTTTTTAAAAAAATGAGCATTGTGTGGGAATCAAAACCTTATAAGATCTTGTTTCGATAAATTTTTTGATAAACATTTACAGGAAAAAAAATAAAAATATGATAAATGAATATTTTTGATAATTTAAAATTAATTTTTGCACCTCAATTCTTGAAAAAGTTTTTGAAAAAATTAAGTCAAAAAATTTCTATAAAAATTTAAATACATAAGTTAGTTTGAATTTATAAAAACAGTTTAATTTATTTTATTTTTCATTTTCTTCTTCTCTTATAAATATTTGTTGAGAAGATTATTTAAGCAGCACTTAAGAATTGATGGATTGATAAGAAGCCAACGTACCCGAGCTGTTCTCTTCCTTTTGAGGACATCCTCGCTGTCCAATCCAGCAGCGCATAACACAAGAAGCCTTTTTCTGCTGCTGAAAAGCATGGTCCGTGTCAACAATCTCTTCAACTCATTTAACTCCTTTATGATTTCGGGGGATTTCAGTTGTACACAATCACTTCTTTCACTGCATTCTATTGCAACTGTTTTCTTACCCTACATTTTCAAATTCATGCATAGACGTTAATTAAGAACCACGCAAAATCTTGCACGTATCCAGAAGAAAATTTTAAAGAAGCCAAAAAATATTAAGAAGTTGAAAATTAATTAACCTTGTCCACGAGAGCGTGAACGATGGCTCTGGGCAAGTCGAAGGCGTGCCACGTTTCCCTCTCCGTGTTAATGAGCGACAACATGGCTTCCGCTAACATGGACACTACCTCCATCAAATTTTTTGGTGGCTTAAGTGGCCTCCGTTCAGGTCTCGCGGCATTCTTTTCATTGTTCCTCGCCATTGTCCCAAGGGAATGAACGAAGCTCGGGAAAATGGAAGAAGAAAGAAGATAGTATATTTCGTTGAGGTTGGTGTCTCAAGCGCGAAGGAGAGTGTGACCTTTATATAGGAACACGAGAAGCTTGGTTTTTATCTTATGACTCTAATGCCCTTGCTTGTTCTGGGTTGACTTCAAAATCATCGTGCAAATTAAGAATGAAAGAAATTGTCTTTGACAATATAATTCGTACATAAATTTATGCAATTGGTAGAGAGATAGATAAAAGTAGAAAAACGTGGGAAATAAGATAGATCATATAATAAAAAAGAACTTAAACAAAAAAGTTGACTTTACATGAGGCTCCGAGATGTGTTGGGTTGTGCCACATGATGCGGTACATTGTCAATCTTGCAATATTTTACTATTTGCCTTTAATAATCCGACAATTCAACTAGCTCTACTTGTAGTGATTCTACACTGTTTTATGCGTAGACATTGTGTGATGAATACAAAGAAAGATCTCTGGTGAGTTCCTTGTGGTGATGATTAATGTCTCTAGTGGTAACACCTATAAGGACTATAATGCTTAAGTCAATAAAAATACAAAAATAAATAAGTATATGAAAGAGAATGTATACTCGATGAATGTGAAATCTTTTATATTTAAGTGAGCATAAGTATATAACAGGTAGGGATGAGTCTACTTTGGAATGGTCAGTGGACAAATGAGTTTTTGAGGGGAGTGATTTCTGCATACTATTCACAGGCCAGTCCGTGAATAAGAATCAGTCTTTGGCCAATTACCTTGTCCCACTGGGTGCAATTTGAAATTTCAGAAAGGAAAAATCTGATTAGTTTAAGGAAACAGGGATTGGAATGGAAGTCAATTGATTGTATGGCAAAGGTTGACTGGGTTGGAAAAGGACGGATAAAGAAGTAAACAGCGTGAGCGTCTGTCATAGGTTGCGTAAAAGATGGGAAATACATGGGCATATTTTAATCTATGTGTCCAATTTTTATTGCTGGAGTATGAATTGGGACACTATCGTGACAGGTGATTTGAGTCCATGAAATAGAAGACATTACATCGTTAGCAACTAGTTGGTCCAACTGAAACGTGACCTCGTCTAGTATGACTCGTCAAATCAGCCAAAGCGCGTACTACTGCATTTTCCTGCTTTTTATGAACATAAGAGACATTGTGACTTCATCTATGATTGCTCGAACATTCCCAAAAAAACAGTCCGTTTGCAACTTGGAGGGCCCACCCTGAAACATAATGCTTCGGCAATCGGCAACCACAGGCTCATATTGATTCTCCAAGTAGCGGGTTGCCGCTGTAAGTACCGCGTCAATGAGGGTACTTATCATTGAATATTTCCCAAGAATAAAAAAGTAAATGCCAAAGTTGACGATGGCATAATATGAATGGCGAATGACTAAAGGCGTGCTTGGAAAACTGTTCAACAATAAACAAATTTTTACATTTAGGGTCCGTTTGGGTGCTTTTAAGTTGTAAGTTTTAAAAATTACAATCAGTTTTTAGTTTTTAAAAATTAATTTTAATTTTTTTCTTTTAATTTTTGGTTTTAAAATAAATTCATTTTAAAATTTCTTATTCTGTTAAAATTAGTTTAAGAATATGTTTGTGTGGTTACGACAGTGGCAATGGTGACGACAACAATGATGATGGTGGCAGTAGTAATGTCGACGGCAACGGTTGTGGTAATGCCAACGGTAACAGTTGTGACGGTACTGATGGTGGTGATTGTAGCGGTTTAGCTGGTGGTGATTGTGGCAGTGCCAGTGGTGATGGTGGTGGTGAAATCTATAGTGGTGGTGACGGTGCCTGTGGTGGTGGCAGCAACACTGGTGATCGTGGTCATGGTCGTGGTAGTAACGATGGTAGTGGTGATAAAGCTTGTGATGGTGGAAGTGATGCCGGCGGTCATGGTAGTTATGGCAGCGGTTATGGTGGTGGCAGTGCTGACGATCTTGGTGGTGATGATAGCAGTGGTGGTGACGGCAACTGCGGAGATGACGACAGTAGTAGTGGTGGTGGTAACAGTGGTGGTAGAGAGAAATGCTATTGTCAAATATAATGATGTGTATGTTTTTAAAAAACCAAAAACCAAATTCACAAAATCTTTTTTTCTTGGTTTTGAAAATGAATGTAAAAGTGTTTTGAAATTGAGTTAAAAACCATTTTAGCTAAACACATTTTGTTTTGAAAATTGCATTTGAAAATTATGAACACCTAATTTTATTCGGGCAATCCATGCAATAAAATGAAAAAAGATTTAATTAATTAAAAAATTAGTTAAATAAATTTCTTTTGTTTAGGCTTGCTAGGTTAAAAATGCTTTAGGTCCATATTCAATTAAACAAAAAAAAAAAACAAAGAAAAATGTTTTAGGCTTTTAATTTTGATAAAAAGATACAATAAAAGTCAATAATTCTCTCTAGACCATAAGAAAGGAGAGAAAGAATAAGAAGGGAGGATCAAAAGAATGAATAAAAGTTAGAGGGTTTTTTTTTTGGGGCCTTAAAGGAGCACGGGCTTATAGAACAAACTAAGGCCCATCATTATTGAAAGGAAGTAAAAATTATAACAAAAATAACGTGAAAATTGCCAGCAGAGAGAAGAGCCGTGCAAGACAAGTTTTGGGAAGCTTATAAAAAGATCAAACAAAGAGAAAGAATAAGGGGGTCACGTCATTTTTAGAAAAAATAAAATCTGAGAAGCAGAGAACTGCTGAAAAAATAGAGGAGAAGCAGAGGAGGAAGATGTAGCAAAAGGGGGAACAAGCACATGTAACCATACTCACCGATTCTCGTTTTGGCGATCAGAGGGATGACCATTGTTTCGCTGTCTCGTTCATTCTCACATCACTCTACTTACTATTCTATCTTCAATAGCGAAACTTGAAGGTATATCGCTCCTATTCCTTTTCGTTCCTTCGGATTCTATATGTAGTATTAGTCGTTGTTAGCATCTGAATGAATAAGTAGTTCATTAATGCTTCATATATGAGTTTTGGTTCACATTATAGTTGATTCGTTTCATTATTGAAAGCGCAGATCTACTCTTACTGAAATAGTGTTATCCTATTCTCTATTGGATCTATGTTGTTTTATTTGAATACTCACTGCACTCATCACACAAACTTGCACAACAACACTCCACATATATAAATCATTATTCTCTACACTTGCACAGAGTTACAATCGCGCATTCAATTACATATAGCAACACCAGTGTACATTCATAATCACACTTGCATTGAAAATTTTTCAAAATAAGATCTAAACACACAGATAACAATGAATCAAAATTAACAAATAAGAAATATAATAATAAAATAGCATTCAGTTTGCCATTTCTGCGATGCGAACCAGAGTCGATGTCCTTACGCGCTTCTTCAGCTTTCGCTCCTCTGCTATAACTCGAATTCGTGTCGGCATTATCGTGTTGGCTTTCCTCTCTCTGTTGCCGTCGTTGTGACGCGAATTCGTGTCGATGTCTTCGCGCGACCGCCATGCGAATCAATGTCTGCTTCCTTGTGCGTTGGCATCCCCCAAATCCCTTATCTCTTGTCACCGTCGCGAAGTGGGTTTGAATGGCTACCTTCATGTAGAATTTTCTTTGCCGTCGAGCGATTTCTCCACGCTGCAATTGTGAGAAAGAGAAGGGCGAAGATCTCTGATCTCTTCCATCACTGTCTAGATCGGAACGTGTGAACTTGATTAGCGGCACTACGGTGTGGGAATTCTTATTCTTCCTTTAGGTGTGAAAAGGGGGCTGAATATTCGTGCCCAACTTTCCAGGTTTATTGGATCGTGATATGGTTTTGGCCCAATTCGGAATCAGATTTTTTTATAGCTTTGTGAACGTAAGGGTAATGATCAAATAAAAATCAAACGTATGTTAAACGCAAAATAAATTATTAGCCTTTTAGCACATTGACATTCTAAAACTTTCCTGTTTTTATATATATATCAAATATGGATATGATTCAATTAAAAGGGTAATAACGTTAGCTTTTCATAAAATTAATTCTAAAACTTTTTAGAAACTTTTCTTTTTGTCTTTTAGACTATTTATTGAGAATTCAATTCCTAAATCAAAAGTAAAACCCTTTTAATAAATAAATAAATAATTAAACTTGATAATGGCTACTTAGGATGCACTTCCTATTTAGACATTATTAAAGTTTTAATATTAATGACAATCATTTAAGATGCACTTCTTATTTGGTTATCATTTCTTTTCTAATAATAATAATAATAATAATAATAGTAATAATAATGATATTAAGTAAATAATAAAATGTATTTTAACAAAGGTTTTAATGATAGTCACTTTGGATGCACTTCCTATTTGATTATCATAAAAACTTAAAAATGTATATTGATAACCACTTTGGATGCACTTCCAATTTGGTTATTGAGTATGCCTTTACAATAAATAATAATAATAATAATATAAAATAAAATGATTAAATCTTTTTTATAATATTAAACTTTCTCTTTTTAAAAGGATTTCAAGTAGTCACTTTGGATGCACTTCCTATTTGACTATTATGAAAACTTAAAAGGTATATTGATAACCACTTTAGATGCACTTCAAATTTGGTTATTGAGTATGCCTTTACCATACTAAAATAAAATATACATAATAATAAAATAAATAATAAAAAAATCAACCAACAACAATATCTTTCTACCAAAGAACTACGTGAGTCTAATTCTTCATTGCACCTGAGGATACGTAGGAGCAGGGGCCCACCCCTGTCGATCTCAAAAAAATAAAAATAAAAAAATTCTTTCCAAAAATAAATATTATCTTCTTAATTAAAGTTTTTCTAATAAAAATAAAAAATTTGTAAATATATTTTCTTTTCTTTAAGGGGTAAAATAAATATTTTAGAAGCTATTCATTTTGCACATTTAATTAGGGGTAACCGTCTTTATGACGGACGTTGTAGGGTGCTAATACCTTTCCTACATGTAACTGGCTCCCGAACCTATATTTGGTTTCATAGACCACATTCTTTTAAAGGGTTTTTCCAAAGTTTTCCTTAATAAACTTTGGTGGCGGCTTCCCTGTTTTTAATTCTGTTTTTGCCGTTCGGTCGTGACCCCGGTTGCGACAAAAACCAAAAACTCATAATCACCTCAAACTGGCCATAAGAAAGTTGGTCAATTTAGTTATTACATTTAAATTGATCAGTAATTTGTACTATTTTTCAAAATTACCTTTAAAAGTTTTGAAATTCATTATTTCACTCTTTCCATCTAAGTGCTTCTTACCTAATTAATTAAGAGAAATGTTAGGAATATACTAACACACTCTTTTTTATTGATTGAAAATTACAAAATTTTGTATGTCCTACATCTTATTTAATGATTTTCTTTTCTAATTTTGTGTTTTCTAATAAATTTCAACTAATAAAAAAGAAAGTGTTTAAAAAAATGTGTTAAAGAGTGTGTTAATAACACTCTTCATTAATTACTGTGTAGAAAGAGAATAATGATTATGTAATTTTAATTTTTAAAAGTTTTTTTTTTTCAATTCTAAAACTTGTTTGGCGGCATGGTTTTTTGAAGAAAAAAAAAAAGAAACAAAAAACCAGTTAAAAAGAGCCTTGACATATTGTAATTATGAATCGCGAAACTAATTGATTTATATTTGGCGCCATGTTTTTTCAAAAAATAAAAGAAGAAACAAAACAGCAGATAAAAGAGCCTGATCATATTGTAATTGCGAAAGTCATTAGATTTAACCATTTATCATATTCTATAGGAAGCCATTGTCTTTTATTGAGAAAGTATAGGAAGCCATGAAACCTCCTGTTAACATAGATTTGAACGTTCTCTTGTTGGAACAATAATTAATGAAGACGTAAATCATATTGTTTGAAGAGACTTTGCTTGCAAGTGGTGAGTTTAATTTCGACTTAAACCAAGCTCTAAAGTTTTCTTGGACTTAGATAAAGAGGCATCTTGTGTGGAAGAGAAAGAAAATGAAACAAGGGTCGAGATTCATGAAGCCCAACCACTAGAGGTTGATGCCACACACAACACAGAAACATAGCAGGATTTTGCTCAACCAACCCCCAACACGTGAAACTTGAAGAATCCGAACCAGTAATAAATTTTGATGGTACTATAATTTTTCTCTAGCTATTCATTTTGAGAACAACCTATGTTTTCATTTATCTAGCTCTAATTAGTGTTTGCACTCTCATTGATAAACAACATGTGCATCTGAACATCAAGGAACATGCAGTAGACATAAGTTTTTAAGCAACGAAGACCAAAAAGCCAAATCTCATCGCCTGTTGTAGTATAGTCATGATGGGAAACTGAAAAGGGGACTAAAAAATTGGTTGCTTCATTGTGTTCAATCTCCGTTCGTGTCATTAAATGTATTTGGAGGAGAACAAATTAGATAGGTGATGTGTCTCACAGAAGAACAAAAAATTGTGGACGAAAAAGGGTTTAATTCAATCAAAGCAAAATAATAAACCCTTTTTTTTTTTATAGAAAAAGAGAGGTAACTTAAACTCATACATCATAGTGTTTCAGTTTTCATTGTGATGAACCAAGTCACTGTATCCCCACCATGGCAGCCATTGAGACCCACCATCTTTGTCTTCCTCTGTTCCTCATCTCCTCGTGTCTTCTCCTCGCATCACCACCATGGCAATCACTATTGGAGCATGCACAATGCTGAGAGTGAAGATTTTCCCTTCCAATAACTATTGATGATTTTTCTCCATCTCCTATTTTGTTTATGCATCTTTTCTCTTCTAATATATCTTTCCAGTAACAGTAGCGTCAGTCCTTCTGGACAGGTTAACCCGACAAACCACTGGTTTTCCACCAGTTTACCCAGTTCAACATCGGTTTTACCAGTTCCAGTCTGGTTTTTAAGCAAAGTGGTTCAGTGGTTTATTTTAACCGGATGCTAGACTGATTCTCGGTCAGACCGGTTAAATTGGCTGGTCCGATCCGGTTTTGGGAACCATGCTCTCAACTCAAAAATTCCTTAAGATAAGAGCTTTGGTACTAATTTGCAGTTTTTTATGAGAGCAGAAAGGAAAACAAAGCATGTTTTGTAGAGGAATATGACAAACTATTGGACATGGCTCTGTGAATAGAGCTCAAAGCTTACAAGAATCAGATACATCCCTTATTCTTAGTATAATTAACATCAATTTAGATTTAAAAAATAGAAACAAACATTCAAAAGATTAAAGAAATAACAAACTCCTAAAACACACTTAAAAAACTAAGCTAACCATTTCAAGCTATGGGCATATTTTCAACAATTACAATTCTAATACATACAACAAACATGACAATCATAATTAAGAGGCCCAATTTTAATGGTTAGGCTTCATAAGCCAATTAGTTAGTACCTAATATTTTCCATTTGCTATTCTTTGGATCATCATCCACCATATCGGAACTGCTCTTTCTCTAGTTGATTGATTAATTGTTGTAACTTCTTTAGATAGCTGTTCGTGTGATGATCCAAATATCATCCTTCTTGTAAGTCTGAGCTTTCCATACATCTGTGTAGGCGTTTCATACAAGTAGACGTGTTTTCTCATTAGGATAATTGTGGTTCGAATTATGATTTTTAGACGAAGATACAGAGACAATATGCATGATCTTGCTCGAAGGATAAAAAGGATGTCTGTGAGAGATTTTCAAAATAAATGAAAGGTTGTATCCTTTCATGAAAATATGTTTTTATTCATATAAGGATATAAGTACGAATAGATGTGACTTTTCACCAAGAGTCATGAGATGTGACTCTCTACCAAAAGTCATGAGATGTGACTTTCCACCAAGAGTCATGAAATATGTCTTTCCACCAAGAGTCATGAAATGTGTCTCTTTGAAACGTTAAATCTCTTCACTAAAAGACATCAGTTGCCCTATAAATAGAGTCAATCTACATGCAGAAAAAAAGAACAATAAGAACAACAAGAACAACAAAACATAGAATTCATTAGAGTCTTTGCATTCAAATATTTTCCTTTCTTCTCTTGTGCACAGAGTGAATTAAGAAAACTATTATTTTGTAAACTATTATTGACGATATGCTTGATGTAGGTGTGCAAACTACGTTAAGGAACTCCTAAAGGGGACTCACCAGGACACCCTATTGCATCCAATTTCTATAGAGATTGGTGGGGCAAATCGAACCTAAAGGTTAGTGTTTTACACATGTCTTGGAGACTTGCGCTTTTTCTTTGTTGTTTCTTCTTTCTTGCAGGACAATTTGCATCAATGATATTTTGTGTGATATTTCTTCATTGTTGTGGAGTCATCACCACCAAGTTGCACCAACAATCTTTAGGTTTGAATACCAGTCAATAAAGATTGTACCAATAATCTTAGGTTCGATTTTGCTTCTAACAACAATGACTATAACTTTGAAGAATATGCCTTTTGATATTGTCAAACTGGTGGAAACTTCGATAATTGGCAAAAGAAGATGCATTTATTGCTTTGAAGGACACATTCTAAATGGTATGTATGACACTTTGTTTGATATGTATCAAAACTCTATATTAAGGTACATGATGGAAGACAAACAAGTAAAAAATTTCTTGTTAATTGTTTTTGTAATTATGAGATGATTGATAATATATAGGCCTCTCATGAAAAAAATGCATGAAATTGAATGTATTCTTAATGTCTACAAACAAACACATTATGCATATAGATGAAAGTACATGATTATATCTTCAATCATTGACAAAGTTCCTTCCTTGTGAAAAGACTTTAAAAAAGTCTAAAACATCAAAAAGATGATACTTCTCTTGAACAACTGAGGCAATCACCTTTGTTTAGAAGAAGAGTATTGTAAAAAAGACGATACTAAGGAACAATATGTTTAAGAAAAGTTAAATGTAATGGAGGAATGTTCATTGGGAAAGGAAGAAAGATTTTATTATTTTCGCAATTTCACATAGCAATCACAGTATAATTGCATTTGTGACTTTGTTAACTATTGGATCAGGCTAAAATTTGATCAGCAGATTTAAGATACATATTCTTAAATCTGAACGGTTGGATCATGGATTAGTTGCCTATGGTGAGAGATATTCAGTCCGTACAGTGTAGGAATTTTTGATACTTTCATCTTCTTGATTCTCTATTTGTAAGTTTGTTGTTTTAGTTGTTTGGTTAAGTGATGAACATGATTTGTACACTTAATTGAAATTATTTTATACTCCTAGTTTGATCTTAATGTTAAGTTTGGGTACATTGGACTTAAACATTGCTATGTGAAGGATCTAATTGCAAATGGGGTAATATCCATAGTATTTATAAGAACAGAAAGAAATCTTGCAAATCCTTTGACGAAAGGATTGATAAGGAATATGGTGTGTAAAACATCATTAGGGATGGGACTCAAGCCCTTAATGGAAACCCAACTCACACTTGAGTAGCATTAAGTCTTGAGTTCAATAGTGCAAGTACATTATTAGAGTGATTGCAAGTACTTAACAATAGCTACATCCCAAGATTTTTAAAATACTTGGACCATAAGGAAATAAGAAGGGAAGGTTGAACATTTGTTCTTAATGGATTTATAGTACGTATGTGCTGAAGTGTTTATTGTGGGGGCACTTTTGATAAAGTCCACCTATATGGGAGTGAAGTGTGGCTGCTTCTTAGAGTTAAGGGCTTGACTCTTAAAGCTCTCATGAAAAGGATACCTAACACATGGTCTTATCAAATGTGTCACTTTAACAATTCACTCAATGGTACCGAGATTACATGTGTAAGTTATGCATGCTTGTTTTAATGATTATTTGGTTCAAAGCTTGTCTACCATAATATTTAGGATGAGTGAAACCCATGACTTACTAAGTAAAGGTTCAAATCATGAGATACCTTTATTTGAAACCATGTGATTTTTGAAATAATGGGATTTGGATGTATTTTGAAAATGGTAGGGGATTGTGAGAGATTTTCAAAATAAATGAAATGTTGTATCCTTTCATGAGAATATATTTCTATTCATATAAAGTGTAAGTATGAATAGATGTGACTCTTCACTAAGAGTCATGAGATGTGTCTCTTTGAAACGTTATATCTCTTCACTAAAAAACATGAGTTGTTCTATAAATAGAACCAATCTATATGTAGAAAACAAGAACAATAAGAACAACAAGAATAACAAAGCATAGAATTCATCATATTCTTTGCATTCAAATCTTTTCCTTTCTTCTCTTGTGCACAGAGTGAATTAATAAAACTATTATTTTGTAAACTACCATTGACGATACGCTTGATGAGGTGTGCAAATTATGTCAAGGAATTCCATTATATCTTAAAGGGGATTCGCCAAGACACCCTATTACATCCAATGTCTATAGAGATTGGTGGGGCGAATCGAACCTAAAGGTTAGTGTTTTACACATGCCTTAGAGACTTGCACTTTTGATTTTGTGTTCTCTTCTTTCTTGTAGGAAAATTTCCATCAGTATTTTTGTGTGATGTTTCTTTATCGTTGTGGAGTCATCACTACCAAGTTGCACCAATGATCTTTAGGTTTGAATACCAGTCAATAAAGATTGTACCAACAATGTCTATCCAAGTTGACCGATGTTGGGACTGGACAAGCACTCTCTTCTTCAGTGATGTTGTTGGTTGTGGCTACTTCTTTTTCCTGAACATGAATGTTAAGGATATCATCCTGTTTTCCAGTTTAACCTCCTCTAGTTGATTCATCAATTCGTCTTCAGAGACATTACAGACAGTGGCAGTAGTGATGCTTTGATTAGCATATATGATTTGTTCCACTTGGTCTCTGTCATCATAGTCAGATCCTTCACTAGAAGAATTAGATTCGTCCTCATCTTACATAGACTCTGTGATTAACTCTTTAGCCAAAAGATTTTCACATCTTGTCTAAGTTATCTGATTGCGCCAAAATTCTCAAGTCCGGACAGGGATAACAAAAGGCAAGTTCCTTGTTTATGCTTCATCACAACCTTTAGTTACAAAGAAGAATCTCTATGTAAGATAATTAAAAGATGTGTATATATATATGTATATTATATGAGAAATCCTTACTCAAAAGGAGATATAGATAATTATAAAAAGCAACCATGCCAGAACAATTAATGGATCAATAATTCCCTCATATTATGTATGATTTGATAATTGCAAGAGCAAACTCTTTAGTGAATACCTAGTAGGAGACTATCTCCCTATACAGTGAGTATTTTCAATGTCTAATATATATATAAACAAAGAAGCATGAAGCTACGTGGGTGCAACAGGTTGCTGCATGTTTTGCAATGGCTTTCGCAAATTGTAAGCGAGATCCAACTGTTATGTTTTTATTCTTAATCCGACCCTGTAAATTATTCAATCAAGAAAAATTAGTAGTGACCTAATGAAAGCCAACTTGAACAAAGGACAAACCATTTTTTAACAGATAACGTCATCAGAAGAAATTAAGCATCTTAGGTTGGGAGAACTAGTTTGAGCACCTTGGAAATGAAATCATGAACAGAAGAAGCTGACAAAGTAGACACCATGTTAGAGCCATTTATAACGGAAGTCGTAACGGGCTTCCCAAATTTGGCTAACTCCAATGTCATACAAGCAACTACAAAAAATACAGTTGTGAAAAAGGACTTAGTAATAATGATTATGACAATCCTAACAGGCTCAATATGTAAGTATGTTGAAATCTTGTATTTATCTCTTTTTTAAATAAATATTAAACAAGTTTCACTTATATCTACCAGGAAAAAGATGGATATGAATTTTCTAACACAACTTTGTCATATTAAAATTCAATATGAAAAATTTATTCCCACTAAAATTGTCATATTAGACTAATTACGTGTTAAAAAGAAAATATCACAAGCAAAATAAATAATATATGAAGAGCTTGTGACACAGTAATTTCAAAATAAATGTTTCATGGTAGCTCGCCTGTACATATTTTGCAACTCTATTAGGCCAAAAATACATATCGGGCTAGCCACAGACATTACGTGCTTATAGGTCACAATAACAATTTGTTTATATATTAGTTTAATTGAAATTTCATATCACTGCCCACGAATATAGTCATTATCAATTATCAAATGAACGAATAATTCATGGTAAACTTACACAATTTCTGTCCATTTATAATATTAAATATGAAGTGCAAGTTAAAACATAAGTCATATAAAGGCATCTCAATGCAAAAACCTAATTTAGGTTCTTAACTCTTTTTTGGCGAGTCTCTTATTGTCACATAGAATTTAAAAATACTACGTACTTTTTACTTCAATAGTAAAACTCAAGTTGAGTTCTGAACTTACTTTTAGTAAGTTTCAGAATAAACCTACATATTTATATTTATTTTATTACAGTTTAGAAATATTACAAATTTATTTTATTATTTATCACAGAAAGTTAAAATATCGACTTTATTTGTTAACACATTGTAAAAATTATATCAATAGCACATTTGTTAACAATAAATACCCCAGGAGCATGGTTCCGAGCGCTAGAGATAGCGCCAGACAGAGAACCAAGTTTCAAAACATAACGCTAGACACCCAAGAGCAGGTGTCAAACGCTCACCTGTAATCAATGCTTAGTTTGGAAAATTATTTTTTTAATTGTTAAGCAACTATGTTAATAGTTGCTTATATAACCAACAATTTTTGTATAAAAACTGTCTTATTTGCTCCGATATTAAATTCAAGTTAAATAACATTGTTTAACTTTAAGAACCCAATTAAGCATTGCATCAGAAATATGCTCAATGTTGTCAGTATTATTTCAACATTTCAATATTTTAACTGAGTTAGTATATTATTGTTGAAATAACCTCTTTTTCTTTCTTTCAGCACTTATTCATTACATGTCCTCTCTCAATTTTCTAATGATTTTTTTGGTTTAAATTCTTCTTTCTTCCTTTCAACACTCGTACATTCAGTATCTTCTTTCATTTATTTTTTAATTTTCCTTTTCATCTTTTCCAATGTAATCGTTTTCTTTTAAAATTGGTTCTTAATACTTAATTGAAAGAGACATAAAGTATAATAGGTTAAAAATCCTTAAGCAATTAGATTTTATTTTCCATTATTTCTCAATGCAACATGATGTATCAACTAACTTCAACTATAGCCAGACCTACATTAAGTCCGTGTTTGTTTTGTCCTTGCGTCAGGCTGGATCCACGTTCAAGAGAAGCTAACATTTGTTGCTTTTGCTTATTTTGTTAGTTTGGCGTGATTTTTTTGATGTTAATGCACATATAAGACATGATGCCAAACACGTACTAAATAATATGACACGTAATTAATTTTAATCCTTTTTAAAATTATTATAGTATTGGATTGTTGTTGAAGTTTCATTATCTTTAACTTTGTCCCCGTGGTCCAAAATATTTTTCATTATGAAATGAAAAATATTATCCTGTCCACGTATTCAAAATTTGAGTTCGTCACAGATTATAATAACATCTTTAGTATCTGCATGACGCAGTATTCTACATCCGGTTAATACTAAAATCATGTGATGATTCAATTAGAAAACATAAACTATTGAATTAGAAAGATCAGATTGATCAACGGAACAAATTAAAATTTAGATGTAAATTAAAGAAGTTAGTATAACCACATGCCTGGTCCAAACGTGACACAAGTGCATGAAGAGAACTGCTTCATTTCTCTAAACATATATGTCAACAGTGCAGCAGTGCCACCACCAAGCGAGTGCCCGACGATCTGTGGAAAGATTATTATAATTATAATTAGTAATAAAAATGCCAAATATATGATGAGCTACATGATTAAGTAAAAGGACTACATAATTTGAGTTTATAAAACAATGAAGCAAGAATATGGCATTTAAAGCGAAAGATTGCTTAAAAGAAAAAGAATAATGATCATTGTCTATCCTATTTCGGGGTGAAGGAGGAGAGAGATAGAGAGAAAAAGCGATAGATATGATATTTGATGTGATAGAAAATTTAAAGAGAAATAAAAAGAAAAATGAGATAAAAATGAATTGTAAGAGAGTGGAATTAATGATCAACATTACTATAAGAAAAACATGGAAAGTAAGAAATAACGAAATGGAATAAAAAAGGAAATACAATGATTTTTCAATTTTTCATCACTGGGCGAGCTCTCAATTCAGCCTGCTAGGCTGCACCATCATATTGTTCTTCCAAAAGAATTTAGTAACAATACCTTAATTTTGAAGTGGGGATTTTCACGAGGAGCATCAAGTAGCATAGTGGTGCAGTGTTTCCTAATCCAACGAGCTGCAGTAACCACACCATGATGTGCATGTCCAGAAACCAAATTGTTCCTCCTCAGCTCACCGTCGCTGCAAATGAATTGATGATTGAAGGGGATGGGAGCACCGATAGCATCTGTCAGCGTCTCTTTTAAGGAACGAGTTCCCCGGATTAACACAAACAAACATTTTGATTCTTTATCATGTATAAATGTGAAAGCCGGCTTTAGAATCTGAGATGCATTAAATTAATTTTCAGTTAAACGGGCTACAAAATAGATGGCGCCAAGCGTGTCCGCTGAAAGTAATAAAACGTGCAATTTTTTTAATTCTAAGAAAACTCCGATTAGGTGAATACGCGTCAAACAGGTACTTAGAACATGCATATATTGTACTGTAAGATGTATTGAGTGAAAAAGACAACATAATAAATGAAGAACAGAGAAATCCAATCTCAGAACAGTGGGGATAAAATTAAAAACTTAGGAGGAGAAAAAAACCAGCATTGGGTGTGGGAATCAGAATGTATATGTATTGATTAATGAAATTAAAGCCAACGTACCCGAGCTGTTCACTTCCTTAGGAGGATATCCTCCTTGGTGAATCCAGTAGCAAAACGCAAGATGATAATTGCAAGAGCAAACTCTTTAGTGAATACCTAAAAGGAGAATATATCCCTACAGAGCATGCACTGAGTACTTTCAATGTCAAATATATATAAACAAGGGAGCTTTAAGCTACCTTGGGCCAACATGTTACTGCATGTATTCTACAATGGTTTCTGCAAATGGTAAGCAAGATCCAACTGCAGTTACAATGTTTTTATCCTTAATCTGACCCTGTAAATTATTCAATCAATAAATCAATATTATGCAGTGACCTAATGAAAACCAGTTGAACAAAGGACGAACCATTTTTTAATAGATAACATCATCGGAAATTAAGCAATTAATATATTAGGTAAAATTAATCTATAAGTCCCTAAATTATTTGAAAATTTTTAATTAAGTCCTTAAACCAAAAAAATTGTAATTAGGTTTTTGATTTTGTAAACTTTTTATAATTATGTCCTTAGAATTTTTAAAACTGTCATAAATAGTTTTTTTTTAACAGGTTTTCAACCGCTAGAAACTAATCTCAAGGATCTGCTTTTTTAGTTTAAAATTACATTTTTTTTAGTTTGAGGACCTAATTAAAAATTCTTAAATAGTTTAGAGCCCTACAGATTAATTTAATCAACATATAAAAATATTTGCTGGTACCATCTTCAGTTGCAAGAACTAGTTTGAACACGTTGGAAATGAAATCATGAACAGAAAAAGCTGACAATGTAGGCACGATGTCAGAGCTATTATAATGGAAGTGATAAAGGGCTTTCCGAATTCAGCTAACTCCAATGTCACATAGGCAGCTGCAAAAATTACGATTGTGAAAAAGGACTTAGCAATAACGATTATGATTATTCTTCCGTTCTCAATATGTCACTTACGTAGTATTTATCTCCATTTTTAATAAAATATTAAACAAGTTTCACTTATTCTATTTCTACATGGAGAAAGATAGATGTGAATTTTCTAACACAAATTTGTCATATTAAAATTCAATATGGAAAAATTTATTCCCACTAATACTGTCATATTAGAGTAATTAAGTGTTATAAAGAAGATATCACAAACAAAACAAATAACATATGAACTCTTGTACAATTTCAAAGTAAAAATATTTCTTGGTAGTCCGCCTGTACATATTTTGCAACTTTATGAGGCCAAAAATACATATCGGGCTACATAGCCACAGACGTTCAGGTTTATATATCATAATACCAACATGTTTATATAGAACTTTAATTGAAATTTCATATCACTGCCCAAATAGATTACTACAAGAATACTAGCTCATGTCCAACACAAACATTATCAAATGAAAGAATAATTAATTCATACATGGTAACTTACACATATTATCTGTCCATTTATAATATATTAAATGTGAAGTGCAAGTTAAAGCATAGTCATATATAAATAATTTTGTCGGTATTATTTCATAATTTTGTCAAAACCTATTGAATTAGTTACTCAACTGAACAAATTAAAAGTTTTGATGTAAATTAAAGAAGTTAGTATGACTACATACCTGGGCCAAACGTGACACAAGTGCATGAAGAGAGCTCTTTTATTTGTCTAAGCTTAAATGTCAACAGTGCAGCGGTACCACCACCAAGCGAGTGCCCAACGATCAATGGAAAGATTATTATAATTATAATATATAATAAAAAAATCAAATATAGGATTAGGGATGTTCACGGGTCGGTTTGGTTCGGATTTGAGGAGGAAAAAATCCGAACCAATCATTTTTAATTGGTTCAGATTGGTTCGGATTTGTCAAATTTTTTCTCACAATCCAAACCAACCCAATCAAGAACAAGTTGGTTTGGTTTAGTTCTATCGGGTCCAGTCTAGAAAAAAAAGGCAATAACAAAGGCATTTTCACTCACAAAGGCACAGATACAATTACACACACAGTTCAAAAAAAAATCGATTGCAACAACAAGTCAACAAATTAAATTAGTTAAGCTACAAAGCCTGCAATCAAATTCCAGTTTCCACAGACAGCAAAAAATAATTGAACAACAAAATGGAAGAACAGAGGGAACTCATGGGCACGGGCACGGGCTTGGTTGGAGACAACACGCAAGCACTGTTCACGAAGTCACGGGGTAACGCAGGACAGCGAGACAACCACGACCTCACGCAAGCACTGGCACAACAGACGAACCCAGAGCTGGGGCTGGCACAAGGAGCGAGCACGACGACAGATTGAGTTGTAAGACAGGCACGAGCGCGACAGGGTTGGGGTTGGCATAATGGACGAGCACGACGACAGACGGGCCCTGGCCGTGTTGCAGACGGCGCGAGCGAGACAAGGTTGGGGCTGGCAAGACGAACTAGCGCGAAGGACGGGCACAACGGCAGCACGAGGCTGGGGCAGAGGCGGAAGACGGGAAGAGAGATGAAAAGGGGCTGCTTTACTGCTTAGGGTTCGTGGGAGTGATGCTGACGCAGATTAAGTGAGGGAAAGGGGCTCCAAAATTCAGATTTCCATTTTAGTGAAGGGTATTCAAGTAAAATAACAAGTTAGCTATTTAATCGGTTCGGTTCGGGTTTGTTTGGATTTGAAAATCCAAATCCGATACCCAAATCGATCTATATCGAGTCTATTCAGTTCGGTTCGGTTTGGATTTGTCTGATTTAAAAATCCAAACCAATTTAATTGGTTTGGTTCGGATTGTCGGGTTCGTCAGAGTGATTCAAACCAATGAACACCCCTAATCGAGTTATATGATTAAATAAGAAGAATACATAATTTAATTGATAAAAAATTGAAGCACAAATATGGCATTTAAAGTGAAACATAGAAAGTAATTAAGAAATAAGGAAATGGAATGAAAAGGGGAATACAATAATTTTCCAATATTTCATTACTGGGTGATCTCAATTCAGCGTACGTGCTGGGCTGTACCACTATAAATTTATAATGTTATTCCAAAAGAATTCAGTAACAGACTGACAATGACTTTATTTTGCAGTCGGGGTATGGACGAAGAGTATTATGTAGAAAGAACATTTTACTTTGGTTTCTATCTACTTTTTATTTCATTTTCTTCTTATTTAATTTCTTTCTTATTATATTACTTGTCACGCTTACTCTCTTTATCAGTGCCGATTCAATGGTGAGTGAGATTTAAAAGTAAATTTTGAAAAAAACTTTCTTACTTTAAATAAAAGATCTATACCAACATACTTGATCTTTTTGTTTTATAAAAATGAATATCAAATAATTTTTCATTGATAGACTTAATACTTGAATTTTACTAACTTTATCCTTAGGCAGACTTGTTATTTACATTTTCTTTTTTATTATTTCCATCTCTCTTTTTCTTCCACACTAATCTACCCCAAAAGTTGGATGGGGGTTTATATTCTTTTCAGAGTGAAAGCATGAAATAAGAAAATGAAATGAAAAAGAAAATACAATAATTTTCCAATTTTTCGTTACTGGGTGAGCTCTCAATTCAGCCCTGCCCGACTATACCACTATATTGTCCTTTCAAAAGAATTTAGTAACAGACTAACAATACCTTGATTTTGAAGTCGGGATTTTTAAGAACAGCATCAATTAGTACAGTGGTGCAGCGCTTGTAAATCCAACAAGCTGCAGTTACCATACCGCGGTGTGCATGCCCAGAAACCGTGCTGTTCTTCCTCAGCTCACCATCACCGCAAATGGATTGATGATCGAAGGGGATGGGAGCACCGATTGCATCTGTCAGCATGTCTTTTAGGGAACGAGTTCCCCGGACGAACACAAACAAACATTTTGATTCTTTATCACGTATGACTGTGAAAGCCGGCTTTAGAATCTGACATGGATAAATTTTCAGTTAAACTAGCTACAAAAAGATGACTCCATGCGTGCTGAAATTGACCTAAGAATAAAACTACTAAAATTTAAATTTTAGGTTTACTAATAAAAAATTATTTACTATTAATTTTTATAAAATAAAAAAAACTACATATATTAATAAAAAATTACATATATTAATAAACAAATTCAACATATAACTTTTTTATTTAACATAAAATAGTTTTTTTTTATATTAGCTTTAAGCCTTACTCAATGTTAGGCCAGCCTGTGAAATACTTTGAGCTGAAAGTAAAAAGACGTCGTACAAGATATTTTTACTTCTAAGAAAACTCCGGTTAGGAGAGTACGTAGCAAACAGGTACTTAAAACATGCATATATTATATTGTAAGATATATTGAATAATTGAATGAAAAAGACGATATAATAAAGAACTCAGATATCCAATCTCAGAACAGTAGGGGGAGGAAAAATAAAAGGAAAAAAAGAAACTAGGAGGAGAACAATAAGAGCGTGTGAATCAGAATCGTATAAGTGTTGATCGATTGATTGAGAAGAAGCCAACGTACCCGAGCTGTTCTCTTCCTTAGGAGGACATCTTCCTTGTCCAATCCAGCAGCACATAACGCAAGAAACCGCTTTCTGCTGCTGAAAAGCATGGCCCGTGTCAACAATTTCTTCAACTCATATAACTCCTTTATAATTTCGGGGGATTTCAGTTGCACACAATCACTTCTTTCACCGCGTTCACTTGCAACTGTTTTCTTATCCTACATTTTCAAATTCGGTACAGGTTAAGAGACAGGGAAAAGCTTCATGCATGTAGTTAATTAGGAACTTTTAACCATGCAAAAACTTCTAAAGAAAAAAAAAAAAAACATGAGTAATACTGGCATTTAATTATAAACCGAAATATATCATAAATTTGTTAACTTTTATAATAACTATTTTAAAAGTTTTATCAATCATAATGTTTAATTAGTTGAGATACACTTACAGTGCATATAAATTAATTAAACTAAAAAAATATCAAGAACTTGGAAATGACCTTGTCCTTTACAGCGTGAACGATGGCTCTGGGCAAGTCGAAGAGGTGCAACGTGCCCAGTGTCTCGGAAGTAACCGAACCTCATGGCTTCCGCTAACGTGATCACTACGTCCAACGTATTTTTGGGCGCCTCAGGTGGCATCTGTTCAGGCCTCCCGGTAGCCCTCCTAACTGCTTTCGACAAAATCATTGTCCCAAGGGAATGTGTACAAGAAGGAAGCCCGATTGGCAAAATGGAAGAACAAAGAAGATAGTATATTTCGTTGAGGTTGGTGTCTCAAGTGCGAAGGAGAGTGTGACCTTATATAGGAACGCGAGAAGCTTGGTTTTTTCTTATGACTCTAATGCCCTTATTTGTTCTGGGTTGACTTCAAAATCATTGTGCAAATTAAGAATGAAAGAAATTGTCTTTGACAATATAATTCGTACATAAATTTATGCAATTGGTAGAGAGATAGATAAAAATAGAAAAACGAGGGAAATAAGATAGATCATATAATAAAAAAGAAGTTAAACAAAAAAGTTGACTTTACATGAGGCTCCAAGATGTTGGGTTGTGCCAATCTTGCAATCTTTTACAATTTGCCTTTAATAATCCGACAATTCAACTAGCTTTATTTGTATTGACTCTACACAGTTTTATACGTAGATATAAAAATGAGTTAAATTAATTATGAATTATATATTCATTTAAGTTTATTAAATGTTTTATTAATCTCGTTTATTTAACTAAATAAATAAGAAATTTAAACTTAAAATTGTGTTCAGTTATTTAAATGAGTTAAATTCAAATTTTTTAAGTTTCACATTAATACTTTAATATTTCGCTGATACTTGATATATATAATTATAATTTTATTTATTATATTTATTTAAAAATCATAATTTTATTTATATAATTTTACACATCATATCCTTAAATTTAATTTTTAAAATCACATTTTAAATGGCTGATCCTTAAAAGATTTATTATTTTTATTACTAAAAAATAGGAATACATAAAGAAAAGGTTATGTATAACTTATATGTCAATATCATATATATATATATATATATATATATATATATATAGGGTCAGGATCCATTGACACCAGGTGTCAAAGTTAATCAAATTATATCTTCAATAACTTTTTGTAGAGTGCAAATTTAACCAATCTAACCGTTGAATTGTGTAATATTCTTTTTATAATCATATATATCAAATTTCACATCATTTGAACTTTTCTAGATATGTTATCTAACATTAAATATTTATGTATATTTTAATATCATATTACACGTTAAAATAAAGTGATGTGATGAACTATTAAATAATTTTATAACTGTATGAAATTTTGTATACTTAATCTAATTAACAAAAACATCAAATTCAATGGTTGGATTGGTTAAATTTGTACTCTACAAGAAGTTATTGAAGGTGTAATTTGACTAACTTTGACACCTGGTGTTAATGGATCCTGACCCATATATATATATACACACACACACACACACATGTGAGGATCCTTTCTCGCATTTCTTTTCTCATTATTGAAACTAATTGGCTGGATTAATTCTTTGCCACACCTTCACTTCTCAAATGATATATAGCGTGCCTTCTTTGTAAATCTAACATTTAGACACGACACAGCAATTCAATCACTTCATTTGATTTTTAATTCAATAAGAAAAGCAAATAAACATCTACTTTAATCGATCTGCATCTTTCCTTTTCCATATTGAAATCGGCAAGATTAATTTCAATTTATTTTTGTTTTTATTGACAAATGCAATATTTTATTTTATTTTTTAAGATTTATTTAAATAATAAAAATAATATGATATTTTTATAATTATTAATAAAAATAGAAAATAGAAAGTATATTTTAAGTGATGCATACTTTATCAAGAAAATACTATGAAAATGTGGATGAACCTAAATTGGGTACATTGAATGGTCAAACATAAAAATATAAAGAAGAATTGATCATTTGTATATTGTCTTTGTGATAATAAGTTTATCAGTTAAGATTATATCCTTAATGAATCTTATAATATAGAACCACAACTAGTGTCGTTCCTTTGGTATGAACACTTTAAGAAATAAATAATTGAATTAATGAGTACTTATTGTGAATATCTAATTTTATCCGGGCAATTCATACAATAAAAAATAATAATAAAAATATAAAATATAAAAATAACAATAATTTTTTGGTTAGATAACTTTTCCTTGGTTCTACACTTATTGGGCTAGGAATGCATTAGGCCCATAATCCTTTTAAATAGAGGAAAAGGGAGAGAAAAGTTCCAAACTAAAAAAATATAATATTAAATAAATAAAAAAAGTTTAAATCTGAATAGGAAAGAAGATAAAAGAGAAAAATATAATAAGGAGTAAGTGCTTCCTTTAAATCAAGATAAAAAAATAGAAAAATAAATATGGTTGAAAGTTTTTTTTTCAGCTACTGGGCCTACACGATAAAATAAAAGTATTGGGCCCAAGGCCCATTCCTAATGAAGACAAATTGAACAATCTGAAAAAAAGAAAGAAGAGGTGAAGGGATCAAATATCTTATAAATAGGGTGAACAAATGAATAAGCAGGGGTTTTTTTTTTTTCATTTTTAATGAAAAATTTCAAGCGGGACAAAGAAAGAAACAGAAACAAGAGCAAGGAGAGAGAGAGAGCACCTTCAAGAGAAGTTACGAAGTAAAGGTATCGAGGTTCCTTTCTCTGCTAGCGAATCGTAGGAGGCTAAACTCGAAGGTACTATTCCCCATCCTTTGTCTTCTGTTCCACCATGTAGTCTTTTAACTCCTTTTATTCTGCCGATTATGGCTTGCTTTGGAATGAGATGTATCTTTAAGGATAATTTTTGGATTCATACGTTTCTGATTGAGTTGCTATTTGCACTTATTCATCTATTCTATCAAATGTAAATATCATTGATTACAAATCTCATAGCTGTCTTTTATTCTTTCTACCATTTTTGATTGCACGAGCGTCATTACCATTCCGTGAAATAATCTCACATTCGCCGATTCAAAAATACGCATCATAGATTTATCCAGCATATGCATGTACTTACATGTTCAACTCTCATTCTTTATTTCACTGAAAACGTAGTGCACACTTCATCATATAAAAGCCACCACACATACCGATCTAAGTTTTTTTTAAGAAATACACATGTTCATATCCATAATCGACAATCATCACAAGATCACGAATAAATGAAAATAAAAGCCATAGCTAAACAATAAAAAAATAATAATAATAAAAGAGAGAAGCTGAAACCACTCCAGCCTTGCCTTCTCCCGCGCCCCCCGCAGGCCTCTGCCACGCTCCAACCTTCGCCTAGATCCATCATCCTCCATCACCGCCGTGCGGTATGAAACGCCACCACGAAGCCGGTTTCGATCTAGTAAAGCTCTTCTTCACTGCACATTTGCAGTCACGCAAGACCCTGCTGTCATGACGTTCGTCACCATCCACACGTCGCTCACTTTCGCAAATCCATGCCCTTCCCCTTGCCGTCGCATTTCCGCCGAGACCAGAGAACTCGCATCACCTGGGAGAAGATTTGGGGGCTAGGGTCGAAAATGAAGAAGTGTGAGGGGTATTCCCCCTTTCTCACGCATCATGGGCCTGGCCCAACGGAAAGATGTCTGAAACAATGTGGGTTTATTTGGGCTGAAATGCCTTACATGGAATTATTAGCTTTTCATTGATATCCAGACTTGTGTCTGTTCTGCTTTCGATTATTAATTGAAAATGGAAATCATTACATTAACAAATTGGATTTTTTTTAAAGACAGAAAAACGATATATAATAATAATAATAATAATAATAATAATAATAATAATAATAATAATAAGAGTGTCAAGCGAAACAGAGGGAGTGCGGACGTTTCCAATTGCCATAACATCATTAGTTCTTTTTTTAGTAATAATATAGTATTAAATAATACAATTCTATGTACTTTCTTTTCCTTTTTAGCCCTTTTATTACTTAAAAAATAACTATTAAAACTTAATAATAGTTACTTTAGATGCACTTCCAATTTGACTATTATAAAAATCTTAAAGGTATATTGATAACCACTTTGGATGCACTTCTAATTTGATTATTAATTATGCCTTTATTATAAAAATAGTAATAACAATAATATTAAATAAAATAATAATTTTTTTTAACAAAGGTTTTAATGATAGTCACTCTGGATGTATTTCCTATTTGACTATTATAAAAATCTTAAAAAGTATATTGATAATCACTTTGGATGCACTTCCTATTTGGTTATTGAGTAAGCCTTTTAAAACATAAAAATTAAAAATATAAAACAAATAACCAACAAAGCGTTTTTCTACACAAAGAACTACATGAGTCTAATTTTTCATTACACCTGAGGATATGTAGGAGCAGGGGCCCACCCCGTGTCGATCTCAACAAAAATAAAAATCTTTTCTTTTCAAAAATAAAGTGTTTTCTTCTTAATTAAAATTCTTTTCATAAATAAAAAATGATAAAAATTATAAATAAAATAAATCTAAGGGGTCAAATAAATATTGTTGAAGCTATCCGTTTTGCACATTTAATTAGGGGTAACCATCTTTATGACGAATGTCGTAGGGTGCTAACACCTTCTCCACACGTAATTGACTCCCGAACCCATTTTTGGTTTCATAGACCACACTCCTTTTTAAAGAGTTTTTCCAAAGTTTTCTTTAATAAACTTTGGCGGCAGCTTCTCTGTTTTTAACTCTTTTTGCCGTCCGGTCGTTACTCTAGTTGCGACACTTATCATTAATATTATTAACTGATCAAAGTTAATTTCTACGTTACATTACAAAGATCCAGTTTTGTATTTGTGTACACTAATTTGGATATTAATTGTTGACACGTCAACACCTAAAAAAACTTAAAAAAAAGAGTTAATATATTGAATTGATAATCATATACGTATATATAATGAAAACGATCCATGCTTATTGATTGAATACTTATTCTATACTAGAATAAATCTTTAATTTAGATATCATCACGCAAAAAATCCAAATAATATACAATTTAGAAGGATTAATGACAATTAACACCTAATGTACCCTAAAAGATATTTAGTAATAAACATTTTTTCTTTATAAAATTGATAATCATAAATTGAATTTACTATATTAGTGACTTATCCTATATTTACAGGACATATTAACAATTTATGTATATCTTTTTATCTGCCCAATTAGCATACATTTGAGTTTTTCTTACCATATTCAAAAGTAAAACCATAGTGTTAGTTGGACAAAGGAACAAATATTTGTTTGATAAAACACGTGCATGGTACCATGAAATTCAACTATAATATTTCTTTCTTTCTTCAATTTTCTTTTCTTCTAATAACTAATATTAACACTAATATTAAATCTAACCTAATATTAACATTAATAAATTAGTTTCTTTTAGTGATAGAAATTTTCTTTATACTATCATCAACAAGTTAAAAGAAAAGAAATCTTCTGAACATTATTTTTTTTACATTCTAACTAGCTCTAAAATTTGACTCAATAATTTTTGAGAAATAAATTTCAAAAATACGTCTAACTATTAACTATAACATTTAACTTGTTATATTAATATTTCAAATCTCTAACATTTAACAAAAATAACAAATTTAAAAGATAACAAAATAACCTTTCTAAAATAAATAAATAAATTGACCTAGCTGTTGTTGGATGGAACTTTGCTAGTGGCGCAGAATTGATGGCTGATTAAAATGTAGTGCTTGGCTGGTGCTTCCTTGCTAGTTGCTAATTTCAACGAGAAAAGAGTACAGTTTTATTAAGGTTGAGATCTTCCGGGTCAACGATGGTACTAACGATTTTGTTGAATTAAAAACAACTTATGAGATGTAAGCAAAAAAAGAAAAATCAAATTACCAGAAACCATGCAGGATTAATAGATGATAGCTGTTTTATTCAATTATAAAACACGAATCACGTCAATTTCAATTACTTCCATCCCTATATGGATAAGGATGATATTATTCGAAGAAGACTATTGATGTGTCTGAAGTGAAGTGAATAGCTGGTTTAAGATAGTTCTTAATAAGTCCTGATTTTGGTATGTTTTAAATTTCATGGTTAAAGATCTTCCGAGTTTAGTTAAGTTCCGGTGTGTTTGAGATGTGAAAAATAGGTGAATATTTGTAAAAGGTATTCTAACGCTTAAGTTAATAAGAATTCCATGAGAATGACAGTGTATATTAAATGTTTACGTGTTTGGTGGCATTGGTGTTATATATAAGAGTTAGAGATAGCTTGCATTTCCTAACACAAGGCACAAAGCCTCTTCTAGGAGAATAATATCATCCTGTTTTGGTGCAGGAACAAGACAACTTTACTCCTTTTCAAAGTGTACTGATCCACTGTTCATGAGCATATGTTAATGTTCCTATTATTGGTGTTGACCTTGATCAACACTTGGGGTTTTGAGCTAATCCTATATTGGGCCTAGGGTTATTATACAAATTGGACTTGATCCAATATGTAATTGTGCGCCTCACCCCTTCCTAACCAAAAAAAAAAAAAAAAAACTTGGTATGCTTAAAGAGTAAAAGTCTCAAGTAATTACATGCTTACAATCATCCAAAATTAAACTTGCCTTTTTCACGTGTTTCATGTTTTTTATCTTTTTTGTGCTTAATTAAAGTCACTATTTACCATTTTTATGAAGTATTCATTTCTTTCCTCTACATTTATTTCTTTTCATTTCCCATGTAATATTTTGAGCTTTATGAAGACTATATAAGGGGGAATTCACTTGCTCAATTTTCATCCTTAAGCTGGTTTGTTGTGGAAATCATTTCAATCCATCATTAGTGACTTTCCAAAATAATAGGATGGTTAACTATAGTGCCTTGCTCACTAAGAATTTTTGCTCATCTTGTTCATATGATAAAACAATGGCCTTTTGTCCTTGGGTAACAACTTCCTTTGTGATTAGGAATATTATCTAGCCAAAATACAGTTGTCTCATTGAGGTAAACCCTTTTTTTCTAGAATAATAAAAATGATTAAATTATCTCTTCCTCTAGATTCTCTTTTCCAAACTAGTATCTAGTTTGGGTTGGTTTGATCCCTTGAGGGATATCTTTGATCAAACCTAAATCCACTAAAGTTGTAGTTCAATTGCCCTTAACTTCAGCTAATTGGGCTTATAGGATTATTGACAAAGGAAGGGAGGAAGGCGCAGGGAGTATCTTGATGCTAGACCTCTAGTGGTGCTTCCCAAGGGTATACTGTCAACTTGGGGAAAAAAAACGATTGTCAACTCTACATCAGGACGGTTGTGTCGACTGGTTCTCTACACTGTGAAGGCCAATAGTAGACCTCTGTAGCTAGACTTTGAGTGAGGATGCTAATATATCTATACTTTTGCATGTTTTTTTTTTTTTTCCTTATGTAAGTGGATTGCCTAAAATATCTTTAGTAGTTGAGAGCCAAAATGTTTCTAAATGTAAATGGATCAAGTAAATTAATAATAGTTATAGGTCTAAGTAATAAGTTATGACTCTATATTAACTTAATTAAGTTAATAAAATGTTACCTTTTAGTAGTTCTTCTTATTGTATCTGAGTTCATAGGTTATAGCTTAGTTGTTCTATGCATGTGATGTGGTATCGCATGTGTATGGTATCGTCAAGTAATAAAATTATAGTTCTTCTTCAAGGACTATAGGTTTGATATTGCAATTATCACAATTTAATTAAAATTAAACAAAAGGAAAATTTAATAATGAGGAAAATTCCAAGATTGGAGGTTTACACAATGATTTCCTATTGGACTAATCTCCTTATAACCTTACCTTAGTGCTTTGCTTGAGGTAGGAATGAACTAGGCAATATAAGTCTTTAGCATCTTGTTGTGGACTGTCATGCTCTCCATCTAACCAGTCATATTTTCCATCTTAGTTATCAACTCCTTAATGGAATTATGTATAGACTCATTGTTTGTTGTTGAGTCACAATGGAACCCACCAAAAGGCTTTCGAGCTTTGATAATTGAGGTTGTTGTTGGAAGCTTTGGGTTTTCCTATTACTTTCTTGACCACCTTGACCCTGGTTGTTTCAATAGTGGAAGTTAGGATAGTTTCTCCAATTTGGATTGTACGGTTAAAGTACGGGTCATTCTATCCTTTTTGAGGGTGGTCAGAGAAGTTATATGTGGCAGCCACATGTTCCATTTGCTCTCCTTCTAGTAGGCATTCTTGCTTGACAAGTTTTTGGTATTATGGTTATATAAACCATAAAGCTCACAACAAAGATTACCAATAGTATCTACCGACTTAACTCTACCCTTATCCATTTTATTAACCCTGTTGACGTAAAACATCCATCAACAAAATCAACATTGCTTACCTCATACTTACTTGCAACAACTCTCCTTGGAGTGCTTTTCCTTTCATTCTGGCACTGACTATAGAATGGTGAAAGAAGCAAGAGATGGGAAAAGAAAACAAATGGAGGAGGAGAAAAGAGAGGGAGAAGAGCATCTTTAATGTTATAAAACAAATTTTTGGTGATTTAATAATCGCTAGAAATTTCCTAGTAGTTTTACACTTTCAATTCCTATTTTGTGATAGTACTATGAGAGCATCCAATGCTAATGAAGTTAAGAGGCAATTGATGACAGGGACCAAAACATAATTAAGAATTCTTGTTAGAGACTAAAATGTACAATTTCAAAGTATAGAGACAAAATGTAAACAAAAAAAAGGAAGTTTGCACACTCAAAAAACACAAAGGCAGTTAATTTACTCTTTTTATTATCAAAATAGTTATGTCAATAAACTTACATCAAATAGTTTGTAGAAATTTTTTAATTTTTGCATACCTTTTTTTCAGAACCTACTATAAACTTCAAAAAATAATATCTATGAAAAACTAACCCTTTTGGCAGTGTCCATTGAGAGAAATTTTTCCCGCTCACACAAAGGCTTCTAGGAGAAGCTTCTTCTAATCACAATATGACCCTTTTTCCTTTCTTTTCTTTCTTATCTCTTACCTATGCTATCTGATTTCTTTATTCTTCCTTTTTGATCTTCTCTCTTTTCTCTTTGTTTTGTTCTCGTCTTCTTCTCCATGTTCATCCTCTTCTCATTCTGTTCCTGCATTTTCTCCTCCCTATGGCAGACGGATGGTTCTAGCATTTTCTCCTGTAGGGGTTTTAACGTTTTCTTTTGGTATCGTTGCTCTACTTATAGGTAAAAATTATACCCCCATTTTTTCCCTCTGATTTTGTACTTTTTGATTTCTTTGATGAGTTTGGTAATTCTTGATCTAAGGTTCTATTTAGGTGTTTTATGGATTGGTTGGTTTAACGAGGGTTTCTTTATTTTTTTATGTTTTTTTTTTCGTCTTTGTTTTTCCCTCACCAGAAAGCATATTATGTTCTCCTGACTCTTTAATATCTTATCCCTACATTCTTCTTTTCTCCATCTTGACCCTCTCCAACAGGTATTGCAAAAGATAATCTTTTTTTTCTATTTTTGTCCTCTTTTTCTTTTTCATCTGTTCTTTGTTATCTTCATTCCCTCGCTCCTCCACTCTTTGTTCTTCTCATATATGCTCTTTGTTCCTTCTTCCACCTCTTCCACGACAAGGGACTCAAACCCCTCTTAGGGTTTTCCCCTTTAGTGTTTTTTTTTTCAATTATTGTAATTTTCCAGTTGTTTCTTGGATGGACAGATGATCGCTAATGTGAATAGACATCATGTTGGCGTCCATAGATACCAAGTCTCAAGTCTACAAATCCCTGCGTATAGATAAGCTTTAACATGTTTGTACTAACAACATCAGCATGTGGGAGGTTGCGCAGAAATCATTTGAGATGAGGTAAAATTTCATTTGAACCACCAAATACATATTGTTTCGTTTACCCTGTCTTGTTTTCTTACAGTGACAATTGATTGAGGTTTTAATCATGATGGAAAAGTTGGCCTTTTTTTTTTCCCAGAGATTATGTGTTGAAGGGAAGTGAAGGAACATCTTTTGCAGGTTTAGCAAAATGATTCTTGTATATTAACATTTTACTTTTTTAGTCCCCATGTGTTCTGTTGTTTTGAAATGTCCCAATTTAAGTAATCTTATCTCAATTTATATAGTATATTTTTGATCCCATTTTAGGTGGATATTAATATGGAAAAGTCAAGTTTCTCCTCCTGAGTATCCATATAAACCTCCTAGAATCAGGTTATACTTCCTGCCACAGTATTGAGTTTCATGCTTTGCTTGGTTTTTGTAGGGTAATTGAAAGAAATGATCCCAAGTAAAAGTGAATTTGGCCCCTCCTCCTAGGGTCCATGTTAATGTTATTTGGCTCTTGCTTGGTCAATTTTTTTAGTTTTATTATTTGTTATTATGGGACAGTAATAGAAATTAGTTGAGTAACGAGTTTATGGTTATGATTATTGGCATAACTAGTTTCACTTGCTTATGACTATGTCATGGTTTATCCTAATTAAGTGTTTTCTATTCTTCGTACTTATGAAAAGGTTGCTACAGCATTTAAAAATAAGTATTACATATCAGTTTAATATGTTTTAGTAAGTATTACATTATATATGAAACCACTGGGGTGTTTAGGTTAATAGTTCGAATTAATGTGATTTTTATACTTAAAGGACTCAACCTTAAATATTTCTGAAGAAAGAAGTATGGTTTCTGCAAATGAGAAGCAATTGAACAATTAAGAAGCTAGGAAGAAACCAATTTATGATGACGATGATTCCAAAATTAGTTTCTGCCAAAACTAGTAATACTTTTTACCTAGTGGAAACCATTCTTATTGTAGCTTGGAAGGTGGTTTGCCTGCATGTAAAGTCCCATATTTACATTTTTGTCAGCTAGGGAGGTAGGTTAGGATGAGTGGGAACAAGGATTTGGGTTGAGGACCATGGTTAAAGCCTTGGCAATGTTTCAAAGAGCTGAAATGTGTTGTACATTACTAAGAAGTTTTAAAAAGTAATCATTATAGAAAAATGTAACCATGATAATTTTACATATGATATCATAGCTTTACAATTTATTGTTAAAAAGCACTTTGCTCCAGAAATCTTGAAGTGTATTTCTCCCTTAAAATTTGTTTATAAATATTTCATAAGCTTTACACTTTGCCTCAGAATGGAAATTGTTAAAATGGAGTGTTAAGTGATATTATGCAATATCCATCCTTAAAAAAATGGGGTGCTAAAGTGATGCCTCTTTGGCATTTAAATTCTTCACTAATTGAGTCTATGATGTCTTTTATGGATACAATAAAATTAAATGTTTTCAACTTTGCAATAACAATATTCATTTATTATGAGCATTGGCAGAATCATCTACTACAATATCATTAAACAATCTATTTTTCAGTTCAAATTATATGCTCTTGTACTTTGTGAATGACATCTCTTTATCTTTTATATTGAGCAGGATTCCCTAAACAAGGAAATGATCCTGAAGACTCGCTTTGCTAAAAAAAACAACGAAACTTAAAACTTCAAAGAGCTGTGTGCAACCATGACAGAAGGATAACTGATCTTATGGTGAAATTTGGTAGTGATTTGCTGCTTTTTGTATGTGTGAAATCTATTAAAGTTTATTTTATGTGAAATGTGAATAGAATTTTTTGCATTCTGCAACTTTTAAATTCCTCACTAATTGAAGATGAAGAAACGATAATTATTAAACAACTTTTATATTAAAAAAAATCTACTACGTTATATTTATAATTTTTACTGAAGATGATGGTTATGTTATCCATTTTATTTTTGCTTAAAAAGGTTGACTTATACATGTAATTAAGGATTTCATACTAACAGTGTCACACAAGTGAAAGAAGTACAATGTACGTGCTATTTCCAGTGGAATATCTTTTTCCATGCACATTAACTTACAGATAATTTTTTTTAAGTCCAGATGGCTGCAAGTTTCGCAGCAGAAGGACCAATAATAAATTGTATGGAGAAGGTTCAAGGGAAAAAAATAGTAGCTCACTTCCTTTAGATTGTGGAATGCTACTTTTATTTGGGATTTGTCACCATTCATCCTCAATGAATCATTTTAACAAAGGAAGGAGTCTTTCACCATAGATGAACTCAAATTAAAGCATGGCTCAATGTCTCATATCCCAAATGTCAGAGAGGTGTTATGACTCCATGAAAAGTCGACTCCTGACACACATATATCCTTTAAAGGATGTGTAGTAGGTTTTTGTTTGGATTTTCTACAAACCTTTATTAAGTGATTATATTCTGTCATGCATGATTTTGGATGATGCAATGCCTTTGTAGGAGGTAGGAATATTTTACATCAAACCTTTTTGGTATGCTGTATTATATATGATCAAAATTTTCAAAAAGTAGAATTTTGTAAGTTGATCTTGCAGTTGTACATTTTCGTAATAAAGCAAGAGCATGTTCGATTATACTGTATGCAACAAACATTCTACACCTTTTCGTCAACGATCCATGATATTAAGGGTCCGTTTGGTAGCATGAAAATAGTGTGGAAATTGGGGTGAGAAAAAAGAAATAGAGAAGTGAGAAATAAGTTTGTGTATTTGGTAGTATAAAAATAAAAAAGGGAGAGAAGAAAAAATATGTGAGGTCTATCACTGTTCATTTCCTTGCAAAAATGGGTGGAAATAGTGTGAAAATAAGTGTTGGTATATGAAATTGATGAAAATACCTACAAAAGAGTCGTGTATCTGTTGGCTAACTACTAATAGTCGATTATCATATGGTGATAGTCAACTATCAAGGCTTGCAGATGGTTCTTTCTTGTGATAGTAGACTATTAAAAATAGATAATAGACTATTTACAATTTCATTTAAACAGATAGTCTACTATTGTTTTTTAATAGTCTACTAGTGTAGTTTCATTTGTTTTAGACTTTAACATGATTTATACAGGGACAAAAAAAGAAAGACAACATTAGTCTAATTTTTTTTCTTTTTTTTTACTCAAATCAAACAATTATACAATATTATTTCTATTCTATTTTATTCCTATTTTTACATAATCAAATAACTCATATTTTCATTCTATTTATTACTTATGTCTCACCTTATTTTTTTCTAACTTATTTCTTTCCACTCTAATTTTTTTCTATACTGCCAAAGAGAGTAAGTTAGGAACATAAAACAAATTACGGGTCTAACGTATGTTGCCCTGTCTAATCATTGAAATCAATAAAAAAGATTTAATTGATATAAATTATACAATGCTTTGTTAAAAATAGTACTAAACATGTGCATCGCATGGATTTTATTTAGAACCTTTAGAGCATTTGTTAATAATTACTGATTAATTTTTTAATCGGAAATCAAGCTAAGATGTATTAAAAATTATGGTGTGAATGTATTAATAATATTTTTAATAATTTCTTTTATTAAAATGGGCCTTTGAACAAATAGTACAGGGCCAAGTTTGCTTGATTTAAAGAAAAAACCAATTAAATTTGGTCAAAATTTGTGGACTAAAAATATAGAATAAAATAAAAAAAATGAAATATAAAAATTTGAATTTTCAATTTAAATACTTTATTCATATTATATTAATATACTCCTATACATATATTCTTTAATTCTAAATATATTATATAAGATTAATATTTCAATTTAAAATACTATGAATCTATTTATATGTCATCTATTAATTAATACAAAAAATATAGAGTATATATATATAATTAAATTATACAAAAATATATATAATACATAATTTGACCTTTAACACAAAATTAATAATCTTTTGATGAGATTATTTTTCTTAAATATTTAAAAAAATATAAGATTATAATACAATAATGCAAACATAAGAATAAATTTGAAATTTTACTGATCTAAATATAAAATAAAATAAATAATTTATACTGCATAAAAATTAACCTTGACTCTAAATGACAATGATGTGATAGCAATAATTAAGTTATGATTAAGGGGAGATTTTAGTTGACCATTAGTTAAAGCATGTGGATTTTAATTAAGTAAAAGGATTTTTTTCAATTGTTTTTATACTATTTTTGAAATTTCATTTTCTATCATGTTAAGTTCTTAAAAATTTAAAATATAAGTAGATTTCTAAAAATTATTTGGTTTTGATCAAAATGTTTGATTTTGTCTCATATGTTTTATTTTTTTATTTTCAAGCAAATAATTATATAAATAAGTCATTTTAGAATATGCGTAAAGATGAACGCAACCCGTGCGAATGCACGAATAACCGACTAGTTTAATCGAAATTTCATATTACTGCCCAAATAGATTATAACAAAACCAGTTCATGGCCATCAACAATATAACCATTATCAAATGAAAGAATAATTCATAGTAACTTACATAATTTATATGCCCATTTATAATATATTAAATCTGAAGTGCGACTTAAAACATGTATAGTCATATAAGTAAGTATTATTTCATCATTTCAATATTTTAACGAGGTAGCATATTATGGTTGAAATAACTTTTTTTTTTCTTTTAACACTTTTTTTATAAGCTCTTTCAACACTTATTCAATGTCGTTTGTCAATTTTTTTTTTCGATTTTCTTTTCATATTCTCTAATGCAATTATTTTATTGGCTAAAATAACTTCTTTTTTCCTTTCAATATATCCTAACGCAATAAGTTTTTATTTCCGTTATTTCTCAATCAACGTTTTTTATAGGCAATTTCTCAATCAACATGTGTCAATTAACTTTCAACCATTATTATTAAACTAAGACCGGACCTTGCAGTGCCACCAGAGGCATTTACCACCACGATTGGAGTTTATTGGAGCTGCTCTTCTTATTTCCTTGCGCTCTATCTCACAACAAATAAAATTTACTTTATATATTAAATAAGAACAACTATTTTAAACAAGAGTATTTTTAGTTATTATTTTTTGAAGAAAATATTTTTAGCTGACATTCTTCAATAAGAATGTTTTTAGAGATTTTTTAACCTCTTATTTCTTTTAATCTATCATTTTCAATATATTTAGTTTTAAATTAAATTCCAATATTTTTAAAATAAATTATTAATAATTACAAATTAACATTGTATTATAATAATTATTTATTATAAATTTAAAATATAATCTATATATCCAAAAATATTCAGTTTATTACAAATTTTAATCATAATATAATTTATATATTTAAAATTTTTATTTATTATAAATTTAAATTATATAAAATAAATATTTATTTTGTATAATGCATAAATTAACATACTAATTATAAAGAAAAAAACTCAAACATTGCACGAAGTGGGTGAAGTCATAATAAAATTGTGAAGAAAATAAACTAGTAAGTGTGCAGCAGACTGCACATTCCAATGACGGCTGGTATTTAAAATTTTGGGCGCAAGCGTTAATTTTAAGCGGGAAATCACACTCAATTTGCAAATGAAATTTAAGAAGATAAAAATTTAGCACGCTGGAAGAATTTGAATATAGGCACTCAATATGCTCAGAACAAAACTAACCACTACACCAACGTAAACAATTAACATAGTCGTTACAAATTTATTTTATATATAATATTTTCTGAAAAAAGTTTATATGTTTAATATATATCATTTCATGTAGTTCAACTAATAATTTTTTGGTTCAACCAATAACCTATTAACCTAATATCTTAACCTGAACCGATGATCGGTCTAATTCTGATAACACTACTTTCAATTATATCTAGACCTATATTAATCAAATAATATGAAAGCAGAGATGCCGCACTTTAATTTTAATTTTTTATATTATTATAATATCAAATTATTATTTAAGTTTCATTATCGTTAACTTTGTCCTCGTGATTCATTATTTTATTTTTTTGAAATATGAACTAAAAAATATTATCTTGTCCACCTCACAGACTATTAACGCACTATTCTACATCTGGTTAATAAATTAAAGATCATATGATAATTCAATTAACTATAATACAAAATCTATTGAATTAGTTACCCAATCGAACAAATTAAAACTTCAAATGTAAAATAAAGAAGTTAGCGTATAACCACATGCCTGGGCCAAATGTGACACAAGTGTATGAAGAGAACTGCTTTATTTCTCTAAGCATAAACGTCAACAGTGCAGCCGTACCACCACCAAGCCAGTGCCAAAGATCTATGGAAAGATTATTATAATCATAACAATTAAAAAAATAAAAGAGAGAGAGAGAGAAAACCAGTCAAATATAGGTTGAGTTACATGTAGACTTATTCAAGAATAAAGTTATTAAAGTTTAAACTTTAAGTTCACTAACAAAAAATTATTTATTATTAATTTTTATAAAACAAAAAAGTCATATATATATATTGACAAAAGAATCACATATATTAACAAAAAAGACTCAATATATATTTATCTTATTTAAAAAATAAAAAATTCAAAATTTGTTTTAGGCCTCTTTTAATGTTGGACCGGCCTTGATTACATGATTAAATAAAAAGAATACACAATTTTAATTTATAAAAAGTTGAAGAATATAGCATTTAAAGTGAAACCACATAGAAATAAAGAAATGGAATGAAAAAAGGGAATACAATAATTTTTCATACCTTGATTTCGAAATCGGGGTATTGATGAAGAGCATCAAGTAGTACAGGAGTGCAGCGCTTTTTAGTCCAGCGAGCTGAAGCAACCATACCACGGTGTGCATGTCCTGAAATCACGTTGTTCCTCCTCTGCTCACCATCACTATAAATGAAGTGATCGAATGAGACGGGAGCACCGATTGCGTCTGTCAGCGGGTCTTTTAAGCTTTGAGTTCCACGCAGATGAACACAAAACAAACATTTTGATTCTTTATCACGCAAAACCGTGAAAGCAGGCTTTAAAATCTGACAAAAAATTAATTTTCAGTTAAACCTGTAATAAATTCATTGACTTTTATAATAATTATTTTTAATTAATTAATAGTGTAAATTTTTTTACGAACATATCAATTAAACCCTTATTTTTATTGTCTATAAAACATTATCAAGGGAAAAAATTATAAGAACCTACCCGAGCACTTCTCTTCCTTAGGAGGACATCCTCCTTGACGAATCCAGTAGCAAATAAAAACGCATGAAACCGTTTATTGCTGAAAAGCATGGTCCGTGTCAAGCATTATTTTTCAGCTCATGTAACTCCTTTAGTATTTCGGGGACTTTTAGCTGTACACAATCACCTTTTTCGCCACGTTCGATTGCAACTGTTTTCTTACCCTATAAGCGTCACACACCCAATAAGGACACCCCACTTTCAAATTCAGTGCAGGTTAAGAGAGAGGGAAAATTAAGCTTCATGCACATAATTAATTAAGAGCCAAGAACTTGCCCGTAATATATACAAAGAGGCCAAAAATGGATAGGTAAGAAGTTGGAAATGGACCTTGTCCATGAGAGTGTAAAGGATGGCTCGGGGCAAGTCGAAGAAGTGCCATTTGGCCAGTGTCTCGGCGTAACCGAACCTCTTGGCTTCTGCTAATGTGAGCACTATGTCCATCAAATTTTTGGGGGCCTCAGCTGGCCTCCGTTCAAGTTCCCCTGCAGCCCTCCTAACCACTTTGGACAAAATCCCACGGTTCTTTTCATTCTTCCCCGCCATTGTCCCAAGGGAATGTGAACAAGAAGGAAGGTCGATTGAGAAGATGAAAGAAGAAAGAAGTTAGATTTCGTTCAAGTTGACTATGAGCTTTTATAGGAACACGAGAAGCTTGGTTTTATTTTAATTAGATTTAGAGTTTATTTTAATAATTCATGTAATAAAAATTTACATTGAATGTCAACATAAATTAAAAACCTTTAATTAGGACAGGCTCAACATTGAGTAGGACTCAAAGTAAATTTTGAAAAAGACTATTTTTTATTTTAAATAAGAGAGTTATATATTGGATTTTCTTACTAAATATATGACCTTTCTACTTTATAAAAACAAATAGTAAATAATTTTTTTGGTAAATATAAAGTTTGAGCTTTAGTGACTTTATCTTTAGGTTAGGCTGGCTTTAATTTTAATCGACCAACAGCACTAAAACATTTATGGAGTTCTATCTAACTTTTGTCACATATTAATTTTTTCATAAATTAAAAAAAATAAATTACGGGTAACGTAGAGAATGGAAGGACTACATGGTCCGAGAACATTTAATAATTTCTCCCCGCAATCGCTATAACTCAAGATTAGAAGCATTTGGCCCGTGCATTATGACAAAATGCACGCCGGCCGTTGCGGGGACAAATTCGAATTCAAACGCGGGAGACATTAATTTTTATTGGTAGTATTTGTTCGCACGTTAATGTATTTATCGTAATTTTTACTATATTTGATTAAGTTAACTTTAACTTTTTGATAATTTTTTTAAAAAAATATTGAAATTCAATTTAAAAATAAAAATAAAAAATAAATTAAAAGAGATAAGAAATTATAAAAAATTTCTAAAAACGCTCTAGTTGAATAGTAATTTCTAAAAATGCTTTTATTCAAAATAGTTATTTTAATTTTTATATATAAAGGATTGATCAGTTATTCTTGCATTATTTAAACTAGTAGAGAAATTATTGTATAATTTGAAATTATGTGATTTTCCTTAGATCAAACTTGGATGGAATTTTCTTATGTGTTTTTTGTTCTATTTTCTAATTAGATTTGGAGTTTTATTTTAATAATTGGTGTAATAAAAGTTTGTATTAAATATCAACATGGATTAAAAGCTTTTAATTTTAATTAGTGAACAACACTAAAACATATATGAAGTTCTATCTAAATTTGGATCGACTTTGAAGAAAAAAAATCATCATATTTGATCACTTCGATTATCTTAATTCATCATTTAATCAATTTAGTTTAAGATTTAAATACAATCCAATCTAAAGCAACTTGTATTGGATTGGATTGGATTGGATTGAATTGGATTGGTTTTTAGTTTTATAGTTTTATTTTTGTTTTTCTTTAGGTGAGTAACTAATATTTATACAATAAAAAAAAAATAAAAACAAGATGCATTCATAAGATTAAAAAAAGTAATATATAATAGTGAGACCCATTTAAAATGTATAAAAAGTAAAGAACGAAGATGCTTAGGGATGCATGGCAACAAGATGAGCAGACACTTGGTAGTAGTTGCCCACCACCCACCTCACTAGATAGAAACCTGTTCCATTACCCGCATAGGTACCCGTTAGGCAAATACCCATTGATTTTTTAAATATCCGTAGATATTCATGGATACTTCCTAGAAAAAAAATCAAGAAAATTTATGTCTTTTTTCTCCTTTAATATAGTTGTATACGATTTGTCATATTTTTGGAGAAAATAAAATTATTCACATTATTTAAAAATTATTCTCTTTAAAGCATAAATCCAAATAAAATTGCACGCCAAAGCATAAGTCTAAACAAACTATTAAACTACACTCAAAAGCATAAGTCCAAGTAAAATTACTGTCTTTAAAGCATAATTAAGTCCAAATAAAATTACTTTAATTTCATAAGTCTAAATAAAAATACAAAAAAATAAAATCACACTAATTAAACATGTAGTGAGTATCCTCGAGCATGAGTATCATGATACCCATGTCCGTCCTATTAATAAACAAGTAGTGGATATAGTCATTTAAACTATTCGTAGATAGCTATTAAAACTATTTATTTTCTACTTATAGTGAATTTTATCCACGGAAATTTGCGAGCACGAATTTTTTTTCATCTCTAATGATGCTAAGTTGAAAAAAGAGTTACTTAAATTATAGGAAATAAGAATAAGTGTTTTGTAATGATATGGTGTATTTAAAATGTGTAAAAAGTAAAAAAGGAGATGGATGGGCTTAGAATGCTGCTATTGAGATGTTGTGACTGTCACGTGACGTGGTCCACATACGGTTGTATCAAATGATGTGGTCCACATTATCAATCTTACAATTTGCCTTTAATAATCCAACAATACAGCTATCATTTACTTTTAATAATCCTACATTATTTTACTCCGTAAATAGAAATATAAATGAGTTGAATTGTGAATTATTTAAGTTTATTGATTAAATTTAATTATTTAATTAAACAAACACTATTAAAGTTAATTTTAATTAAATACTTAGAGAAAGAAGTGTGTTGTTTATAATGATTCTATCTAAGATTGTTTTTCATAAAAGATATAAGTGATTTTAAAACAAAAGAAAATTTAATTTCAATTGTTTAAGTGAGCCAAATTTATTTATTTTTTAACTTGTCATTAATATATAATAACATGCTAATAGTGTATATATATATATATATATATATATATATATATATATATGTATGTATGTATGTACACACACACACATATATATATACATATACATATACATATTTATATACATATGTGTGTGTGTGTGTGTGTGTGTGAGTGTACATATATATACATATGTACATATATACATATACATATGTATATACATATATCTATATACATATATATACATACATATATTTTATATGTATATGTATATAAATATGCATATACATACATACATACATACATACATACATACATACATATATATATATATATATGTATGTATGTATGTATGTATGTATGTATATGTATATGTATATTTATGCTTTGATTGATATGCATACAACTGAAACCAAGATAAATGTATTCAAACTTATACCTTATTATATACTAATAAGTTTTTGGTTTAAATATATATTCTCCTTAAATTTACTTCAATTTTGATTTTAGTCTCTTCTATTATCAATATGCCAAAACATGTGTTCTATAAAGAATAAACATTTAGATCAATGCAATATTGAACAGTTATCAATCATTTGATTTATGAATAATGTTTTGTGGATACTAATGGTTCGTTTGAGGAAAGGAGGACGGAGTACTGAGGTATAGAAAATATAGTAAATTGCATTTCTTCCTTTATTTGGTTTCATGTCAGAAGGGAAAGAAAAAAAAAAAAAGTCGGTGGGATTTAATCCCTCCACTTTTGGACAGAAAAGGGGAGAAAGGTGGTTTAATGGAAGAAAATAATCAGTTTATCCATATTTTTTGTACATTTATTTTTTTATAAATAGATATTTATGTTATTTTATATGTTTCTTTAACTTTTTTTTTCTCTGATTTTGTCTTTTATTAAACAACCTACAAAATCATCTTACTTTCTATTCCTAAATCATAAGAAAGAAAGACACAAAAGAGAGAAAAGTACTAATACAATAGGTAATATAATGTGATAGGAAAAGAGATATGGAAAGAAATTAAAAATGTTAAATGAGTATTTATATTGTTGAGGTTTTCATATATCATTGTTGTTTACTTTTTATAATCCAATAAACAGTTATCATCTACTTTTAAAATAGATAATATTAGAGTTGTTTTTAGCTAGCTGAAATTTTATTTTATTAGCTAAAATTTTGTTTGAGTAAAATAATTTATTTGATAAAATAATTTTATAATGTTTTGTAAGATGTTACTTTAGGTGGTGTTTCAATTTTTAACTGAAAGTATTTTTATTTTTATTTGTGATATTTTTTCATAATTTCTCATATATCAATTTACTTATCTACAAAAAAAAAAAATCAATATACTTAAAAAAAAATCTAACATTCTCTCAAATTTTATTTATTTTTGGTTTACTTGTTAGTTTTTCTAGTGTACACATTCTCTCACGTTTGACTGGAGTTATTCACGGGTCGGTTTAGTTCAGATTTGGTCAGGGAAAATTCCAAACCAATCATCTTTAATTGGTTCGATTTAGTTTGGATTTATCTTTTTTTTTTTGTGCAACCTGAACCAAACCAACCCAATCAAGAACAGGTTGGTTCGGTTTAGGTCTATCGAGTCCATCATATAAGAAAATGCAAAATTCTATTTTTGAAAAAAAAAAAAAGAAGAAGCAAGCATCTAAGAATTAAACTAGTAAACATCTGAGAATCACATTTAAAACCAACAAGCTCTAGGAAGTACACATTTAAAACCAGAATCTGAGAATCCCATTCGCATACCACATCTCACACAAGGAAGAACTAAAGAAGAACACATTTTTGATTTTTGAACTTACTCATGACATCAACGACACGCTGGGCCTGGTGATGATGAGTGAGGATCCTAGGTGATGCCCGATGTGACGAAGAGGGTGGCCAAGGCAAACGAGAAATGCTCAGTGGCTAGGTGTGGAGGAGGAGGAGGAGCTTAATATTGAAGTCGGAAGACGAGGGAAGAAGCGAAGTCGCGATTCTCACCAAGAGCGCAAAAGGTAAAGGTTACAAGGGTGAATATGTGAAGTGTAATGTAGGGTTCAAAGAATCGAAGTCTGATTGAGTGTGTGACTTGGTTTGAGTGTGTGACAGTGTGGAAAATATGGAAAATAGTAAATAAGATTAGTCTATTGATTTGGTTTGAGTTTCATTAGGTTTGGAAATTCAAACCCATTGCCTGAACCAATCAATTGCTGGTTTCATCAATTTGATTTGAGTTGACCCGATTGGCATAAAAAGTCCAAACCAATTTAATTGGTTTGGTTTGAATAGTCGAGTTTATTGAGTTTATTTGAACCAATGAACCCCCTTATGTTTGACACATCTAATGCATCATTCATTACTCTCTTAATTATAATATGGTATTCCATTTTACTATACCTACTAGCAAAGCTTCGTTATGACATAGAAGGGCATGGCCCTCCCTATTTTTTGTTTAAAAAAAGGTCATTGGTTAAATAATCAAAAATAAAAAAGGTTTTATTGGAATGCATTTCTCTATAATTTTTAATAAAAACTTGCTATTTATTAATTTATTAACTTGTACTTTAAAGGCACTATTTTTTTTTTTGGTGAATTCAAGGTATACCCAGTCGAAAGCTAAGGACTACTTTCTTGAAGTACTGAAATTCATGTAAGGGACTGACTTCTCCCAACAGATGTTTTTCTATATACAGAGACTCAAGTATCGAACCATTGACCACATGCTTAAGGAACAGGGTTATCTGTCAATCATGTCATGCCAAGTTGATTTTAAAGGCAATAGTTAGCATGACCATATTCTTAATGAGATTAATAAAATTAAATGACATTAATTAACTTTTTAATTAGCATAAAATAATTTTTTTATTTTTGAGATCGGAGGAAATACTTTTTGTCAAACCAAAAATCAAGCACACTATTCAAGAGGGAAATTTTGTTGCTGACCACCTAGCCAGTAGGGAGAATGCTCAACAAGTTGATTTCCTTTGGTTCGAAGATCCTCTCCAGTGCTGTTTTCCTCTCCTCTGGCACTGGCAGGACTTCAGTGGAGTTTATTTCCCGCGTAGTTTTATTATTTAGTGGTCTTTAAGGCCTCTCTATAATCGGGAAAAAATGATATAATTTGAAAATAACATTTTTCTCACTTTTCCCTATATAATAACTATTTTTAATGGGGACATATGTATTTTTAATTAAAGAAATAAAAATAAAAACAAGTTGTGTGGTTTAATGCTGCATTCTTTTCTTATTGGAATTGGCAGGATTAAATCTTGTCAATATCTTCACATCATCTTAAAATAAGGATAAGGATGTACCTTCTTTGCAAATATTATAACATTTGCAATATCAATAAAAATATTATAACATTTGCACTGGAACCAAACCTCAATCACGTGTGGTTGAATTTTTTAATCCAATAAAAAATTAATAATTTACTTTATGTTTTGTTTAGATGTAAAGAAAAAAAAAAAAGGAAAATAATCTTTTATTATATGATTTAGGTTAAAAAGTAAAAAAAAATCATTAGATTTTTCTTTTATATATTAAAAAATAAAAAAATAAAAAGTAGTTATTTCAAATAGATTTTATTTTTTAATATGATAGTGGGTAGATACATATATAAATTTTATTTCAACAAAAAATTCTTCTTATTTCAACAAAAAATTCTTCCACTTTTTTTTTTAATTTTTTTGTCCACCTAAGTTGAAAAGGCCTTTCTGTTTGGTACCATCAAAAATCTCACATTGAATAGGAATTAATGTCAACGACAATTTAGAAATACTTTTTTTTCCTTAACTCATTGAGATACCTTTTAAATGACAAAATCGTGAAGGTCTACAAGAACTAAAATAGACAATATCTTAGATATAGTAAGTCTAATGTTGCATCAAATTTGGACCACCCATGGAGCAATCAGGCCCTCTACCCCTTTTGATTTATTATAATTGGATTGTCTTTGGTCGTTTTGGGTTGGTTTCAAAATCCTTCTACAAATTAAGAAAAATCTTTTTATTTTGAATTTTGTAAATGAGTATACTAATTTTTTTTTATTGAAAATCATAGTAAAAGAATATATAAAACATCATAATAAAATATATTAATAACACTTTTTTATAATTTTTTTTACTTTTATTTCATAGTACAGGTCTTATGATAATATTGTCCCTTTTTTATATTATAATTAACTTTTATACTTATTTAATATTTTTTAATTTTTTATCACATTATCCATTACGTTTTTTATTTTTTCTGTGTTGCCTACTAATTTCTTTTTTCTGTGTTCCTTACTTAACTTACGCTTGTGAAGGATACATATGTTGGATAATAATGGCAGGTAAGTTTCATTGTTTTACAAGGTCCCACGTTACTCACTTCTTACTCTTTGTATAATAAGTTTGTTAACTTTTATAATAATTGCCTTAAAAATTTTACATAACATAATTTCCAATTAGTTGACAAAAGTTAACAAACTTATTATACATAATAATATGTGATTGAATAATAGAGTAAATTTTTTTTACACAATTACAATTAAATTAAATCCAAATATATATATATATATATATATATATATATATATATATATATATATTTGGATTTAATTTAATTGTAATTGTGTAAAAAAAATTTACTCTATTATTCAATCACATATTATTATGTATAATAAGTTTGTTAACTTTTATAATAACTGTCTTAAAAATTTTACATAACATAATTTCTAATTAGTTGACAAAACTTAACAGTGTAATAATATTTAAACTATATATGCATGAAATTAAACTCTATTTTTTTAACTTTTACCTAATTATCTCGAATAATGGGCTAGTGTATGGGTTACTAATTTATTAAACGCACACGTGCGTGCCGTCAATTTAGGCATGGAATATGGCCGAAATCAAGTTAAATTGAAGACAGTAGTTTTTCCAAGACGCAGTTCGTGTCATTCAAATTAACAAATATACCTCTTAAAAGTGTGAAATGGTCATTTTTAAATTAACCTTACGTTCGGAAGGGTAAAAAAAAAAAAAAAAGATGAGAGGAAATTTTCAAATCTGAATTCAACAGAAAATTGAAGAAAAGAAAATCGGCTTGTTTACTCTTGAGAAAATATTTTCTATTTTCATTTTTAGTTACAAAAATGTCATCTTATTTTTATTTTATTTCTATTTTCAGAAGTTTCTACAAAAAGTAGTAAAAACAAATTTTTATTGTTTTCTTTTTTCGATTTCTGTTTTTACTATTCTTTATGCAATTTTTTAAAAACAGAAAACAAAAAATATTTTTCCAAACTAAACAACTCTTTAATTTATTCTTCTAAAAGTCATTTTTTTATTTTTATTTTTCTTTAATTAAATAAAAATACATTATTATTCATATTTTCTTTGTTCTCTACTTTCTTTCATCTCTTTTTTTATAACTATCGAAATTAGGGTCTTTGGTTTTTCGATGGAATCCCGAAATATCTCCACAAGCTTTAGTCCTTTGAGCTGGCTATGAAACTAATTATCGGTCTTAGTTACACTTAAAGTTCCCCGCCCCTCTCCAAAGATGTATTTTGTGGGAATCAAAACTTTCTTTAACCTATTCAAACATATGAGAAATAGAGATAAAGATGGAATTGTCGCGATTTGTATTTTATAATCCAATAAAACAGCTATCATCTTCTAATCCAGCATCATTTCTCGTAATTTTTTTTTTAACATTTGGTAAGTTGTGTTTTTATAATTCAATAAAATAAGTAACATCGTTGACCCAAGAAAAAAAAGTCTCATCAACTCTAATAATACTACATTATTTTCTTATTGAAACTAGTTACTTGTTGGGGAAACAAATTCCTCTTCACCCACAATGAGGGGACACACAACACCACAAAATATAGAAAATAATGGAAGGACACAATTTTATTTAATGTGCTACTGTTTTCTTTCACCGCATTCACTTGCTACTGTTTTCTTATCCTACATTTTCAAATTCAGTGCAGGTTAAGAGATAGGGAAAAGCTTCATACAGGCACGTTAATTAGCATTACGAACCATGCAAAAACTTGCACGTATCCTCAAGGAAAAAAAAGAGAGTAAATTTAAAAGATTTTTACACTATCAATTAATTATAAATCGACATGTATAGTAAGTTTGGTTACTTTTATAATCATTATTTTAAAAATTATACTAAACATGATTTGTAATTAGTTGATAGTATAAACTTTTTTATATTAAAAATATATAGAAATTAAACTAAAATAATAATAATAATAACAATAAGAACTTGGAAATGACCTTGTCCTTTACAGCGTGAACGATGGCTCTGGGCAAGGGGAAGAGGTGCGATGTGCCCGGTGTTTCGGAGTAACCGAACCTCATGGCTTCCGCTAATGTGATCACTACGTCCAACGTATTTTTCGGCACCCAAGTCCGATATTCCAAACACTGTTGGTGGAGCCATCCAAATGCAATAATTTTTCTCTATTTTTTAATACTACTATATGTGTATGTATGTTACAATTAATTAAACTACTAGTAGCTTTAAGAGTAATCCAGTTGCCAATTGCCATCGCCAATCATAGTGTCATTATCATGACCCTGCATCCCAAAACTTTACCATGTCATTATCTATGTTTATCATTGCTATCATTGAATAAATAGTTAAATCATTCGTGAAATATTTAATGTTGATTAAATTTGTATTTGAGTTCTAAATTAGTCTCCAAAGTTATTATAGACTGATTTGATTGACAAAATATACATTTTCAATATTTATAGTTTGTTATTATTTGAAGACTACATGAATAATAATTAAAAAAAAAAACCTATATTGAATGGTTTTATCATATTATTATAGAGTTTAGTTTATATATATTATCGCTGTAAAGTATTTGCACACAGATATTTAATAAGATTTGACTATTTTACCACATCATTTTTATTCATTAATATAATGTGTTGATATAATAAATGATTATTAGATATCTAAGTAAAAATATTTTACACTAATAGTATACATAAATTAAAATAACTATTTTATATAATATAATTTAATTTAAATACGTGTAAAAATATTTTCATTAAATAATTCTACATAATCCTTTATAAAATTCACATATTACATGTAACTAAAATCATTAAACGATGTTGACCATATCATTAAATAATAATATAAAATATCATCTTAAAAACATATTCTCATTCATTAATAATATTATATTATTATTATTAATGGAGTAGGGTCTATTATTTTGAATATGTTCATGGAATAACCCCTGAATCTTTTCCTCTTTTTAGATTTTTTTTCTACATGACACACTTTGCGAAACAGTATTTTATACTTGCCCTTCAATTTCTCTCTCTATTTTAATATTATGGCTTGAAAATATTAAACCTTAAGAGAGATATCAATAACTGCATACTATACCCCAAATAAACAAAGATGCAGCGGGTAGCTTTAATAGTATTTTATCCACGTCTTAAAAAATAGTTTTGAACAAAGCACGTGCTTTATTTAGGCTTTAACAGTAGATATCAATTGACAGTGCTTTATTTCGTCTAAAGCATTCACCCAAACAAAGAATTGGTCTAAAGCACTTGAACAAAAACGTTGCTATTCATCTAAACACTCTGCTCAATTTAACTGGTTATAAAAAAGCATGCAGTAAGTGAAGGATACTTGTGTAAAACACATAGCTAATAAACAAAATTGGATCAAAACAAATATTGTAACTGGACTATACAAGACGCCCATCTTCTAAAAGAACTCATAAAGGATCAACAAACATTTTAATGGTTTTGGGGAATGAGTTACCTTTCTAAGACAAAGGCAAACAAGGGTTTTGGGGCCCGAGAGCAAAGTAGAAGAAAATGCGAGAGTTTCAGCACGCCATGACGATGGAAGGCAGTTGTGGTGCTGATTACAAGTGAAGTCCTTAGTTTCGTACGCAGGGGTTCTTCTTGTGGTGGCGAAGTGTGCCACTGAGAGGAAAGCTTGAACAGAGAGGAAAATGTCGGAACTCTAACCCCAAGTTCGTTGGAACCCAAAGCCCAGGCGAGTGTCACTGTAGCACAGAGAGCGGAGGAGTGCATGAAGATGGGCAAGACAGGTCGCTGGAGAAGGCCGAGGTGATGGAGTGAACACGGGAGAATGAACTGTGTTAGCGCGCGTATTATTCAATTAAACGCTATATATTTGTTTTAAGAAATCAAATAAAGAGCATTTATTTAAATAAATGCTCTTTATGCATTTTAAGAAAAACATATAGAGATCGCTTATTTGAATAAATGCTCTGTATGTGCTTATGCATAGAGAGCATTTATTCAAATAAGTGTTTTTTATTATTTTATTTTATTTTTAAAATAAATTATAAATATAAAGTGCTTATTTAAATGAATGTTCTCTATATGGTGAAATTAGAAAGCACTTTTTTAAATAAATGCTGTCTTTATACTCCGTGTTTTTAAATAGAGCATTTTTTTGAAAAAACGCTCTCTAAGCTCCGTTGTCTATCTTCATTTTTGGCATAGTAACTATGTTGTTAAATGGATAGGTTGGATAATTTTTTTTTTAATTATAACAGATGAAAAAAAAAATTTATAATATATTTTAAATTATTAAAATATTTAATTTATTCATGATCGATTTAATAAAAGTTATCAAATCCGTTTATTAATAAATTTTTTATGGTGGACTTGTAAAAGGTGAATATGTTCTTCTATTATGGTTGCTCTCAACTCACAAATTTCTTATGAGCTTTTGATACTAATTTGTTGTTTTTTATGAGAGCAGAAAAGCAAAGAAAGCATATTAGTGGAGGAACATAAAAAGCTTTATTGGATGGCTGTGTAAATAGAGCTCAAAGCTTACAAGAAGAATCAAATACATCCCTTATTCTTAGTACAATTAGCATCATCTTCAATTTAAAAAGTAGAAACAAACATTCACAACACTGACAAAAAATAACAAACTCCTAAAAAACACTTAAAAAACTAGATTGCCCATTTCAAGCTGTTGGTTTATTTTCAACCGTTACAATTCTAATACACACAACAAAATGGCACTTAAAATCAAGGGGTCCAATTTCAGTTGCAAGGCTCCATGAGCCTACCTAATATTTTTTTCCATTTGCTATTCTTTGGCTCATCGTCCACCATATTTGAAGGACTCCTTTTCTAGATGATCGATTAATTGTATTAACTTCTTCAGATACTTTTTCGTGGGATGATCAAGTATCATACCTCTTGAAAGTCTGAGCTTTCCATACAACTGTGCAGGCGTTTCATATAAGTGGACACGTTTCTCATCAAGATGCTTGAGCTTTGAATTATAATTTTCAAATGAAGGTGCAGGGACAATATGCATGATCCTGCCTGGAGGATAAAGAGGATGTCTATCCAAATTGACTGATGTTGGGACTGGACAACCACTCTCTTCTTGAGTGATGTTTTTGGTTGTGGCTGCTTCTTTTCCCCAAGCATGAATGTTAGGGTTATTATCTTGCTTTTTCAGTTTAAGCTTCCCCACTTGATTCAACAATTCGTCTTCATCATCATCTGAGTCATCATCTTCAGATTCTTCACTAGAAGAATTATATTCCTCATCATCTGATATAGACTCTATGATTAAGTCCTCTTCAGTCAAAAGAGATTCACAGCTTGTCTCGGATGATTGAGAAGCTTCAACCAAGTTTTTTGATTTAGAGCTCGACATTGCACCAATATTCTCACGTCGGGATCGGGATAACAATGGGAAAGTCCTTGTTTATGCTTCTTCACAATCTTTAGTTAGAAAGAAGAATCTCTATATTAGATAATTAAAAGAAGTATATATATTATATGAGAAATCCCAACTCAAAAAGGAGATATAGATAATTATAAAAATAGCCAGAACAATAACATTTATCAAGATCAATGGATCAATATTTCCCTGATCAGATTATGTGTGATATCGTAACTGCAAGAGCAAACTCGTAAGTGAATACCTAAAAGAAGACTATATCCCTGTAGAGCATGCACCAAGTACATTCAATGTCAAATATATATAAACAAGGGAGCTTTAAGCTACCTGGGTGCAATGTGTTACTGCATGTTTTGCAATGGTTTTTGCAAATGGTAAGCGAGATCCAACTGCAGTTACAATGTTTTTATCCTTAATCCGACCCTGTAAATTATTCAATCAATAATTCAATATTATGCAATGACCTAATGAAAACCAATTGAACAAAGGACAAACCATTTTTTAACTAGATAACATCATCAGAAATTAAGCAATTAACATATTAGGTAAAATTAATTTTAGGTTCCTAAATTATTTGGAAATTTTAATTAGGTCCTTAAACTAAAAAAAAGTTAATTAGATTTTTGATCTTGTAAAATTTTTATAATTATATCCTTAATATTTTAAAAACTATTATAAATAGTCATTTTTAACGGTTTTCAACCGCTAAAAACTAATTCGAAGGATTTATTTTTTTAATTTAAAGACTGAATTATAATTTTTTTTAGTTTGAGGATCTAATTAAAAATTCTTAAATAAGTAAAGGTCCTATAGATTAATTTAATCAACATACTACATATAAATTAATATTTGCCGAAACCATCTTAGTTGGGAGAACTAGTGTGAGCACCTTGGAAATGAAATCATGAACGGCAAAAGCTGACAATGTAGGCACCATGTCAGAGCCATTTATAATGGAAGTGATAAAGGGCTTTCCGAATTCGGCTAACTCCAATGTCACACAAGCAGCTGCAAAAATTATGATTGTGAAAAGGATTTAGCAATAGTGGTTATAACTATTATTCTGTTCTCAATATGCCACTTGCATGCGTTGAAATCTTATATTTATCTCTTTTTTTATAAATATTAAACAAGTTTCACTTATTTTATTTCTACATGGAGAAAGATAGATATGAATTTTCTAACACAACTTTGTCATATTGAAATTCAATATGAAAATTTTATTCCCACTAATGTTGTCATATTAGAGTAATTAAGTATTATAAAGAAGACATCACAAACAAGACAAATAATATATGAAGAACTTGTGTACAATTTCAAAATAAATATTTTTCTTGGTAGCCCGCCCGTACATATTTTGCAGCTCTATGAGGCCAAAAGTACATATCGAGCTACATAGCCACAGACATTCCGTTTATATGTCACAATAACAATATGTTTATATAGAAGTTTAATTGAAATTTCATATCACTGCCCAAATAGATTACTACAACAATACTAGCTCATGGCCAATATAACCATTATCAAATGAAAGAATAATTAATTCATGGTAACTTACACATATTATCTGTCGATTTATAATATATTAAATGTGAAGTGCAAGTTAAAGCATTGTCATATATAAGTAATTTTGTCAGTATTATTTCATTATTTTGTCAAATCCTATTGAATTAGTTACTCAATTGAACAAATTAAAACTTTTGATGTAAATTAAAGAAATTAGTATGACTACATACCTGGGCCAAACGTGACACAAGTGCATGAAGAGAGCTCTTTTATTTGTCTAAGCTTATATGTCAACAGTGCAGCGGTACCACCACCAAGCGAGTGCCCAACGATCTATGGAAAGATTATTATAATTATAATATATAATAAAAAAATCAAATACAGGATGATCGAGTTACATGATTAAATAAAAAGAATACATAATTTAATTAATAAAAAATTGAAGCACGAATATGGCATTTAAAGTGAAAACATAGAAAGTAAGAAATAAAGAAATGGAATGAAAAGGGGAAACAATAATTTTCCAATATTTCATTGCTGGGTGATCTCAATTCAGCGTACGTACTGAGCTATACCATTATAAATTTATAATGTTCTTCCAAAAGAATTCAGTAACACTGACAATACCTTTATTTTGAAGTCGGGTATCGACAAAGAGCATTATGTAGAAATAACATTTTACTTTGGTTTCTATCTAATTTTTATTTCATTTTCTTCTTATTTTGTTCTTGTTATATTACTTATCACACTTACTCTCTTTATCAATTTCGGCTTGACGGTAAGTGAGACTTAAAAGTAAATTTTGAAAAAGACTTTTTTATTTAAAAAAAAGTTACATGTTGAACATTTTTATCAACATATTTTTTGTTTTATAAAAATTAATAACAATAATATTCTATTAATGGGCCTAAAACTTAAACTTTAAGAATCTTATCTTTAGACCAACCTACTTTTTACATTTTCTTTTTTATTCTTTTCATTTCTCTCTTCCTTCCATACTAATCTACCCCAAAAATTGGATGGATGTTTATATTTTTTCCAAAGTGAAAGCATGGAAAGTAAGAAATAAGGAAATGAAATGCAAAAGGAAATACAATAATGTTCCAATTTTTCATTACTAGGTGAGCTCCCAATTCAGCCTGCTGGACTGTACCACTATATTGTTCTTTCAAAAGAATTTAGTAACAGACTAATTAACAATACCTTGATTTTGAAGTCGGGATTTTCAAGAACAGCATCAATTAGTACAGTGGTGCAGCGTTTATAAATCCAAAAAGCTGCACTAACCATACCACGGTGTGCATGCCCAGAAACCGTGTTGTTCCTCCTCAGCTCACCATCACCACAAATGAACTGATGATCGAAGGGGATGGGATCACCGATTGCATCTGTCAGCATGTCTTTTAGGGAACGAGTTCCCCGGACGAACACAAACAAACATTTTGATTCTTTATCACGTATGACTGTGAAAGCCGGCTTTAGAATCTGACATGCATAAATTGTTAATTTTCAGTTAAACTGGCTAGCTACAAAAAGATGACGCCATGCATGCTGAAATACCAGGATTGGCCAAAGAGTAAAGTTGCTAAAACTCAAACTTTAAGTCTATTAACAAAAAATTATTTGCTATTAATTTTTATGAAGTAAAAAGGCCACATATTGGTATAAAGATTATATATGTTGACAAAAAAATCTAACATATAACTTTTTTATTTAAAATAAAATAGTTTCTTTTAAAGTTTGTTTTAAACCTTATTTAATGTCGGGCCGGTCTGTGAAATACTTTAGGCTGAAAGTAATAAGATGTCGTACAAATTTTTTTACTTCTAAGAAAACTCCGGTAAGGAGAGTACGCACCAAACAGGTACTTAGAACATGCATATATTGTATTGTAAGATGTATTGAATAATTGAGTGAAAAAGACGATATAATAAAGAACTCAGAAATCCAATCTCAGAACAGTAGGAAAAAAAAAAAAAAAACTTAGGAGGAGAACAAAAAAGAGCTATAGGGTGTGAATCAGAATCGTATAAATGTTGATCGATTGATTGATAAGAAGCCAACGTACCCGAGCTGTTCTCATCCGTAGGAGGACATCCTCGTTGTCGAATCCAGTAGCACATAACGCAAGAAACCGTTTTCTGCTGCTGAAAAGCATGGCCCGTGTCAACAATTTCTTCAACTCATATAACTCCTTTATAATTTCGGGGGCTTTCAGTTGCACACAATCACTTCTTTCACCGCATTCAATTGCAACTGTTTTCTTATCCTACATTTTCAAATTCGGTACAGGTTAAGAGAGAGGGAAAAGCTTCATGCATGCAGTTAATTAGGAACTTTTAACCATGCAAAAACTTCTAAAGAAAAAAAAAAACATGAGTAATATTGACATTTAATTATAAACTGACATATATGATACGTTTGTTAATTTTTATAATAATTATTTTAAAAATTATATCAATCATGATGTTTAATTGATTGAGATACACTCACAGTGCATATAAATTAATTAAACTAAAAAAATAGCAAGAACTTGGAAATGACCTTGTCCTTTACAGCTTGAACGATGGCTCTGGTCAAGTCGAAGAGGTGCCATGTGCCCAGTGTCTCGGAGTAACCGAACCTCATGGCTTCCGCTAACACAATCACTATGTCCAACGTATTTTTGGGGGCCTCAGGTGGCATCCGTTCAAGCCTCCCGGCAGCCCTCCTAACTGCTTTCGACAAAATCATTGTCCCAAGGGAATGTGAACAAGAAGGAAGCTCGATTGGCAAAATGGAAGAAGAAAGAAGATAGTATGTTTCGTTGAGGTTGGTGTCTTAAGTGCGAAGGAGAGTGTGACCTTATATAGGAACACGTGATGCAAGTGGTCGTTTTTTTTAATGACCATATTTTTTTTGTTAAAAAGCCAATGTGATAATATTATTAATTAAACAGATAAAGACAAAGCACAAGTTGTCCCAAGTTGAGCATTGCTCTGCAGAAAATTATTAAACTTCTCTGCACAGATGCTTATACATTGCCACAATTAGCCAACTAATGTAAAATTATATTTCCCGCCTAATTCAACTGTGACACCCACCAAATATTCCCAATATGGCCAATGGTCATTATTTGCCCTATTAGCACACATTTGGATTTTCTTTTGTACAACATTGAGAACTAAAAAAAATATATCAGATCGATGGGATGAACGAACAAAAATTTATTTGATAAAACACATGATACTATAAAGAACCCAAAATTGCTTTTCAACCATAATATTTCTTTCTTTTCTTCAATTTCCATTTCTTCTAATCACATTAACACTAATATAAATCCAACCTAATAATAACATTAATAAATTATTTGTTTCTAGTGCTAGGATCAATTTTGTTTATATTAACATCAACAAATTAGAAGAAAAAAAAATCTTCTAAACATCATTGGTTTTCTTCTTATTCCAATTTTGACATTTAACTCCATCGAACATACTAAACGTCCATCCATTCTGAGGTATTGAAGTGAAAGAGAGAGAGAGAGAGAGAAAAGATAAAGAAAAAATAATAATAAATGATGTGATTAAAAAAAAAAGAGAAACAAGAAAAAAAATGAGATAAAAAAAATGAGATGAAAGAGAAAATAAATGTATATTAATATTAATAATAATTCAGACTCAATAATTTAATAAATAAATTTTAAAAATACATCTAACTATTAACTTTAACATTAACGTTTTTACCAATATTTCAAACCTATAACATTTGACAAAAATAACAAATTTAAAAGCTAAAAAATACAACCCTCACAAAAATTAAATAAAAAATAAAAAATTAACATTGTGCTTGGCTGGTGCTCAGTATAATTAAAGTTGACTAGGGTCAATGATGGTACTTAATATTTTATTGAATTAAAAAACAACTTACGAGATGTACTGAGGGGAAAAAAAAATGAATGCCAAAGTTGACGTGACTCTTTCTTCGGGGTCAACTGGTACTTATTTTATTGAATTAAAAAACAACTTACGAGACGTATGAAAGAAAACTTTACGAAAAATGATGCAGGATTAATAGATTATAGTTGTTTTATTGGATTATAAAACGCAAATCACGCCAATTTCAACTACCTCTATCCCTGTTTCTCATGGTACCCACTATGCCTCCCTATTTCTTTTAATAATATCCTTAATTTGAAAATGACTATTTCACTCTTGAAGGGGTATAAATTGTTATTTTGAATGAACAAACGAAACAGCGCAGCAGGATAGATATAATATGGGTGGAAGTACAGATTCCAATTAACAAGTTTATTTTTTTCTTTGTTCAGTCTAAAATTTTGATTGGATCATTTGGATCTGAATGCATCTTTATCAATGTTTTTAAAGTCGTACTGGTAATTGAACTGGTTAAGGTACTAGTTTAAAGTTTAATGGCTCAATTGGAGTTGAACCGTGGTGGAATTGATATTAATAAAATAATAATAAAAATTAAATCATATATAAAATAATATTAAATAATTATAATACCATAACTTCATAACACTAAAAATTAAAATAAAATATCATTTTATATCTATTTATAATTTTTATTAAATATGTGTTTTTATTTATTTTAAAAATATTTTAGATTAAATTTAAAAAATTGAAAACCATTGATTCAAACTAGTTTTATACATTTGTTTATGATCGGTTTTTACTAGTTTTCACCAATTTTAGACCGAGTTGACTGGTTCTGAAATGGTTCAATTTTTTAGAGTTAATGGATTGGTCACCAGATCAATTCTCGGTCGAACTGGTTAGTCTAGTTCATTTTTCAAAACTATGGTCTTGATTAAATCTCGTAATATGTGAGACATAGTTTTAAATTGCGGACTGCAACACGTGTTGCAGTCGCAATATTGTAGTAGCTACCCGCAACGACAATGGATCGCAATTGTAGTGTGAATTAGAATCAGATGAATTGCCGCAACGCATTCGCAATGGAGCTGCCAACAAAGCTGCAACACAATTATGTTCCACTTTTTTGTGAAAAAATAAATAAATTAAAGATTCAAACATCTTCTATTCTAATGGGTGTGGTTGTGTGGAATGTTAGGGAAAGGTGAAAGGCATCTGATGGTAGCTGGTTTAAGTACTAGTAGGTTACGTGATGCATTCAAGGCAAGGGGAAATGGTGAGGTGGTAGGGATAGGCCAGTAAGGAAAAAGGGGAAAGGTACGTAAGGTGGTGGGGGCAAGGAGAAAAGTGAGGTGCAAACATATAATAATTTCATGCGCAACGACTGCAATCTACATCACAGCAACCGCAATGCCTGCAATTGCAATGTCCGCAACTACAATCGCAATCGCGACTGCAACCGTAATTTAAAACCATGATATGAGATAAAGTTGGGTTAATTTGAGATGTAATATATGGTAGCTTCTATGGTGAACCCACATACAATGTGGTTCATCGGTGAGTTAACAAAAAAATATTTTATTTTTTGAAAAAGAATATTTTTTATTTTTTAAAAATAATTTTTTTAAATAATTTTTTTTATTTTTAAATAAATAAAAAAATGTTTATTTAAAAAATATATTTATTTTTTAAACAAATAAAAAATATTCTTTTCAAAATTAAAAAATTAAAAAATAAAGAAATTTATATTTAAAAAAGAAAAATATTTATTTTTAAAAACTAAAAAAAAAAAAATTTACTAAAAATAATATTTTCAAAGTGGTCCACGATGAGCCACTTGTTTTATGGATTTACCATAGATAGAGCCCGCAATATACATACAACAATTCTTATAATAATTTATACCATATTATTTTCTGTGTTTATTTCTCTCCATCACACCATTTATTACATTTCAATCTTTTCTCTCCTTTCTTTCTTTGTCTCTTTGTTGTAAAATTTGTTGTATATTTTATTGTACAAGTATCATTTCTCTAATACAATTCCTCAATTTTAATACTATATATAGTTCAATTATAAAATTAAATTAGAAATATAAAACTATTATTAAGATATATTTTGTAATATATATTTTAAGATAAATAATATCAATATAACCATAACATTACCTTATTTTCTAACTATTAAGTAAAAAAAACTGTTATTGATATATATTTATTTAAAAATTTATACATTTTAAAAGAATATAAGACATTGAACTAGGTTAGCTTGTAATGACTCAAAGTATAACCTAAACTCTTCCTCAAATTAAATATGGCCTAATTTCTAAACCCTAAATTTGTCAAAATTAACTTTGTACTAAGTCAATTTAATGAAATGGGTCATAAATACCTCTAGTAGAAAAATCACTGCCTTGAAAGCAAGATTTTATAGTAGACCTCGGTGTAGTTTGCAAACTTAATGTTTTTGACTAGGAATTACAAACCCCTAAGGTTGTCTCTTGTAAATTACTTCATTTAAAAAAATTGTTTTTATATGATGTATTTATAATTAAATTATTACGTATGATAGTCAAATTAAAGCAATCAAAGCTGTAGTAGTTGATATTTTTGTAACTAGTGAAGCTATAAAAGAAATCTACAACGTTTTTGAGTGAAACCTTTAATTACCAATCTCACTTGAACTTACACCAAAATCTCGCTTGAGCTTTGCCAGAGAATCTTCATCTCTAAGTGTCCTTTTCAATATCCACTTACTATCTACTCACGATAGAATCCAACTCACGTTTAATGGTTTCTTTCCAAAAAGTTTGAATTAAAAGAATTTAGTGTCTTATCATATGCTTTAAGATCTTCTGTCAACATAAAAGAATAAATTAACCCTTTAGACAATATATTACAATCTACAATTTCCGACAAAAAGGCAATAATAAAGTTTGGTCCAAAATAAGTTTTAATTCTTTGCCTTTTACTTCTAGTACGTTGAATAACTTGTAACATTTGAAGTAAAGGCATTCTCACAGATTTAGGAACAGAAACAACTTCGCAAAAGTACTAGCTACCTTTTTAAAAGAAAAAATATCCTAAAAATTTCAGCATATTCAGCAGTAGTGTTATCATCAAGGCATAAAAATCTATAGCAGCATTATCATGAGCATAACCAATATAAAGGCAGCATTCATTTATATTAATTCTTTTAAAATCTAGTATTCCTATATCTTAGCCAAACATCTCTAAATTTTTAAGAAATTCAAATTAGAAGGATCGGATAAGCTTTCCATAATTCACTAGGAGTTATATCTAAATTTTTGTGAGGTACATTATTACGGATATCATATGTTAAAATAGCTTCCCCCCAGTTGTTATCATGCATACCATAATTAATCAACATGACATTCATTATATCTTTTAGATTCTTATAATTCCTTTCAACTATTCAATTTTGTTGATGTGAATAAGGAACAATGAATTAATGTGTTATTTCATTTTTTCCACAAAATTCTCTAAAGTTAATTGTACTGTGTTCACCTCTTTAATCTAATCTCAACCTTTCAATTTACGATCCAATTGGTTTCTACTTCAGCCTTGTATTTCATAAACCACAACTTCGGTTTCATCTTGTTTCCTTAACAAATTGATTTTATTAATTATACCTTGAATAATTATTACAAAGGTTTCATTTTTCTACTAATAGAATTCTTAAAGTCAGCCAAATCTAAATGCACTAATTCTAAAAGTTTAGTTTGCCTCTTATTTACTATTTTAAAGGGCCTTTTAGAATTTTTGGCTTCCACACAAATAAGACATTGTTTATAGGGGGAACCAAGCTCAAATTTCTAAGCCTTTTATAAAAGTTAAATTAAGATGCATATCCAATTGATAAAAAAAAAAAAAAGATGCGTGTCCTTGTTCCATACCAAAGATTCAACAAGTAGAAGTAGAAGCAATACCTTCATTTTAACTATGTGTAGAACAAATAAACCACTGTTCAAGTATAGTCATTTCCCTCAAATTTCCCAATCTTAGTTATTACAATCTTATTAGCCTCAAGTATAATTTTTACCCTGGCTTTATTAAGTAACACACCAGAGACCAACTTCCTACATATGGATGGTACATACAAAACAGTATTTAAAACTAAAGTTTTTCTATATGTGAATTTAAGCAATATTTTCCCTACTTCACACTCTTGTTGTTGCTGAGTTTTCCATGTAGACTATGTCACCATTAGTAGCTTCTTGAAATTCTGGAAACAACTTCTTGGTTTGCGCAGATGTTCACGATTGCTCCCATGTCAATAATCCATTAAACTACATTGTCCACTAGGTTAGCTTCTACAACCACTACAACTATAATTTCCCATTTTCGCTAAATTTGCTAGCAACATTAACTACTGTCTGGCAGGCTTGTTTTGGTTATTCTGTCCATCTTTGTTAAAATTGCATTGGAAAGCTTTATGTCCTATCTTGCTACAAACACGAGACTTTATTCTTCTAAACCTTCGCATTTGGTTTGTTGACTTGTTTCTTGTCTTGACACATATATTTCATCTTCTTTCCTTACATTTTTCTAAAACCTATCCCTAACAAAAGGACCAATAGACTCAACAAAGTTAGCATTTGAAAAATATTGAGAGTTATATTGATACTTATCCCTAGCTTAGATAGTTTGCCTCTTCGGTTTTCATGTGACTGATATTTTTGCAATCTAAAGACTTTCCTTTTGTGTTTGAGATGATTCTTTAAGTCATTGTGAGGGAGGAAAGTTTTTGAGCAGAAAATTCTTGAAGAGTTTCATGTATCTTTTCCTTGCATTGCAAAGTGATGAATTTTCAACTCATGAAGATTCATTGAACAAATTTAGATAATTAAATACTAAATATGATAATAAGAAATCTCACATAAATAATAGAAAATTGGTATAATTGGATAAATATTAGAAATTTAAATAGGAATTATATTTTATGTAAATATAAGAATCGTGCCTCCACCGCCCAACAATAGTCTCATCGCATAGTGGTATGACACCCAATGTGCTCTCCACGCCTAGCGAGGAGGGATAGCTGCCTGTAACTAACGTAACTACCATAACCGTTTTCAATTCATAGGATATCTAACAATGGAAGCACCGCCTAAAGAAGGAATTAACAGTTTTAGTGCTAAGTGATTGACTGATACCGTTGAGCAATGACTTGCCTCTGACAACATATAAATTACATTTTGGGCCATTTTTAAAGAACTTTTTCAGACTTTTCAGTTTCTTATGAACTTTTGTGAGTTTTTATGAGGCTTTCACCAATCCTTTGTATTTTCTTTGTCATGTGTGATCTTAGTGTGTGAGAAGTGAGAGTTGTAAGATTTTGAAGATCTTCAATGAAGTTTTGCTCTATGAATGATTGTGGAGCTTCAATGGAGAGCTTCTATGACTTCTTCTCTTCCTTAATCTTTTGCTAAGTTTTTATATTTGTTTCTTTTGTTACTGTAATATATGATTGAATCTTTGTTTTGAACATCTAGATTGTTTAATTGAGTTTTAATAACATGTTTTATGTTTCAATTTCCCTTCTCTATGTTTAATGTTATTAGTGAGGTGAAAAATCAGTTAATTAAATCTAGCTTAGGATTAACTATTTTTTTAAGTACTTTTTCGTTTATAGTATTTTAATATTCCTCACCAATTGTTAACTATTGGTGTGGTGGAAATCAGCAACAATTAATATAGTGACAAGTAGTTTTTTTCACTATTTTTTCATCAGGAAATTCCTTACGAAGAAGTCATACCTTATCTGCAATGCTTAACAACCTGTTAGCATAGCCTTTGATAGTTTCGATCTATTTGATGTTTTGTATCTCAAATTCTTTGATCAAGTTGAGCAACTGTATGCCTTTGGTTCTTTCATCATTACGTTGATATTCATATTTGAGATAATTCCAAATGTCTTTGGTATGCCGCAAATCCACAATTCTTGTAAAAATTAATTTTGATGCACCAAAAAAAAAGACAAGCCTTTAGCCTTAGCCTTTATTGGTCTTCCTTTCTTTGTGATTCTTCAAATGAGTCATTGTAGGATTTGTAGGTAATTCATGAATTTCATGGTCTTCTTCTACAGCCTCCCAAAGCTTCCCAAAGAGTCGATGCTTCAAGATAAACAGTATTCATCCTTATAAATCGGATTTCATACTCATCTCCATAAAAAACAAGTGGCGTACTTGTTGTAAATGATGTATTTGCTTCCATTATAGTTTCTCTCAACTCACAAATCCCTTAAGATAAAAGCTCTAATAGTGCTAATTCGTTGTTTTTTATGAGACCATAAAAGAAAAGAAAAGAAAACATATTGTGTAGAGGAACATGAAAAACTTTATTGGATGGCTCTAGAAATAGAACTCACAAGAAACAAATACATCTCTTATTCTTAGCATAATTAACATCATCTTAAATTTTAAAGACAGAAATAAGCATTGAAAAGACTTATCAGAAATAACAAACTCTTAAAAGCCTATGTTACCCATAACAAACTTGACAATTAGAATCAAGAGGCCCAATTTTAATTCTAGGGCTACATGAGCCAATTGGTACCAATTATTTTTCATTTACTATTCTTTGGCTCATCATCCACGATATTTCAACTGCTCTTTCTCTAGTTGACTGATCAATTGTTTTAACATCTTCAAATACTTGTTAGAGTGATGATCAAATGTCATCCTTCTTGAAAGTCTGAGCTTTCCATATAGCTGTCTAGGCGTTTCATATAAGCAAAGTGCATGTTTCTCATCAAAACCATTGTGGTTCGAATTAGAATTTTCAAACGAAGGTGCAGGGACAATATGCATGATCCTACCTGGAGGATAAAGAGGACGACTACCTAATGTTGTGACTGGACAAGCACTTTCTTCTTTAGTGGTGTTTTTGGTTGTGGCTACTTCTTTTTCCTTAGCATGAATGTTGGGAATATTATCCTGTTTTTCCAGTTTAAGCTTCCCCACTTGATTCAACAATTCGCCTTCATCGTCATCTGAGTCATCATCATCAGATCCTTCACTAGAAGAATTATATTCGTCATCATCTGACATAGACTCTATGATTAAGTGCTCTTCAGTCAAAAGAGATTCACAGCTTGTCTCCAATGATCGAGAAGCTTCAGCCAAGTTATTTGATTTAGAGCTTGAAAAAGTGTCACTATTCTCATGTAGATGCCAAGGAAACAATGGGCGAATTCCGTGTTTATGCTTCATCACAACCTTTAGGTACAAAGTAGGATCTTTATATAATATAATTAAAAGATGTATGTATATTATACGACCTTATGCAAAAAAGAGATATATATAATTATAAAAACATGCCAGCTAGAATAGTAGTATCTGTTAAGATCAATTAATCAATTAATAGTTCCTTCATATTATGTATGGTCTTATAACTAAAGAAGCAAACTCTTGTTAGAGTCTAGTGAATACCTAAATAGGAGACTATATCCCTATAGAGCACACACTGAATACTTTCAATGTCCAATATATATAAACAAGAGAGCTGGAAGCTACCTCGGTGCAACGGGTTACTGCATGTTCTGCGATGGCTTTCGCAATTGGTAAATGAGATCCAACTGCACTTAAGAGGTTTTTGTACTTAATTCGACCCTGTAAATTATTCAATTAAAATTATGTAGTGGCTTGCACAAACCATTTTCTAATCGATAACATCATGAAAAATTAAGCAATTAACATAAATTAATATTTGTCAAAACCATCTTAGGTCGTGAGAATTAGTTTGAGCACCTCAGAAATGAAATTATGAACAGAAAAAGCTGACAATGTAGGCACTATGTCTGAATCATTTATAATGGAAATGATGAAGGGTTTCCCAAATTCGGCTAACTCCAATGTCATACAGGCAGCTGCAAAAATTACAATTGCGAAACAAGGACTTAGAAATAATGATTATGACCACACAAGATTTGGGAAAGGATATGTACACAATATTTCATTTGAATTCTCGTATGGATAATTGGATATTTTGTTTAATAAATATTAATAAGCCTCATTTATTTTACACACATTCAAACTAGACAATGTTTACAATTAGGGATAACAACAGAGCAGGGCGGGCACAAGTAGTAGCCTCCTGTTACCCATTTTACTAGATAAATATTTGTCTCATACTCGTCCCATTACTTGCATGGATGCCCACAATTTTTTTTAATATTTACAGGTATCTGTGAATATCCGTGGATATTTAAAAAAAACTTTAAAATGTTTTAAAGAACGCTTTAATCATATATTTTTAATTATTTTGATAGCTTTTAAATTTTTTTAAAAAAAGTTTGAAGTTCAAAAAATTAAAATCATTCAAATATTCTACACAATTATACTAATCAAAATATTTTAATTTAAAAACTAAATTTAAATGGTAAAATACTTCAATCTCATAAGTCAAAAAAATTAGGTTAAGTTACTTATATATATATATATATATATATATATATATATATATAAGGGTGGTTTAGTAATTTTACGGGGGCGGGTGCTCGTAGGTATGGATATAATGATACTTGCCCTTGCCGGTTAACAAACGGGTAGAAGAAAATATCCATATCCATTACCTGTAGATACCCATTAAAACTATCTATTTTTTACCAATGTTAGATTTTATCTATAGATATCTATGGGTGCAATTTTTTTTTGTCATTCCTATTTATAATAATAATTTAATTGAAGTTTCATATTACTGCTCAAACAGATTACAAAAACACTAGCTCATGAATCTACCGGGGTCTGTCAGTGTGAAGTTTTAGTAATTTGTATGAGAGAGGATACTAAATTGTACACACACACAAAAAAAGAAAAAACAGCTCATGGTCAACACCAATATAACCATTACCAAATGAGAGAATCATTCATGGTAACTTACAAAATTTATCCGTCCATCTATAATATTAAATATGAAGTGCAAGTTAAAACATAGTTTGTCATATAAATAATTTTGTCAATGTTATTTAGTCATTTCAATATTTTAACTGAGGTAACATATCATGGTTGAAATAAATTCTTTTTTTTTTTTCCTTTCTTTCAACACTTATTCATTTAGTGTACTCTCTCAATTTTCTTAATTTTTCTTTTCATATTCTCTAATGCAATTCTTTTTTATTGTTAAAATCTTTCTTCCTTCCAACGCTTGTACATATAGTATCTTCTCTCAATTTTTCGATTTTCCTCTTCATTTCTTTCTAATATAATCCTTTTCATTAAACTCATGTATGTTTATATAAATGTGTGTGTGTGTGCATACGAGTATTTTGAATTGATTATCGATACATAATTGAAAAGAGACACAGTGTAACTAATAGTTTTAGTTAATATCCTTATGCAAATATTTTTTGTTTCCATTATTTCTCAATCAATATGTTGTATATACTAACTTATTTAAATTTTTTAATAACATTATAGTATTAGATTGTTATATAAGTAATCCCAATAGGTTGATTGAGTAGAGTAAGAGAGAATCTCATATTTGACAAGTCACATGTTCGAACCTTGCCCATCTCTTCGAGGTGAGGTAAATATAAGTTCCTTTGTTAGTGATCTTTAAGAAGAAAAATTTTCCATGCCTTAAACCAAGGTATCATCCCCTTCCCTTAAACATTTTGTAACAAAATAAAATTGTTATATATAAGTTTTATTATCTTTAACTTTGTCTTCATGATCTAAAATGTTTTTCATTATGAAATAAAATATGATCTGCATAATGCACCATTTTACATCTTGTTAATATTAAAGATCATGTATGATTTAATTATAATACAAAAACCTATTAAATTAGTTACTCAGTTGAAAAAATTAAAACTTTAGGTATAAAGTTAGTATAAGTTTATAACTACATGCCTGGGCCAAACGTGACACAAGTGCTTGAAGAGAACTCTTGTATTTCTCTAAGCATATACGTCAACAGAGCAGCGGTACCACCACCAAGCGAGTGCCCAACGACCTGTATGGAAAGATGACGATAATAATAATAATAATAATTTGATAGGCAATAATAATAATAATATAGGATTACTTGATTAAATAAAAACAATACACGATCTTAATTAATAAAAAAATTGAAGTAAGAATATGGCATTTAAAGTGAAACATATATAGAAAGTAAGAAATAAAGAAATGGAATAAAAAACGGAGCACAATAATTTTTCAATTTTGAATACTGGGTGAAGATTATAGTTAAGGTTCTTCCAAAATAATTTAATCTTTTATATAATAAAGCAAGGAAGTTTTGGCGCAATTTTTCCCTCTCAAAACAAGGGCACTTTTGATAATTCCTTTTTACTTATTCTATTATTTATTATTTATTTATTTATTATTTAATAATTTGTATTAATTAATGGAACATTTAATAGATAGTGGGTATTAAATGCACATTTTATAGAATTTTTTTCAATTCTTTTTTACTTATTTTATTTTTATTTATTTAATTATTTAATAATTCGTATTAATTAGTGGGGCATTTAATAGATAGTAGGTTTTAAATGCACACTTTAATTATAAATTTTTTATTTTTTTATTTTTTCATTACTAAATATTAGGGAGAGGATATTTAATAAGTTATTGTATAAGAACTTTACATTGGATAGTTATTATATAAGAACTTTACATTGGACCAATTCAAAGAGTTTATTATATTTTAGAACGGTCAAAGCTGTGTCACGGCCCATGAGTACCCCAATTTATGTTCTTTTTCTTTAAAATAGTAATACCTATTTCTGTTTGATTTTTTTTATCTTGAAAGGAAAAGATACCATTTCTTCAAAATAGTAATAGCAAGCTTAACCAATTGTTACATAACAAAACCAGTTCTTTAAAATTATTATAACTATATATTACTGTATAATTACAGTATAATTGCACTAATATTACAATATAGTGAATATGCTATTCTACTTTTCCCACATTATATTATTAATAATTCTGAAATGATATGTTTCTTTTCTATAAACGAATAGCAAATAACTGCAGAAATGAAGACCGGACAACATGCATTTCGAGTTCATGGAGAAATCAATTTTGAAAAATCAATTTTGCCATTGTATAAGTCTAACCTATTCTTTCTTATAATGATGCAAACATTATATGCAAGGTATTTGAAGGTTTTTAATGTTATATTTATAGGAATAGTGTGTTTCAAAACTACATACTATTTGAATTGCTTCATTAAGATTAATAATCAATGCATAAGGGATACTACTAACCACATATAATGTTGCATATTTTTAGTGTAACAATTATAATGATTAATGGAGTTAGCTTTTTCAAACTAAATAAAATTTTAATCTCTTCAACAAGTGCTTATAATGTCGGTGCATCGCACGGGTTCACCTACTAGTTAGTGTATATAACAGAGACTAACAATACCTTGATTTTGTAGTCGGGGTATTGACGACGAGCATTAAATAGTATATGAATGCAGCTATTTTTAATCCAAGTAGCTGCAGCAACCATACCACGGTGTGCATGTCCTGAAACCACGTTGCTCCTCCTCTGATCGCCGTCACTATAAATGAAGTGATCGAAGGAGATGGGAGCACAGAGTGCATCTGTCAGCGTGTCTTTCAGGCTACGAGTTCCCCGGATGAACACAATCAAACATTTTGATTCTTTATCACGTATCACTGTGAAAGCGGGCCTTAGAATCTGACATGTATAAAATTAACTTTCAGATAAACTAGCCCGGGAACAAATTAAATAGATGACGCCATGCGTGCTGAAACATGCACTTTCGGCTGAACTTAAAAATATACTTCAAAATTAAAAGAAAATAATAACATTTTGTTGTTTATTTTATTGTTTATAAAACATTTTCAAGGGAAAGAAAACAAATACATACTTATCTTTCACCTCAAGGTTCATTTGTTTTATCTAGAGAATGGTGTTTATACATTTTTCATGCATATTCTTCTGTTTCAAGGTTAGTTTGCTAAAAAAAAAAATAGTTCTAAGAAAACTCCCATTAGGTGAGTTTACATACAATATATATTGTATTGTGATGAGTGAAAAAGACAAAATATATTGGAGAACTGAGAAATCCAATCTCAAAACAGTAAAAAATAAAACAATATAAAAAAAACACTTTTCTCATTGGTTTGGAGGAGGAATTTTTTTTAAAATAAATATGTTTCGATTCTTCTTCTATACTTTTCCACTTCATTCTTTTCTATATCTCTCTCTTGCTTTCTTATCACATATTATTTTCCCTCTCTTTTTTTCTGTTCTTTTTTTTCTTTCACCTATATACACCTCCAAATTAATATCTACATTTCTATTTCCTTTTTTAAAAAATAGAGCATTGTGTGGGAATCAAAACCTTATAAGATCTTGTTTAGATAAATTTTTTGATAAACATTTACAGGAAAAAAATAAAAATATAATGAATGAATGAATTTTTTGATAATTTAAAATTAATTTTTGCACCTGAATTTTTGAAAAAGTTTTTGAAAAAATTAAATAAAAAAATTTCTATAAAAATTTAAATACATAAATTAGATTGAACTTATAAAAAAAAGTTTAATTTATTCTATTTTTCATTTTCTTCTCCTCTTATAAATATTTGTTGAGAAAATTATTTAAGCAGAACTTAAGAATTGATGGATTGATAAGAAGCCAACGTACCCGAGCTGTTCTCCTCCTTTTGAGGACATCCTCGTTGTCCAATCCAACAGCGCATAACGCAAGAAGCCTTTTTCTGCTGCTGAAAAGCATGCTCCGTGTCAACAGTCTCTTCAACTCATTTAACTCCTTTATGATTTCGGGGGCTTTCAGTTGCACACAATCACTTCTCTCACTGCATTCTATTGCAACTGTTTTCTTACCCTACATTTTCAAATTCATGCATGCACGTAAATTAAGAACCATGCAAAAACTTGCACGTATCCGGAAGAAAATTTTAAAGAAGCCAGAATATTAAAAAGCTGTAAATTAATTAACCTTGTCCACGAGAGCGTGAACGATGGCTCTGGTCATGTCGAAGGCATGCCATGTTCCCCGCTCCGAGTGAATGAACGACAACATGGCTTCCGCTAACATGGACACTACCTCCATCAAATTTTTTGGCGGCTTAAGTGGCCTCCGTTCAGGTCTCGCGGCATTCTTTCCATTGTTCCCCGCCATTGTCCCAAGTGAATTATTGCGAACAAGAACGAAGCTCGGAAAAATGGAAGAAGAAAGATGATAGTATATTTCGTTGAGGTTGGTGTCTCAAGTGCGAAGGAGAGTGTGACCTTTATATAGGAACACGAGAAGCTTGGTTTTTATCTTATGACTCTAATGCCCTCATTTGTTCTGGGTTGACTTCAAAATCATCGTGCAAACTAAGAATGAAAGAAATTGTCTTTGACAATATAATTCGAACATAATTTTATGCAATTAGTAGAGAGATAGATAAAAATAGAAAAACGTGGGAAATAAGATAGATCATATAATAAAAAAGAAGTTAAAGAAAAAAGTTGACTTTACATGAGCCTCCGAGATGTTGGGTTGTGCCACATGATGCGGTATATTGTCAATCTTATAATATTTTACAATTTGCCTTTAATAATCCGACAATTCAACTAGCTCTACTTGTAGTGATTCTACACTGTTTATACGTAGATATAAAAATGAGTTAAATTATTTATGAAATATATGTTCGTTGAAGTTTATTAAATGTTTTATTAATCTCATTTATTTAACTAAATAAATGAACAAATTTAAACTTAAAATTATGTTCAGTTATTTAAATGAGCTAAATTCAAATTTTTTAAGTTTCACATCAATGCTTTAATATTTCGCGGAGAGTTGATATGTATAATTATAATTTTATTTATTATATTTATTTAAAAAACATAATTTTATTTATATAATTTTACATATCATATACTTAATTTTAATTTTTAAAAATCACATTATAAATGGGTGATCGTTAAAAGATTTATTATTTTTATTACTAAAAAACAGGAATACATAAAAGGAAAGGTTATGTATAACTTATATGTCTATATATATATGTGTGTGTGTACATATATGTATATATACATATATCTATATCTATATCTATATCTATCTATCTATCTATCTATCTATCTATCTATCTATCTATATATATATATATATATATATATATATATATATATATATATATATATATATATATATATATATATATATATATATATAATAAGTACAATCTTATAAAAATTGACAAAAAGAACAATAAACTTAGATATAATTTATCGTGTATTATATGAGGATTCTTTCTCGCATTCTTTTCTCATTATTGAAACTAATTGGCTGGATTAATCCTTTGCCCAACCTTCACTTCTCAAATTCTTTGTAAATCCAACATTTAGACACGACACAGCAGTTCAATCACTTAATTTGATTTTGAATTCAATAAGATAAGCAAATAAACATCTACTTTAATTGATCTGCATATTTCCTTTTTCATTTTGAAATCGGCAAGATTAATTTCAATTTATTTTTATTTTTATTGACAAATGTAATATTTTATTTTATTTTTTAAGATTTGTTTAAATAATAAAAATAATATGATATTTTTTATAATTATTAATAAAAATAGAAAATAGAAAATAGAAAGTATATTTTAAGTGATGCATACTTTATCAAGAAAGTACTATGAAAATGTGGATGAACCTAAATTGGGTACATTGAATGGTCAAATATAAAAAACATTAAAAATATAAAGAAGAATTGATCATTTGTATATTGTCTTTGTGATAATAAATTTATTAGTTAAGATTATATCGTTAATGAATCTTATAATATAGTACCACAACTAGCTAGTGTCGTTCCTTTGGTATGAACACTTTAAGAAATAAATAATTGAATTAATGAATATTTATCATTAATAATATTAACTGATCAAAGTTAATTTCTACATTACATTACAAAGATCCACTTTTGTTGAACTTAGATTTTTGTACACTAATTTGGATATTAATTGTTGATTCGTCAACACCTAAGAAAACTTAAAAAAAAAAAAAAAGAGTTAATATATCGAATTGATAATCATACACGTATATATAATGAAAAGTATATATGCTTATTGATTGAATACTTATTTTATACTAGAATAAATCTTTATAGATATCATCATGCAAAAAATCCAAATAATATACAATTTAGAAGGATTAATGACAATTAACACCTAATGTACCCTAAAAGATATTTAGTAATAAACATTTTTTCTTTATAAAATTGATAATCATAAATTGAATTTACTATATAAGTGACTTATCCTATATTTACAGGAAATATTAACAATATATGTATATCTTTTTTATTTGTCCTATTAGCATACATTTGAGTTTTTCTTACCATATTGAAAAGTAAAACCATAGTGTTAGTTGGATAAAAAGAACAAAAATTTGTTTGATAAAACACGTGGTACCATGAAATTCAACTATAATATTTCCTTCTTTCTTCAATTTTCTTTTCTTCTAATAACTAATATTAACACCAATATTAAATCTAACCTAATATTAACATTAATAAGTTATTTTCTTTTAGTGACAGAAATTTTATTTATACTATCATCAACAAATTAAAAGAAAAGAAATCTTCTGAACATTTTTTTTTATATTCTAAATAGCTCTAACATTTAACTCAATAATTTTTGAAAAATAAATTTCAAAAATACCTCTAACTGTTAACTATAACATTCAACTTGTTATATTAATATTTCAAATCTCTAACATTTAACAAAAATAACAAATTTAAAAGATAAAAAATATAACCTTTTTCAAAAATAAAATAAAATTGACCTAGCTGTTTTTGGATGGAACTTTGCTAGTGGTGCAGAATTGATGGCTAATTAAAATGTAGTGCTTGGCTGGTGCTTCCTTGCTAGTTGCTAATTTCAATGAGAAAAGAGTGCACTTTTTATTAAAGTTGACATTTTCCAGGTCAACGATGGTACTAATTATTTTATTAAATTAAAAACAACTTATGAGATGTAACCATTAAAAAAAAATCAAATTACGAGAAATCATGTAGGATTAATAGATGATAGCTGTTTTATTCATTTATAAAACGCAAATCACGTCAATTTCAATTGCTTCCTCCCTATATGGATATGGATGATATTATTCGAGATAGACTATTGATGTGTCTGAATTGAAGTGAATAGTTGGTTTAAGATAGTTCTTAATAAGTCCTGATTTTGGTATGTTTTAAATTCCATGGTTAAAGATTTTCTGAGTTTAGTTAAGTTCCGGTGCATTTGAGATGTGAAAAATAGGTGAATATTTGTAAAAGGTACTCCGATGCTTAAATTAATAAGAATTCCATGAGAATGATGATGTATATTAAATGCTTAACTGCTCGGTGACATTGGTGGTATATATAAGAGTCAGAAATAGGTTGAATTCCCTAACACAAGGCATAAGGCCTCTTGTAGGGCAATAATATCATCCTATTTTGGTGTAGCAACAAGGCAACTTTACTCTTTGTCAAAATGTATTGATCCGTTATTCATGAGCATATGTTAATGTTCCTATTATTGGTGTTGACCTTGATCGACACTTGTGGTTTTGGGCTAATCCTATGTTTGGGCCTAACACCACCACCCCCCCGCCCCCCGGTGCTTGATATGCTTAAAAATGTCTCAAGTAATTACATGCTTACAACCATTCAAAATTAAACTTTCCTTTTTCACATGGTTCATGTTTTTTATCGTTTTTTGTGCTTAATTAATGTCACAATTTAGCCTTTTTTTAATAAGTAGTCATTTCTTTCCTCTACATTTATTTCTTTTCATTTCCCATATAACATTTTGTGCTTTGTGAAGACTATAGAAAGGGGAATTCACTTGCTCACTTTTCATCCTTAAACTAGTCCTTCATGGTAATCATTTCAATCCATCACTAGAGAGTGTCCAAAATAATAGGATGGTTAACTTTAGTGCCTTGCTCATTAAGACTTTTTGCTTATCTTGTTCATATGAAAAAACGATGGCCTTTTGTCCTTGGGTAACAACTTCGTTTGTGATTAAGAATATTATCTAGCCAAAATACATTGTTTCACTGAGGTAAACCTTTTTTTTCTAGAATAATCAAAATGATTAGATTATCTCTTCCTCTAGATTCTCTTTTCCAAATTAGTATCTAGTTTGGGTTGGTTTCATCCCTTGAGGGACATCTTTGAGCAAACCTAAATCCACTAAAGTTGCAATTCAATTTCCCTCAACTTCGACTAATTGGGTTTATGGGATTATTGACAAAGGAAGGGAGGAAGGTGCAGGGAGTATCTCGATACTATGAAGGCAAGGGTATACTGTCAACTTGGAAAAAAATATATTTTCAAGTCTACATCGGGAAGGTTGTGTCAACCAGTTCTCTGCACTATGAAGGCAAATAGTAGACCTCTCTAGCTAGACTTCAAGTGAGGATGCTAATATATCTATACTTTTGCATTTTTTTTTTTTGTTTTTCCTTATGTAAGTGGATTGCCTGAAAAATATTTAGTAGTTAAGAGCCAAAATGTTTCTAAATGAAAATGGATCAACCAAATTGATAATAGTTATAAGTCTAAGTAATAAGTTGTGACTTTATATTAACTTAATTAAGTTAATAAAATGTTACCTTTTAGTAGTTCTTCTTATTGTATCTGAGTTCGTAATTTATAGCTTAGTTATTATGACATCTGGCCGCTTTCAAGATCAAAGACTGTCCCCACATACCAACACCAGACTTTTCAGCGTGTTTTATCTTCACTCACACACTTCCTAAGAAACTTTCCAAGAAGTCACCCATCCCAAAATTGCTCCAAGTCAAGCACACTTAACTATGAAGTTCTTAGGTGATAGGCTACTAAAAAGTAGATGTATTTTGTTAGTATAAGTAGCACTTATTAATCCCTTTAAGATATCATCAACTGTACAGTCCCATACCTGCACAGCCTCTAGACTCCTCTCATTCTGATATGTATTCAATTCATTCACGTGTCCCTTCCACTAGAAGCCTGCTAGGAGCTGCTCCTTGTCTGTGCCTTATCTCTTTTGCACTGGTGATCACTCCCTACCCTCGTCAGCACCCGGGATGTTACATGCATGTAATGTGATATCACATGTGTACGATATGGTCGAGTAATAAAATTATCGTTCTTCTTCAAGGACTATAGGTTTGATATTGCAATTATCACAATTTAATTAAAATTAAACAAAAAGGAAATTTAATAATGAGGAAACTTCCAAGATTGGAGGTTTACACAATGATTTCCTATTAGACTAATCTCCTTATGACCTTACCTTAGTGCTCTGCTTGAGGTAGGAATGAGCTGGGCAATTTGAGTCTTTAGCATCTTGTTGTGGACCATCATGCTCTCCATCTTACCAATCATATTTTCCATCTTAGTTATCAACTCCTAAATGGAATTACATATGGACTCATTTGTTTGTTGTTGAGTCACAATGGAACCCACCAAAAGGCTTTCGAGCTTTGATAATTAAGGTTGTTGTTGGAAGCTTTGGGTTTGCCTATTATTTTCTTGACCACCTTGACCATGATTGTTGCGATAGGAGAAGTTAGGATAGTTTCTCCAACCTGGATTGTACATGTTAAAGTACAGGTCATTCTATCCTTTTTAAGGGTGGTCAGAGAAGTTATATGTGGCAACCACATGTTCCACTTGCTCCTCATTCTAGTAGGCATTCTTGCTTGACAGTTCATGGTATTATGGTTCTAGAAACCATAAAGCTCATAACAAAGATTAACAACAGTACCTACTGACTTAACTCTGCCTTTATCCATTTTGTTAACCCGTTGACATAAAACATTCATCAACAAAATCAACATTGCTTACCTCATACTTACTTGCAGCGACTCACCTTGGAGTGCTTTTCCTTTTATTCCTGCACTGGCTATAGAATGGTGAAAGAAGAAAGAGACAGGAAAAGAAAAAGAATGGAGGAGGAGAAAAGAGAAGGGAAAAAGCATCTTTAAGGTTATAAAACAATTTTTTGACGGTTTAATAATCGCTAGAAATTTCTTAGTAGTTTTACACTATCAATTCCTATTTTGTGGTAGTGTTAGAGCACCCAATGCTAACGAAGTTAAGAGACAATTGATGACAGGGACCAAGCATAATTAAGTATTCTTGTTCAGGGACTAAAACGTATAATTTCAAAGTATAGAGATTAAGATGTAAAAATAATGCAAGTACAAAGACAAAATGAGTAATTTAACCTATTTATTCATCACTACATCAATTAACCAGACCATGACAAAGTTATTTTTATCAAATATTAAGATATAGATTATTTTAAATGCCATTGAGTTTAAAACTTTGACCAACTATTAGACTTGTTTTTATCTTATGTTGTTAAATGGATAGGTTGGATAAATTTTTATTTAAGTTATAATAGATGAATTAAAAATAATTTATAATATTTTTTATTTATTAAAATATTTAATTTATTCGTGATCAATTTAATAAAAATTATCAAGTATATTTATTAATAATTTTTTTATGGATAGATATCCAATTCATCCATAAAATTATTTTTAAAAATTAAATATTTTTTGTGACTATTTCAAAATACTACTTTCTCATCTATCTATAAAAAATAAATAATTTTTGTAATATTTTTAAATATTCTCTTTCTCTACCCCCCCCCCCCCCCCCCCCCCCCTTCTCTCTTTTATTATTAAAAGAGAAATCCAAATACCAACAGGAGTTAGGTCTAGTGCAAGGGGCTAGTCTCCTATAGTGTGATGAACCAAGATACGAATTCTTACTAGGAGAGATGTCCACATTTAGTTTCTAACTGTGCCTCGAACAAAATTGTCTTCGAAGGAGGAGACCTATGGAAAACAAAGAGAGAGAGAGAGAGAGAGAAATCCAAATGAAATCCATATTAACAATTTACAATTTAAGCTTTACATATTTTAAATTATAAAAGTTAAGATAATCAATTTTTTTTAAAAGTTAAAATCTATAAAAATTTAATAATTTTCTTGTAGGATTGAAAAGTAACTTTTAAAAATGAAAAAAAAAAGTCATATTATAAAAGTTTTTTTAATTTCTATAAATTCACCTTATATATTTTCTTAAATGAGATAGGTAATATATTAATTTATAAACAAATCCTTAAATCGTACTTTTAAACATTAGCATATCCGCGTATTAATTTCTGTAAATATTTTTATTAATAAACAAGACTTTCATATATGTAAAATTATTATATTCATCTATTTTATTTTTTTAATTTTTATAAATTAATTAATACAATGACATTTTATACATTAAAAAATTATTAATTTAGTGACAAAATTTTAAAATAATTAGTACAAATACACGTTGTATATTAACGGAGATGTTAAATACTTATTGTACATTTTTTAATCAAAACCATAGCAGGATAAATCGACATTCTTCTTTTTGGTTTATAGCAAAGATCTACACGTGACTAAGTGACAGACTTAGGTTGGGATCAACTGCGTGTTAGCGGAATCGATTTACTCTGTCATATGTAATTTAAGTAGCATGAATTGTTAAAGAGTGATGCAATTTTAATTCATAAAGTGCTAATTAGATGGTTTATTAAATTTAAAAATAAATAGATGAATTATTATTTATTTATTTAATTATTTAAATTATTCAATTTGGGTCAAGTATTTTTTTTTTAAAATAGTTGAATTGATTGAAATGAAGTGTCTATAAATTGACCGCATAGATTATGAATAACTAGACTCTTTTAGATGATATAAAACCCTTAATAAGCATTTTTATTTCTCATACTAGAAATGGCATAAACATCAAACTCCCTTCCCCTAGTATCATCACCCCGACCAACGAACTTCTATTTAGAACACCATACCCACCAAAACACAAGCACGAAGCCTTCTCATATTACCGAGGGAGTTGCTAAAAACTACAAAGTGTTAGACTAAGACTCAAGCTAGAATTACTATTCTAATACACACAACAAAATGATAATTAGAATTATCAAGAGGCCCGGTTTTAATTCTAAAGCTCCACGAGTCGATTAGTACATAATATCATTCCATTTGCTATTCTTTGGCCCATTATCCACCATATTGGTACTTCTCTTTTTCTAGTTGATTGATTAATTGTTGCAACATCTTCAGATACTTGCTTGTGAGACGATCAAGTATCATCCCTCTTGAAAGTCTGAGCTTTCCATACAACTCTCTAGGTGTTTCATATAAGTGAACATGCTTCTCATCAGGATCATTGTGGTTTGAATTAGAATTTTCAGATGAAGTTGCAAGGACTATATGCATGATCCTTCCCGGAGGATAAAGAGGATTTCTACCCAAATTGTCTGGTGTTGTGACTGCACCAGCACTTTCTTCAGTATAACCAACCTGATTGATCTCTTCTTCAGTGATGTCTTTGGTCGTGGTTGCTTCTTTTTCCTCAACATGAATGTTAGGGACATCATCCTGAGCCCCTAGTTCAAGCTCCTTCAATTGATTCAGCAATTCATCATTAGAGATATCACAAATAGTGGGAGTAGTAATGTTCTGAGTAGCATATATGATTTGTTCCTCTTCATCTATGTCATCATGGTCTGATCCTTCACTAGAGGATTTAGATCCATCCTCATCACTTGTAGACTCTATGATTATTAACTCTTCAGCCAAAACAGATTCACAACTTGTGTTGGATGATTGAGAAGCTTCAGCTAAGTTATCTGATTTAGAGCTTGACAATGCGACAGTTTTCTCTCGTCAGGACCAGGTAATGACCGAGTTCTTTGCTTATTCTTCATCACAACCTATAGGTATAAAGAAGGATCTCTCTATGTAAGATAAAAGATTTATATTATATGAGAAATTCCTATGCAAAAACGAGATATATAAATATAAAAAACAGTCAGAACAATAGCATTTGTCCATATCAATGGATCAATATATAGTTCCCTCGTATTATGTATGGTTTAATAACTGCAAGAGCATACTCATTTGTATAATGAATACAACGTGAAACATAAATAAGGGAGCTAGCTAGCTAGAAGCCATACCTAGGTGCCACGGGTTATTAAGCGAGATCCAATTGCAGTTATAGAGCTACGAGCAACATTTAGGAATTTTTTATGCTTAATCTGACCCTGTAAATCATGCAATCAATATTATGTACCGACCTAATGAAAGCCAACTTGAGCAAAGAGCGAACCATTTTCTAATGGATAATGCTATTAGAAATTAAGCAATTAACATAAATTAATATTTGGGAAAACCATCTTAGGTTGGGACTTGGGAGAAGTAGTTTAAGCCACTCAGAAATGAAATCAAGAACAGAAGAAGCTGACAATGTAGGCACTATATCAGAACCATTTATAATGGAAATGATAAAGGGCTTCCCAAATTCGGCTAACTCCAATGTCATACAAGCAGCTGCAAAAATTACAATTGTGAAACAAGGACTTAGCAATGATGATTATGACAAGACAAACGGCGTTCGAGAAAGGATTTGTACACAATATTTCATTTGAAATCTTGTAGGAATATCTTTTTTAATGAATATTAATATTAATAGGTTTTAATTTCTATACATGATATGTGTACAAATTTTTATAAATAAATTACATTGACATCCCTGAGGTTTCGTCAAATTTTATCTAATATTTCTCTTTTTTTGTTCCTACACTAACTTTTTTTAATTGTTTGAAAAATATTACACTAACACCCCTTATATATTACATTAACCTCTCTTAATTGTTTAAAAAATATTACACTATGTATCCTATAAGGTTAGTTGTTGTAAACGTTAAAAAAAATGAGAATTTGTGCATTCTTAAAAAAACTCAAAAAGAGTCGGTGTAAGTTACTCATTTTTATACTATCAAAATAGTTATAGTCAATAAACTTACCAATACAAAATAGTTTAATTGAATCACAACATAAAATTTCTTTAAACATTTAGTGCATACACTTTTTTCAGAAGCCTTATTTATTTTACACACTCACAAACTAGACAATGTTTATAATAGTAATTTAATTGACATTTCATATCACTGCCCAAATAGATTATAACAACCCCAGTTCATGGCCAACGCCAATATAACCATTATCAAATGAAAGAATAATTCATGGTAACTTACACAATTTATATGCCCATTTATAATATATTAAATCTGAAGTGCGACTTAAAACTTATATAGTCATATGAGTAAGTATTATTTCATCATTTCAATATTTTGAGGTAGCATATTATGGTTGAAATAACTTCTTTTCTTTCTTTTAACACTTTTTTATGAGCTCTTTCAACACTTATTCAATGTCGTTTGTCAATTTTTTTTTTCAATTTTTCTTTTCATATTCTCTAATGCAATTATTTTATTGGTTAAAATAACTTCTTTTTTCCCTTCAATATATCCTTACGCAATAAGTTTTTATTTCCGTTATTTCTCAATCAACGTTTTTTTATAGGCAATTTCTCAATCAACATGTGTCAATTAACTTTCAACCATTATTATTAAACTAGGCCTGGACCTTATAGGTGCCACCATCAAATATACTTACCACCACCGTTGGAGTTTATTAGAGCTTCTCTTCTTATTCCTCGCACTCTACCTCACAACAAATATAATTCACCCTATATATTAAATGTAAACAGTTATTTTGAATGAGAGTGTTTTTAACTATTTTTCTTTAAAGAGAACGTTTTTAGTTGACATTTTTCAATGAGGGTGTTTTTAGAGATTTTTTAATTACTTTTCTCTTTTAATTTATCCTTTTTAATATATTTAGTTTTAAATTGAATTTCAATATTTTTTTAAAAGAAATTATTAATAATTAAAACTTAACATTGTATTTTAATAATTGTTTATTATAAATTTAAAATATAATCTATATATTTAAAAATATTCATTTATTACAAATTTTAAACATAATATAATTTATATATTTAAAAATTTTTATTTATTATAAATTTAAGTTATATAAAATAAATATTTATTATGTACATTATAAAGAAAAAAAACTCACACGTTGTACGAATTGGGTGAAGTCATAATAAAATTGTGAAGAAAATAAACTAATGAGTGTGCAGCAGACTACACATTCCAATGACGGTTGGTATTTAAAATTTTGGGTGCAACGTTAATTTTAAGCGGGAAATCACACTCGATTTGCAAATGAAATTTAAGAAGATGACAATTTTGCACGCTGGAAGGATTTGAATGCAAGTACTCAATGTGCTCAAAACAAAATTAACCACTACATCAACGTAAACAATAAATGTAATTGTTACAAATTTATTTTATACATAATATTGTATGTATAAAACTTATATATTTAATATATATCATTTCATGCAATTCAACTAGTGACTCATTAGTTCAACCAATAACCCATTAACCCAGTATCTTGACCAAGCCAATGATCGATCTAATTTTGACAACACTACTTTCAACTATATCTAGACCTATATTAATCAAATAATATGAAAGCAGAGATGCCCCATTTTAATTTTAATTTTTTTTAATATTATTATAATATCAAATTATTATTTAAGTTTCATTATCTTTAACTTTGTCCTCGTGATTCAATGTTTTTTGAAATATGAACTAAAAAATATTATCTTGTCCACCTCACAGACTATTAACGCACTATTCTACATCTGGTTAATAAATTAAAGATCATATGATGATTCAATTAACTATAATACAAAACCTATTGAATTAGTTACCCAATCGAACAAATTAAAACTTTAAATGTAAAATAAAGAAGTTAGTATAACCACATGCCCGGGCCAAATGTGACACAAGTGCATGAAGAGAACTGCTTTATTTCTCTAAGCATAAACATCAACAGTGCAGCCGTACCACCACCAAGCTAGTGTCCAAAGATCTATGGAAAGATTATTATAATCATAAAAATTAAAAGAGAGAGAGAGAGAGAGAGTCAAATATAGGTTGAGTTACATGATTAAATAAAAAAGAATACACAATTTTAATTTATAAAAGGTTGAAGCAAGAATATGGCATTTAAAATGAAACCATATAGAAATAAAGAAATGGAATGAAAAAGGGGAATACAATAATCTTTCATACCTTGATTTCCAAATCGGGGTATTGACGAAGAGCATCAAGTAGTATAGGAGTGCAGCGCTTTTTAATCCAACAAGCTGAAGCAACCATACCACAGGGTGCATGTCCTGACATCACGTTGTTCCTCCTCTGCTCGCCATCACTATAAATGAAGTGATCGAAGGAGACGGGAGCACCGATTGCATCTGTCAGCGTGTCTTTTAAGCTTTGAGTTCCACGGATGAACACAAGCAAACATTTTGATTCTTTATCACATAGAACTGCGAAAGCAGGCTTTAGAATCTGACAAAAAAATTAATTTTCAGTTAAACTTATAATAATTATTTTTAATTAATTACTAGTGTAAAAAATTTTACGAACATACCAATTAAACCCTTATTTTTATTGTTTATAAAACATTATCAAGGGAAAAAATTGTAAGAGTCCTACCCGAGCACTTCTCTTCCTTAGGAGGACATCCTCCTTGACGAATCCAATAGCAAATAAAAACGCGTGAAACCGTTTATTGCTGAAAAGCATGGTCCGTGTCAAGCATTTTTTCAGCTAATATAACTCCTTTAATATTTTGGGGTCTTTCAGTTGGACACTATCACTTCTTTCGCCACATTCGATTGCAACTGTTTTCTTACCCTATAAGCGTCGCATACCCTATAAGGACACTCCACTTTCATAATCAGAGCAGGTTAAGAGAGAGGGAAAATTAAGCTTCATGCACATAATTAATTAAGAGCCAAGAACTTGCATGTGTGTGTGTATATATATACATAGGGCATATTTAGGGTAATTGTTCACGGTCGGTTTGGTTCGGATTTGAAAAGGAAAAAAATCCAAACCAATTATTTTTTATTAGTTCGATTTGGTTTGGATTTCTCTTCTTCTTTTTTCGCTCAACTTGAACCAAACTAACCCAATCAAGAACAGGTTGGTTCAGTTTAGGTCTGTCGAGTCCATCATATAAAAAAATGCAAAATTCTATTTTTGAAAAAAAAAAGAAGAAGCAAGCATATGCGAATTAAACCAGTAAACATATGAGAATTAAACTAGTAAACATCTGAGAATCACATTTAAAACCAACAAGCTATTGGAAGTACACATTTAAAAACAAAATATGAGAATCTCATTCACATACCACATCTCACACAAGGAAGAACTGAAGAAGAACACATTTTTGATTTTCGAACTTACTGACGACGTTGACGACATGCTAGGCCTGGTGACGACAAGCAAGGATGCTAGGTGATGCGCGATGCAACAAAGAGGGTGGAGGAGGCCATGAGCAATGCTCAATGGCTGGGTGTGGAGGAGGAGGATGAGCTTAGTGCTAACAGCGGAAGACGAGCGATGAAGTGAAGTCGCGATTCTCACCAAGAGCGGCACGAGGTAAAGGTTACGAGGGTGAAGATGTGAAATGTGACTTAGGGTTTGAAGAATCGAAGTTTGATTGAGTGTGTGATAGTGTGTGGAAAATAGTAAATAAGATTAGTCTATCAGTTCGATTCGGGCTTCATCGGGTTTGGAAATTCAAACCCAATGCCTGAACCAATCAACAGCGGGTTTCATCAGTTCAATTCGAGTTGGACCCAATTGGCTTTAAAAATCCGAACAAATTTAATTGGTTCAATTTGGATCATTGAGCTCATTGGATTGATCCGAACCAATAAACACCTTACATTTGACACATCTAATGCTTCATTCATTACTCTCTTAATTACAATATGGTATTCCATTTTACTATATCCACTGGCAGAGCTTCGTTATGACATAGAAGGGCATGGCCCTCCCAAATTTTTTTTTAAAAAAGGTCACTAGTTAAATAATCAAAAATAAAAAAGGTTTTATTGGAGTCATTTCTCTGTAATTTTTAATAAAAAATTTCTATTTGTTAATTTATTAACCAATACTTTAAAGGCACTAATTTTTATTTTTATTTTTATTTTTTTGTGAACTCAAGGTATTCCCAACCAAAAGTTAAGGACTACTCTCTCAAAATACTAAGATTCATTTAAAGGGTTGACATTTTCTAACAAATATTTTTCTATACACATGGACCCAGGAATAGAACTCTTAACCACATGCTTAAAAGACAGAGTTATCTGTCAACCATGTTATACCATGTTGATTTTAATGGCAATAGTTAACATGACCCTTTTCTTAATGAGATTAATAAAATTAAATAACATTATATAACTTTTTTAATTAACATAAATTAATTTTTATTTTATTTTTGAGATCGGAGGAAATACTTTTTGTCAAACAAAAATCAAGCACACTATTCAAGAGGGAAATTTTGTTGCTGACCACCTAGCCAACAGTGCGCATGCTCAACAAGTTGATTTCCTTCCTTTGGTTCGAAGATCCTCTCCGGTGCTGTTTTCCTCTCCTCTGGCACTGGCAGGACTTCAGTGGAGTTCCTTTCCCGCGTAGTTTCGTTCCCGCGTAGTTTTATTATTTAGTGGTCTTTAAGGCCTCTCTGTAATCGGGTAAAAAATGATATAATTTGAAAATAACATTTTTCTCACTTTTCCCTATATAATAATTATTTTTAATGGGGATATGAGTATTTTTAATTAAAGAAATAAAAAATAAAAACAGGTTGTTTGGTTTAATGCTGCATTCTTTTCTTATTGGAATTGGCAGGATTAAATCTTGTCAATATCTTCACATCATCTTAAAATAAGGATAAGGATGTACCTTCTTTGCAAATATAATATTTGCACTGGAACCAACACCTCAATCACGTGTGGTTGGATTTTTTAATCCAATAAAAAATGAATAATTTACTTTATGTTTTGTTTAAATGTAAAGAAAAAAAAAGAAATATAATCTTTTATTAAATGATTTAGGTTAAAAAGAAAAAAAATCATTAGATTTTTCTTTTATATACTAAAAAATAAAAAATAATAATTTCAAATAGATTTTATTTTTTTAATATAATAGTGGGTAGATACATATATAAATTTTATTTCAACAAAAAAAATTTCCACTTTTTTTTTATTTCTTTGTCTACCTAAGTTGAAAAGGCCTTTTTGTTTGGTGCCACTAAAAATCTCACATTGAATAGGAATTATTGTCAATGACAATTTATAAATACTTTTTTTCCCTTAACTCATTGAGGTATCTTTTAAATGACAAAATTATGAAGGTCCACAGAAGCTAAAATAGACAATATCTTATATACAGTAAGTCTAATGATGCATCAAACTTGGACCACACATGGAGCAATCAAGCCCTCTAACCCCTTTGATTTATTATAATTAGATTGTCTTTGCTCGTTTTGGGTTGATTTCAAAATCCTTCTACAAATTAAGAAAAATCTTTTTTGTTTTTGAATTTTGTCAATGAGTATACTAATTTTTTTATTGAAAATCATAGTAAAAGAATATATAAAAAATCATAATAAAATATTAATAACACTTTTTTATAAGCTTTTTTTTTTTTAGTTTTAATTTCATAGTACATGTCTTATGATAATATTGTCCCTTTTTTTTATACTATAATTAACTTTTATACTTATTTAATATTTTTTAATTTTTTTTATCACATTATCCATTACGTTTTTTATTTTTTCTGTGTTGCTCACTCTTTTTCTTTTTTCTGTGTTCCTTACTTACGCTTTGTGAAGGATATATATGTTGGATAATAATGGCAGGTAAGTTTCATTGTTTTTCAATGTCCCACGTTACTCACTTCTTGCTCTTTGTAAGCCCATATATATATATATATATAAAACGTATCAAGTAAGATGATCTTTTTTATGTGAGAGTGAAAAGAATAAATATTAACCATTAGATTTTGTTATGAATAGTCAGGATTAAAACATACAAAGTCATGTGAGTTTTTTAAGAAATCACATGACTTTTTAAATGGTCACATGACGTTAAATCTTGACCCTCCATATATGGTTGTATGGCCAAGATTAACTCCTCTCACTCTCATATAAAAATGACCCTCTCACTAGATTTTTTTTTTATATATCCCTCTCACTAGATTTTTTTTATATATATGTCCACTATATATATATATATATATATATATATATATATATATATATTTGGATTTAATTTAATTGTAATTGTGTAAAAAAAATTTACACTATTATTCAATCACATATTATTATGTATAATAAGTTTGTTGATTTTTATAATCACTACCTTAAAAGTTTTACGTAACATAATTTCTAATTAGTTGACAGTTGACACAACTTAACAGTGTAATAATATTTAAACTATATATGCATGAAATTAAACTCTATTTTTTTTACTTTTACCTAATTATCTCGAGTAATGGGCTAGTGTATGGGTTACTAATTTATTAAACGCACACATGCGTGCCGTCAATTTAGGCATGGAATATGGCCGAAATCAAGTTAAATTGAAGACAGTAGTTTTTCCAAGACGCAGTTCGTGTCATTCAAATTAACAAATATACCTCTTAAAGTGTGAAATGGTCATTTTTAAATTACCCTTATGTTCGGAAGGGTAAAAATACAAAAATAAAGAAGAGAGAAAATTTTCAAATCTGAATTCAACAGAAAATTGAAGAAAAGAAAATTTGCTTGTTTACTCTTGAGAAAAGATTTTCAATTTTCATTTTTAGTTACAAAAATGTCATCTTATTTTTACTTTATTTCTACTTTCAGAAGTTTCTACAAAAAGTAGTAAAAACAAATTTGTATTGTTTTCTTTTTTCGATTTCTGTTTTTACTATTCTTTATGCAATTTTTTTAAAAACAAAAAACAAAAAATATTTTTCCAAACTAAACAACTCTTTAATTTATTTTTTCTAAAAGTCAATTTTTTATTTTTTTTCTTTAATTAAATAAAAAATACATTATTATTCATATTTTCATTGTTCTCTACTTTCTTTCATCTTTTTTTTTTATAACCATCGTTATTAGGGCCTTTGGCTTTTCGATGGGATCACGAAATATTCCCACAAGCTTCGGTCCTTTGAGTTGGCTATGAAACTAATCCTCGGTTCGGGGCTTAGTTACACTTAAAGTTTCCAGCCCCTCTCCAAAGATGTATTTTGTGGGAATCAAAACTTTCTTTCACCTAATTAAAACATATGAGAAATAGAGATAAAGATGGAATTGGTGTGATTTGTATTTTATAATCCAATAAAACAGCTATCATCTTCTAATCCAGCATCATTTCTCGTAATTTTTTTTTTAACATCTAGTAAGTTGTGTTTTTTTTTAATTCAATAAAATAAGTAACATCGTTGACCCAGGAAAAAAATAGTCTCATCAACTTTAATAATACTACATTATTTTCTTATTGAAACTAGTTACTTGTTAGGGAAACAATTCCTCTTCATGCACAATGAGGGGACACAACACCACAAAATATAGAAAATAACAGAAGGACATAATTTTATTTAATGTGGTTCGATACCTCTTGCCTACATCTGCGAAAATATCTCATTTATTCTCTTAAACGATTACATCCCAGTATAAGTTTTCTAGACAAACTTGTGAAACCCTCCATGACCCCCCTCTTTAGGCCGGGGTGACCTCCTCTACAGGCCAAGTGATTCTTCTCATCTCAAGAACCTCTATTTATACAACTTACATCCTAATATTAAAAGAAGAAACAAATCCCTAAAATACAAATAACATTTTTTCTAAATCTGAACAATATTCTAAAAATTTGAAATTGAAAACTTGAATTATTTTCTAACATTGTTGTGCTCATGTAATGCACAAGTTATCTTTTACTAAATCTATAAGAATGAATTTACATTATTATAAATGTTAAATAAGTATGGATATGGATAGTTCATAAAAAATATTAATTCCACCTTGTTATTTTTTCATAAGTTGAATCATAATTATTAGTATTAGATAAACCTCCATCTCAACACATGACAGCAACTATGAACTTATAAGAATGAAGTCAAGCACATACCAAAAATTGAGACATTTTCTTTTCACACATTTTTTTTACCATGAAATAAAGTCGCGCACGTGCTAAAAATTGAGACATCAAGATATTAAAAAGAATCTATGAAGTCAAGGATATAAGTGTATTCTTAAAGATATTACAATAAGATATATGTCTCCTATATTCTCAAAAAGTTATCAAAATGAAAAGAATATGTGTCTCAATTCTTTTCAAACCCCAAGATATATAACAATATAAGTGTGTTCTTGAAGTCAAGTAATGAATGAAAGAGATGTCAAAATTTACCTCATTAAGGTCTAACCTAAGTTGCAAAAATTCTATGAATTTCAAAGCATATGATATGCATATGTGAGGAGCAAATAAGAACAAGCAACTTCTAACTAATTCATTTCAGGACATGACATTTTATAGTAGAAACTCAAAATGAAGAAAAACATGATCCATATTTTCATAACATCAATTAGAAAGTCTTAACATAGTCATTGATACCACAAAAACAAAATCATCATGCACATCAGCCGATAACAAAATCCTAATCAAATCATTTAAATTGTCTAAAAGAACCAACTTAAAATAACCAAAAATAGCCACCTGATAAAAAAACCTAATAATAAATATTGTCATCCGTACCACCAAAACAAATACTACAAAACTATACTTTATGCATATTAACTGTAATACTATAATCTCTCAATCTTTTTATAACTTAGTTCTCGAGTTTTATTAGCTCAATAGTGGAAATTTAATTAAAAATTTTCCTTTTTTTTGAAACATTAAAATGAAATTGTAGCATAACATAAATCAAAACTTTTTTTCATGTAAAACGAAATGAGAGCTTTTAGTATCAAATTATTTGGGTAATAAAATACAATGATAACAAATACTACTGAAAATAAAATACAACACAAATCCTTACTTTAATACAAATAATATAGTTATATACTCTTGATTGAAAAGAGTTTACATTACATTTTAATGACACTACACCACAATTAACTAAATGTTTAGATACCTTTCTAAACTAGAACATCATCATTCTAATCTCAGGAAGATACTAGCATTCGACATCACGCATGATTGTTTCGAAACTGTGTGCTTCATGACTAAAACTCAAGAATTTTCATTCTAAAAGAATGATTCTTACACTACTTCATGCACACTTTTGCTACACCATTTTGATACAATCTGGATTGAGGCTTGTCAGCTTCTTGATACATGCAATGCCTCCAACTAACTTGCCTCTTTTATTGAGGCCATGCATTCCTAAACTACGTACTTCTTCAAGTACATGTCAAAACAACTTTCAACCCCTACTTCTGTTTCAACATCTGCAAATGGAGAAATGGACAAATTAAATAAGGGTGAGAACCAGACAATTTGAATCTCAAGAAATCAAACAGATCCAAAGACCCACCCATTTTACATAACATAATTAATATAATGATCATTAATAGGGTCACATCATGCCATAGATTATACAATCATATAACAGATATCATAGCATCTAACAGGCAACACATTCATAACACATGATACATTACCACATATGTGTATAATTATCATAATAATTACACACATATGATGCATCTCATTCGCATGTTGCACACAAACAAAGATTTGATACATGTCCTATCATTTTTCTTTCTCATGCATCATTCATTGCTACTATTACAATGCATGTAGGCCTATATACTCTGATGCTCGTCACTAGAGGTTTCACATTTCATCATTTTACTCTTAGGGAGATAATTGGGAGCCTTGTATTCCAATCTCTAAGTACTTTCTTTTCTTATATATATATATATATATATAAAGAGTGAGAGAGAGAGAGAGCTACCTATGTTTGGCCAGGAGAGCTATTGTGAATAAAAGGTTCACTGTGATGATAAACATTGATGTTGTAAAATGAGCCTATGGAATTAAAATGTTGACAAGTTCGCCTCTATTGATTATTAACAATACCTATTGAAAGGTATGATGGAATGTACCAAAAATAAAGAAGGCACTGTTAGATTTTTTGAAGAAATTAAGAAAGATTAAGAATGAATGCATTGCTTTAGCTTAGGTCCATGCATCATGTGCATAATGTGAAATGATGAATTAGGGAAAGATGACAAATTGGTACCTAAGAAATGTAAGTAGGGACTACCCTTCATCAATTCACATTCTTTTCAATCCAATGAAACTCATTATAATTATAATTAATCATTAAATACATCAACTCATCATTAGAATAAAATCAACAATATTTCTCATCCAATACACCTTTGTTGAATTCATAAATAACAATTCCACTCTTCACAATTTATTTTCAAGTCATGCTTTCCATTTCCCAATATAAGAACGTGTAGAGGCACACTTTCTAAATCAAGACATGTCATCCAATCCTTCGTTACCATAAACTTAACTTAAACTATTGTATTTAAAATAACCCACTTTAGGTTTTTATATTAATTTTCACTTAAACTAATTCTCCCTTTTTACACACTTTATTTTAAGAATATCAATCTTAGCATACAAGTTCATTTATCTCATTGCGTTTCAATTTCTCAACTAATTCATAATTTGGATTAAGTCCTATTCTTTAGTTATTGTAAAACACTAATTCTAGAGCTTTAGACTTTAAATAGAATATAATTCATTTGTGACAATTTAATTCCTTACACTTCCTTAATTCAGTTTTATACTTTTATCCTTTTCCATTAGTAAGCAACACCAAAACAATTATAGGTTACTATTATTAACTTTAATTGGTTCTAGCTTATGTCATCCAATTATCAACACTTATATCCTTATTATATATTCATGCAAGTTATCTAACTTAAATCATGCTTCTTTTTCCTTTAAGATTCATAAGCCTATATAGGTGTAAGTAATTACAATTTTTTTCTATCAATCAATAAATTAAAGTATAGCTTTTAGCAAATTCATATGGCAACAATATCAAATTCATCAAGACTACTTATGGATCATATGGCCGAATCAAGCAACAAGGCCGGAGGTTCATTATTCTTCCATCACGTATGCATAAATATGCTTAGATTCAAGTAGCAACAAAATCAAATTAAACGAAAAACTTTGCCTTTCCCCATTGACAGAATTCAATCAAGCACCAAATAACCAAGCTTTTGTTCAATTTCTTGTTCAAATAATTTATACACATCATGGTTTTTTAGCAATTAAGTCAATCTTTCAAGATCCACCATTAATCACATAAATCTGACATTGCAAGAACAAGACTCAACATCAACAATTCTTCTCATTCAAGTTCAATATCTAAACATATGCTCAATACCTTAATTATTCATCTGTAATTAACAAGTAAAATCAAGAATCAAACAATTTTTTCTCTTTTCTTTCTCATGAAACCCGAGAGCAACAACACACACAAGTCAAGAGATCTTTAGATTTTTAAATCATACAAGAAGCATATACTCACATATTGATCATTAATAACACAAACAATATCGTCCAAGCTTGTATCAAGTCTCTTGAATTATAAAAATAGAACACTAATCACCAAGGCATGAAAATTTCATATAACTATACATTAACATATCCATTCAAAGAAACCATAGATCAATATTAAACTTTATCAACACAATGCATCATTAAAGAAATTCTTGTTTTCTTCCTTCTACAATACTCTATTTTCGCTAATTGATTTATTCTATCAAATGAATTTTTCTTTCAACTAGATTTTGTAGTTTAAACTCCTAATATGTCTAGTTTCAAAATATAATTTTCTCCAATTTTTATAAAATCATTTGAGGCATATTTAGACTAATTTTACTAACTAGTTACTATCAAAACTGTGACAGAACAACAACCATTCAAAAATTTGTCAAATATTAATTGCTAGGAATAGAATTACAAATTTTTATAAAGACATATAGAGACATCACCATACCAAAAATAATGAAGCAATTATCATTACACAGTGAGAAACAATATAAAATATGTACATGTGCTACATCAAATCTCATATAGTTTCTCTCCTTGCCTCCTATGAAGGCTAAACCACATAGGGAGAGGAAAGAGGAAGATGAAGCTTGCTCCTTGCTTCCTAGGCTTGTTCCAAGATTTTACTCTGAGAAATATTCAAGAAGTTTTGGGATTTAGAGAGAATTAGAGTGTTTTGTGAAGAGAAAAATGAAAATGAATAGAGAGGGGTGTGAGAGCTAGTAGCCTACGATTTTATAAATAAAGAGGGAGTGAGTTTGTTGTTGCTTCTAAGCTTCCCAAAGTATTCAATGGTGGTTCCTCCTAGGTGGCTTCAAGAGAGCTTGAGATATAGAGAGTAAGAAAATGAAAATGAAGAGAGTTGGATGAAAGGAGGTGGGTTTAGCACAACTTAAGGGAGAAGGAGAAGATTTTTCTTTTCTTTTACCATATGACTTTGACACCTGGCACATTAAGGTGTGGTCCTAAATTTTTTTACCCAAAGTAATTAAAATAAATCTAAATGTAATATTTATCTTCAAGTAACTAGAGCTATCTCTAACTAATGGTGAGGCGACTAATCTAGCTCCTTTCTAATAGCTTGTCATGAATTGTAAGAAGAAAAAACAAAAATTGCACATTTTATTTCACAAAGTCATTAAATGAGCTATTTATGAACTTAATTTTTAATAATGCTTACAGAATTTTCTATTTTGTGATTTCTCTTTTTCGTTTATATCTAAACTCACTATTGTAGTTCTAATAATTTTTTCATAATTTTTAAAGTTCATTTAGTGTTCTTGATTATGCTCTAAAAGTTACATGTAAGCATTTTAAACTAATATAAGATAAATTTTAAAAATTCTCAAAAATTCTTAAAATTATAAAATAATGTTCTAATCATATTTTTAAGCTTAAAATATTATTTTCTTGAATTTTTAAATTATCTAGTATTTATTTTATAATTTTTTTCTATTTTAATTTATTTACTAAAACAAATTTCAATTTTATCTAGAAATTACCAAAAAAATTATTTTTATTTCCCAGGCATTTTTTAATATTATTTTAAGCCTAAAATACATATTTTTTTCATATTCTAAAGTGTCTGTTAATTATTTAATCATTTTCGTGTAATTACAGTTATTATTATAATTACCAAATCTATATATTATTTGTCCTTCTAAGTTAAATTAAATCTTTCAAAATTTTCAAATCTTTATCTAGTTTCCCAACAAAATCACAAGACAATTAAATAAATAATAATTATTAAATAATTATTAGCATAAAGTTTGAGGATGTTACATTAACTAAGTTAACTTTTTGTCACTACAGTCAAACATAATCTTATTGCCCTGGTAGAAATGATGCTAAGCAGAAAATTCCTTCCATTCCTTACCAATCATAATAGACTTCCTTGGTGCATTCTAAATCAAAATCGAACATTTTGTTTGCAAAAGTGTTGCTATGTTGGACCACATAGCTTGAGTGTTTTGAATATGCATTTCCTTAAAAATTGAGCAAACTCTACTAGCAGGTTCTGGAAAAAAAAAAAAAAATGTGGTCAAATGAAATCACTAAACACTAAAAGCTCTTGCTATATGAATAGAACTACAAAAATTCACAAATTAGCTCCTAGTGGCTTTATAATGTGACAACTTTACTTTGAATGACATTTGGTTTCATCGCGAGGATAATGAAAATGTTAACATGAAAATGATAAGGGGTGAATGGTTACTTGAATACAGAAATCTGGAAAGTAGAATCTCCTTAATTACGCAATAATATGGAATGGCCAGTAGTCATCTCATAAAAATTGCAGTAGTTCAGCTCAACCATGTGTATAGGGGTTTTCCAATGACTTGTTATATGTAACTGTATGCCTATTTCCTTTGTAATCAATTAAAGTCCACCTACTATCCAGTTCATCATAAGCCTTCTAAGTAAAGCATCTCTCAACCTCATTATGTACCTATCACATTAATTAAAAAAAAAAAGGTAAACAAAATTCAACTACAACAAAACATTGGAAACTCTCTATATGCCTTAAACAAAAATCAACAACAAAACACACAAAGCAACTTGCTCTTTGTAACATTCTCTTTTTCTCTAATTTTCTTTTAATTGCAAATAGTAAATAAATTAATATTTTATTTTAGTTTGCTTGCTATTGTTATTGGTTGCTAGTTTGAATAATTGTATTGCAATTATATTTGTGCTAAACTAAAGTAGTTAAAAGAGTCATAGTAATTAGTTTAGAAAAACATTAGGAATTAAAACAAATTAAGAATTTATGTGTATATTAAAATAAAATTTGGACGCTTTAAACATTAATGAGGTTTAATAAAAAGATTAGAAATTTTTATGTGTGTGAAAATAACTGATTGATGTAAAGTAAATAATTAATTGATAATTAAATTAAATAATTAGTGAAGTGTAAGATTAAATTAAACAATTAGAAAGATGAAGGATTAAATTAGTTAATTGGGTAATAGTAAGACTAAATTAATTGAGTGAATGAGTTAATAGATAATTAGATTTGAGTTAGTATAAGATTAGTGGGCTGAGTTGTATGTGATTGAGGTCCAATTGAGTATTTTTCTTCTAGGGGTTGCTATTCTCACCTTTTTTTTCACTAATTCCATCCCATACTTTTTTTTTTTGAAAGCACTCTTGACAAAAACATGTTTTTGTTGTACAAAATACACAACGAAAACATGTTTTCGTTGTATTAGGGGGTGTGGCCTTCATACACAATGAAAATACGTTTTCATTGTGTATGGAGGCGACACACCCCTTAACACAATGGAAACATATTTTCATTATGTATGAATCTGAAATACACAATGAAATCATGTTTTCGTTATGTATTTCAGATACATACATAACGAAAACGTGTTTTCGTTGTGTATTAAGGAATCATACACAACATCTGTTGGGTATTTCTAATTTAATAGTTTATATATTTAAAATTCTTTTTTTTTACACAACTTTTAATGATTTATGGACTCGTGAACAGGGCATGCGTCTGAATCGGTGCAATAGCCAAAAGTTCAATAAACTAATTATGGTATTTATGACTTGATTATGGTAATTAATGAAATTATGATTTATATATAACTAAGGTAATTATATTAATTATATATAAATATTTTTTCCATAAAAATGCATGTGAGACAACTCTTGAGTTAATAAAAATGTATTTTTCAAATTATTAAACCTCAGAATTTGGGAATCTGGAAACAAATCAAATTATTAGCCAAAAACAAATTAAATTAATAATAAATGATGATAATAATTTTTACAATTTAAAAGTAAAAGATATAGAAAAATAAGGGATGAGATAATGTGAATAAATGTCATTGGCTGAAATGGGAGACAATTAAAATGGACGAAAAAATTGCACTAGAAGATGACACATGTACAAGCAACTGTTATTTGATTCTAAATTTCATTTTTGTATTATATTAGTATTTTTAAATAAAATTAGAATATTGTAACCAAAAAAATAAAATTAGAATATTAAATATTTTAAAAATTAATTTAATTAATAGAGATGATTTTATTAATATTTTAAAATATAAATTAAGATATATAATATAAGTTTTAATTTTTAAAAAAATAAAAAATATTCAATCAATAAAATATTATTACACTGATAATTTGAAATATTTCATTAAGTTTAATATTGATGAAAGAATTTTCATATCAATTAAAGAAATTAAAGAAAATATAAACTTTATTTAATTAATTATTGAATGAAAAAAAGTATGAGTATTGATTAACGAAATATTCATTGATTTAACATAGAAATTAGAAGCCATGCATCATATAATATGATAAATATGTGGTTCATATATATATATATATAATTTATTCTACTTTCAAAATAAAAAAAAAAACTCAAATTTATAATAATAAAGGAGTAAATGCTCAAAGAAAAAAATTTTCAGTGAATAAGTAAATGGTCAATTTGATTCCTAGAAAAGTCACTCAACCTAATTTAGTTATTAAAGAAGAAAGAGTCACTTAATAGTCCCTCAACACTATAAATGTCCGACATTTTAATCCTTCATCAATTTAATTAATATTTTCCAGAACCAATTTGGTCTAAATTGGTACGTAATTGCTTTTTAGGACCTGATAATTATATACCAAAAATACAAGAAAAATGATTGAAGTAAGTTTCAAACATTTATAATCTTAAGAAATTTTATCTTTAGAAGCAAAATTGAGTTTGAGTAAACTTTTTAGAGATCAAATTAAGTAGGGCTAAAAATGAGTCAATTTAGGTCCAGTTGAAGGCAAAACCGAAATTGAATTGATTAGAGAGGGTTCGAGTCAAGTCAATTTAGGATGGTGGTTTTTTCCAATTCAAATCCAAATTGACTTGACTTGATTTTGTTTGGGTCAAATCAGGTCAATTTTTGGGTTGCCCAACAAAAAGCTCAAACTGGAAAATAGGAAAAATGGGAGGAAAAATCTAGGAAAAAATTAGGGAGAAATTGAAAAGAAAAAAAAGGCCATTTATCAGCATGATTCAATTCATGTACCAATTCTAAAGTAAAAAATCACTATCCATGAAAAATAAAACAATATTAATATTTAAATATAAATATATAAAATTGTTTTAATAACTTAAGTAACTAAGCTAAGTCTCGAATTTGCAAAACCAATCTTGTAACTTGACTTGGGTTAATTGAGTTGCTCACTTTTTGATCCAAATTGATCCATAAATTTAACTAAATCAAGTCATTACAAATCGGATCAAGTCGATTTTTTCAGATTTTTCGAATCAGTCCAATCCGTATTTAGTCCTAAAATTGAGTGTTTACTCCTAATATAAGATGGATAAGAATATTATCTATTTAATTCAACTACATTAAAATCTTATCTAATTTTACTCAATTTAATTAGATATCCAACGTGATATTCAAATATTAGTGGTTTTAGACACATCCAAAAATAAATACCCCCTACTTTAATGATCTACATCTTCACCCTTTTCTCATTGAAATTGGTAGGATTAATTTCAATTTATTTTTATTTATTAATAATTAGAATTAGAAAATTAATATTATTTTTATTTCACTTCTTATTTTTTAAAATGTACATAAAATTAATATTTTTATAAGACAAATGTGAAGAGAAGACACAAGGAACAAAGCACCTATATGCTAAAGTAAGACAAATTGAAAGCTGACATAAGCTTACATTTAACTTAGTTTATGATTCAATTAACAGTTCAAGACAGGTTCAATCAAACAAGGTAATATAAATAGACTAGAGGAGGGCAAAACCTGCTCCTACCCTGGACCGTTGCCACGCCTGTTCCTAACATCCTTTTGTTATGCTAATGCTCTCTTAAAATAAGATGAACTGGTGCTATATCACAAGATTTATAGATCAATCTGTGAAACATGGGCTGACAACAAAACATGGAAATAATTTCCTTATTCTTTTCTAGAGCTAATGATCAAAAACCTTGGTACCTTACTCAACTATCACATTTTCAACTATGTATTCCCATTCCCATTTAACTACAATTGTGTGAGGTAAGCACAAATTGCATGACCAAAATGCCAGCAACCAAAAATATCATACAGTCTCATTGCATTGGTAGAAGGAAAAAGCTCCTTCAATCATAAGATGGAGCAAGGCATTCATCAACCATATCCAGAAGGTTTGGGTTTTCCAGTGCAGCTGCCACACGCTCTTTATCATTCAATTGTTTGTTAACTGCATATATATTTGTGACAAAAAAAATAAAATTAAAATGCAATAGTATGAATGTCCATTCATGATCAATGATTCATAAAAGAGAATTCTAAAAATGTCAGGCCATTTCAGCGATTCACTGACTTAAAGCCTGTTCGTTCATGTGGCAGGAAAAGGAAGGCTTGCAAACTGCGTTTGAAAGGGGGTGGGGAAGCATAGGGAAGCAGGAATGTGGAGTTTGAGGGCGGAGCTTCTTATGTAAAACAGATAATCATCAAACAAAATGAAACACTAAATTTAATTCTTTCACCCAAAAAAATATAAATCCAAGTCAGTAGAGTGTTGTAACAGGTCTGTCAGCAGCATGTATTACTCCAAGAAAGAAATGGCATGCGCAATCATTTAAGTAGTAAGAGTGTAAGACATCTCTAGATCAATATTTGAAGTACTGCAGAATGCTTCAGTACACAACTAAAATCCAAACCAAAAACATGGGTGTAGTAAAGTAACACATACCACAGGGGAAAAGAGAAAAAAGTAAGGAATTAAAACCTGCAGCTTCAGTTGCATGAGATCCAGGTGCTACTCTGATATCCACCTAACCAGAATTAATTAGTAAACATAAATAACATAGGGTTCAAAGATCAGTAGAATGTTTGGTTTAATTAGTAAATACCATAAATAGTATTCTCTACTGACAGAGAGAACCATGGAAGTATAGATTATGCTTTATAAACACCAAAGTTTGACAATATATACTATCATACAATTAGGTAACAAATAACAATACAAAATGTTACAGACAAAAATAGTGTGAATTATGGTTAAGATGTCAAATAGTAATGCAAGTGTGGAACAGGTATACCAATGGCAGGAGCCAGCAGGTGCTCCTCTATAAATCTTGTGAAGTCACCAGTTCATCTTATTTTAAGAGAGCATTAGCATAACAAAAGGATGTTATGAACAGGCGTGGCAACGGTCAAGAGTAGGAGCAGGTTTTGCCCTCCCCAATCCCACCAAGAATAGGGCTATAGGACTGGGTTTAGGGTCGGGTTTCAAGAAGCAGGTATAAAAAAATTAAACCCCACCCCATTTCCATTGGGTTTGAAGAAATATGTGGAGAACCCGTCCCATCCTATTTTATTTCTTAATTCATTTCACTTATATATTTTTTAAATAAACCATATATGAAGTTCATTTTAATTCAAATAATATATAAAAAAGACATCAAGAATCTTATAAAAATAAGAAACTTAAGTAAGAACTAAATCATATTTTTAACAAAATGTGTTATTTCACCTTTATTATTTTCCGATTGTTGTAATAATCTAAATTATTTAACTATTTTAATATTTAGTTTCTATTTTAAATAATTACAAGAAATGTGAGTGGAAATAAAATCATGACTGATAACTCTACTTCTCACAACAACACGATTGGATTGAAGGCCAGTGGGTATTTCTACCCCCAAACCCCCAAGAAAAGTATTGTGACAGACTAGTCAAAGCCTAAACCCTAAATAGTATATGAATCACTTTCATAGATCCAGCCTAGGTTCCAGAATTTTTAGCGAGAGCTCTCTCCAGTTTGTTTTATTAGATGTTTTCTGGCTTTCAGTTTCAGCTCATGGGATATTTTAAGGGTCTACAATCTACATATCTTTATCTGGTATGCAAAGGTGATGCTCTGACCAGAGTTCTCCTGATTCTGCTTTAGAAGGATTTCTGATCCTCCTGCATTTATCATTTCCATCTCCTATCGACTTCTACAGAACAAAGGAAACAACAATTTTCTACTAATGAAAAAAATGTGTGCTGCCTCTACCGCAATATGTGTCCCACATATTTAGTATTGATTATTTTGTAAGAAGCCAGAAATAATTCAAGAAAGAACACGGGATTCAAAATCATTACAATGAAGTCACAATTCATTACATCATATCATAAATCATAATTGCAAATAAGCAATTCATTGCTTTTTTAATCTCTCTCTCTAGTTAGTATTAACAGTCTATAAGTTAAACAAGTATTTTTACTTAAAGCAGTTATCTACTGTGTGCCCATGGGCATATAGTATGAACACATTAAATACACCATCTGAATTATTTTAAATTACTTTTAAAAAAAAGTAGTAAAGGAGTTTTGTATTTTCTATATAAATAAATAGTTTCTTTTTTAATAAAAACTTTCTAATTATAAGTTTTTACCATGTGTCCATGGGCACACAATAGAAAGTCCCTTCTATTAATCATATAACAAAATAACCCATCAATACATTTTTGCCCCTCCAACTCCAAGTATCAATTATCAGAGCAAGTTACTCAACTTAGAAAAATGGAGAATACCTTGTATCGTGAAGGCAAGCTTCTCATGAGCTTGACACGTAAGCATAGACCTATAATTGTTGCCATACTGCAATGTTCCACTGTTGGAGTAAACGTAACCCTGAAGAAAACCCAGTCACCATCCAATAAAACAAGGAAATTAACATTCCATAATCCACATGAAGTGTGAATAAAAAAATCTAGAAACTTAATAATAATAATAATAATAATAATAATCACAAATACCTAACAGAATTACGCTGATCATCAACTTCAACTGCTTCCTCTGTGATCACCTTAAGCTCTTCTAAGGAGTACGGGTGCTCAGGGTCCTTTATATCTCTTATATGATTTGAGAATGTTAAGAAAATATTGAAGTTACTATTATCAACTTTTCTTTTATTTTCCGAGTAATTACTAAAACAAAAAACAAAACAAATGATATTTGAAATTTAAAAAAAGGATATCAAAAACTTCTTGTTGGTCAATTGGTTCGACAGCATACTCGTCATGGGGAACAGATGGAGCACTTCGAGCTCGACGCTCTTTCTTTTCGTATATGATAGGGTTCGCATTGATTAACCCGGATACCATTTTGGCCAAGAGTTGCAACTTGCTCGGTTACGGTAACAACAAGGAGGATTGAACTGGAATTTATCAATTTATTATTACAAAACCGACCCAAATATGATAGCTGGAGCCTCGAAAGAAGGAACCTCAAAGTTCTGAATGAGGCTTTTCTATGCTGCATTCAGGAAAAAATATATATATATATATATATTAATTGATCATGTGAATTAAAAATAATAATATGATTACATGTACATGTCATCACAGTTTTGTCTGGCATAGAAAACCAAACTGAACCAAACCACTGCTCTAATTTGCCATTTCCATTATTCCAAGCATTGTTTCAGTACAGCAAGCACGGAGTGAATAAATCATGAAAAAAAGTCTCAGCTTTTTGTTTCTTGGTACAAAGCTTTTCTAGTGCAGTTCACTCTCATGTGAGGAAGTTGTTGCTAAGGGTGGGCATGGTTCAGTTCAGGCTGGAAAACCGAACCAAACCGTTAAAGTGATTCAATTTTAAGAAACCAAACTGTTTTTAATGGTTCATAAACCGGCTTGGATTTCAGTGAATTGGTTCAGAACCAGTTTGGTCCAGAAAGTAGTTCAAGAATCGGTTCAGAACCAGTTTGGTTCCAAACCAGTTCTAAAACAGTTCAGAACCGGCTTTTTAACTCAATCAATTTCTAAAACTCCCAAACTGTTTTTTAAACAATTCAAACTGGTTTTTTGACCCAGAACCATCAAGAAGTGATGCATGAAGCAGACAGTCTAGGAAGATTATCCAATTAGGTTTCCATACAAAATACTAATACACTGTTCATTTATTAAAAGATAGCCATCCACTATTTAGTGCATATATAACTGAAATAATCAGAACCTCGTGTGTCCATGCACAGAAGCTTTCTTATTAAAAGTTAAATCAGGAATATAATTGAAATAAATCCAACCTTGCAACAATCAATTTTTTCAATACTTTAAATGGACAAAGAAGACATTTTCCACAGTTCCAATAAGCAATTGGATAGCAACAGTAAATGTCAGCACAAACTATTATTCAACTCCAGATGAACTTACGCCCTTGAGAATTTCGGTACAGGTATAAAATCAACAGTAGGCTGGTGTGAAGGGAAGGTGATGGGCCAAAATACCAAGCAATTAGTAACAGCTCTAAATGTTAGAACCAGAACCAAAACTTTTTCAGTGTCAACTGTTATCCCTACATTCAAATGCATGTTTTAAATAGATCATTTTCATAATTGACTCATTACTATTAGTAATTAGTTTTTCTTCTTTCTAGTCTATACCCCAGTGTAATGCAGATAGCCTACTAAAAGTTTTATGATGATTTTGTACAAAGGATGAGAACAAGAAAGGCCACAAGCTAAAATGGCAATATTGGGGGAAAGGGCCTCAAAATCTGAAGTGATGTACCAAAAAAGAGTAGACTTGGATAACATGCTAAAGTTGCTGAAAAACAAGTAAATTTAGATTTTAGAAGAGAATAAGGATTGCAAAATGCGCATTAAGGCAACGCATTCAAAAGACTGGAAATTTGGATTAACTATCATAACATAATGGGCTAAGGGTAAGGGGTGGGAAGAAGTGGGGTGCCTCTTCATTATAAATGGAGCACATTCAAAAATCAGTAACAGTGAAGTAAAATTTGCAACCTTTATGTAACAAAGCAGTAGATCCAAATAAAAGAAACACAAAATTCAAACAGTGTTTTGACTCTTAGGTTAAAGATATTAAAAAGAAGAAAAAATACCTTTACTGAAAAATGAAAAATGCTGCCAAGGGGTTATAAAGAGAAAATCAATCACTGAAAGGATAACCAGTTGCCTGCATCAAAAACAAGGCAGAGCAAAGATTAATACACAAGTACAATAGTACATAGCTAAGCCAGGCCCATGATTCAGTTGGTAACTGTTAGTTACTTAGCTCAGGGCATTAGTTAGTTAGTTAAACAGTAATTCACTTGTAACAAAATAGTATCAGTCTCCAACAGAACCCAAGTTCAACTGCCATGCAACCCAATTTCAATTGTGAAACAAAATCAAAGGAGTAACCAGTATATGCTATTCTCTGCAGGAAAAAAGGACAATAAATGCCCAATAATTATCTACTCAACTTGAAATAATGCACCTAACAATCATGTAGAAAGAAAAATCATATGTAAAAACAAAAAGAGGTCAATGACCAAACCAGAATAAGAATCTGGAAACAAGATTTAAAATCGCCTAGATGAGCTCAGCTTGTAGGTTGATTATATAGTATTTATTGTACAAGGATAAGTAAGAAAAATAACTTTTTGTTGCAATGTTTAATCTGCTACAGGGGTCAACAGGATTTAGTTTTTGGTACCTATTTGGCTTCTTCAAAGACAACGCAGAGCAACTATGTTCTCAACTTGATCACCCATCTCTCTCCCTCACTCTTCTTTCCTATCAATTACTTTATCCTCCTATTTCATATAGTTCATGTTGACTCTTAATTTGATTGAGTTAGTTTCTCTATCTGAATCAACAAATGTTTCTTGGAAAACACCCATTGCAGTCAGCCCCATGAATTATGTAAAAAGGTTTTAATTTTTTTACTTTTCCATTACAATCCTTACCCAAAAATCTGAACTGCAGTCTAAATTGTTTGTAAAGATCTGCTTTGCTTTTGATAGGTACACCTTTACTCATTCACAGATCATGTTCCTCTAAAAATAATGAGTGAGAAACCTGAAGTAATCATTTACACAGTCACATGCTAAGAAGCAAAGCATTAGCCAATTAGGAGCAAATTTAATATTAATTATATTCCAACATCATATTGCAAAGAGCTCCCCAAATCATTTTATGTGTATCCATAAAATTATTTCCCAATACATGAGCAAAATATTGGAAATAATATTTATTGACCTTGAAAAATGAAAGGGAAATGGCACCTTGCAACTGAATGTTGCATGCAGATAATACAGTGCACTCCCCCCCCCCCCCCCCCTCCTTAGGGGGACTTCCTTAACATTCAGTATTGTCCAACTAGGCCTTATTATTCACCAAGTGTCATCTGAACAAACCTGTTAGTCGCTACTTGCCATTCAAATAAAAAAATTCTTTCCTTGCCAACTTATTCCCCAATAGAACTCTTTACCAGCATGTCTCTCAACATTATATGGTTAGTTTTACCCTTACCATTGCAGCCTTAACCTATTTATTTGTCACTTACTAGGTAAACTTAAATTTATATTGATCCATTAGTGGGGAAAGAAAAAATAAATAAAAAGCTAATAGTAAATGGATTGTACTTCCTAGACATAAACTTATAACATAACCTAAACAGGGATACAATTTCTTTCTCAAATCTCAAATATCATCCAGCACGAGCTATGCACGTGACCTTCTCTTATCCAACCTAGCTAATATAACAGAGCAGAAAGTGTCATGAGGCCACAACCAATAACAACAATCTAATTCCGTCTCCTTACTCCACTCACCTTATCCACAATCCATAAACCACTATACCATGAATTTTTCATCCTCAAGCAACTTTAACAACGTTTATGTAAAAATTAAGAAAACCCAGTTTCCGTAAAATTGAAAGATGGCAACTGTAACAAAGCAATTGAATGTCTGAACAGTCGTAACAGCGTGAAAAATCAAAGCAGCTGGTATTAGAGTTGAGGAAGCTCTTAACTTTTATCTTCAAGTATGAGAACTTGGGGTTCCCAAATTCATGGCATAGAAGTTAGGGAAAGTGGGTCCGGAGCAGTGATTGGTCGGAGAAGATGGCACGCAAGCACGTGGTTTCAAGGAACGCAGATGGCCAAAATTATAAGGTTAAAACATGCGTATAATCAGTCACATGAATTCAATTTAGCGTGCCTGGACAGAAAATTTAATTTACTTCGACCTTTGATATATTTTTTTACACGTTATAGGTGCAAAAATAAAAAAATAAAAAGAGTTCCTTTTATGCGGTTACTGATTTTTTATGTGGTTTAGGGTTTTTTTATAGCTCAGTATTGGGTTATTAAATATTGGCTTTTGCTACTCCTAATGGTCCACGCACCTCAAACTCACTAATTACAGCAAAATAGAACAACTCCTATCTCTCTCTCGGTTTCTCTCGACTAGTTCAGGGACGAGAAAATTTTTCTAACATGCAGTAACAGATCAGTTCAATTGTTCATCAATTTTATAATGCATTCTGACCAATCATTCCCGCACATATTACACAAGATTATACTGTGATTCCCAATAAATTTCCCATCATCATAGCATCAAGAATACATACATATATATATATATATATAAACATTTTCAGTTAAATCACAACTGTCAAGCAAACATTATAAACAAGAGTTACCACATGAATCCAAACTTCCTTCCTACCTCGAATTTTTTTGAACCGGAAAAACGAAGTCCTTCTCCTCCGCACACGCGCGCAACCCGTTGCCCCAACGTCCAGCTTCCCGACTCTTGGTCACCACGGTGGTTCCGGTACAGTAGCGGCAACGAAATAGGGATTGAAGTTTGAGAAAGAAAGGGTAGAGAGAAAGGGATATTATAGGTAAAGTGCTTCAAAATATTGGACCAAGGACGAAATTCTAGTTGGACTCAAAGTGGCATGGTGCTTGAAATATCATAACCCAATAAGGCAGGGTTTGGCCCCATTTTTTTTCAGTTTTTTTTCTTAAAAGTAAAGGCTAGGCTAAACATTCTCTTAAAAAGAACAAATTAAAAAAAGATTATTTTTTTTTTGGTGTATAATAATTACAAGTTAAAACTTATGACCTCTTAATTAAAGAAAAAAAGAATATATGACCTCATATGTATTATCCTAATTTTTAATCATTAAGACAACCTTAATAGATTAAAAAGAAGCTTATAAATATGCTAACTCATGTAGCTTTTGAGATACTTAAACGAAGTTTATTTTCTAATGTTCTCCCCCTTGAATCCTACTACCACAGTTTCGCCTTTTAATTTTTTTTCCAACCGTTTCTGGTTTATTATAATGCCCTGTCCACAATTTTCTTTTCTTTTTTTTCTTTTTTTCAATAAACTGTTCTACTGTTTGGTGTTTTTTGTTTCTTATTATTTTTAAGAGGATAAAATTAATTTAATCACATTATTATCATATAAATTTTATTCTCTTGTGTTCATTCACCAAAATATACAGTATTTGTAAATTAATAGTATTTTAGTTTATAATGTACATGATAAATATTTATTTTATATAATTAAGTATTATAATAAATAAATACTTTAAATATATAAATTATATTATAATTAAAATTTGTAAAAAATAAATATTTTTTAACATATAAATTAGATTTTAAATTTATGATAAACAATTTATATTATGATGTAGAATTATTTTAACTATTGATAATAATTATTTTTAACTATTTATAAAAATTTATAGCTATTCTAATTTATCTAGAGAGAAGATTATTAAATAAAATATCATTAATTAAATTAATTTTTGAAAATTTTAAATTTTAGTATTTTTATTTATTTTATTATCATCAAAATAATTTTATGTAAATTATATCAATTTTACGCATTTTTTTCATTTTATAAATATACTTTTTTACTTGATGAGATAACTAGTTTTAAATAAAATAAAATCTTTAAAAAATTTTAACAAACAACTTTTAACTTAAAAGAAAATTTTAAGCTAAAAAAATGTAAGTTGACAAACAGCTTCTACTTTTTTTTTAAGTTCTTATTTTAAACTTTAATTTAAAAGTAGTTTTTAAGTTAAAAAAAAAAGTTGGGCTAAACAAACCCCTAAAGATGTCAAAAAATGGGTTAGTTCAGCTGGCCCGATCCACCAGGCCAAAGTGTGAAAGTGATCAACCCGGCCAGCCAAATTTCGATATGGACTAAATTTTTTGTTGGCCCGACGAGCCCATCAGGTTAGGTCAAATCAACCTACCATTTTTTCCTTAAATTTATATGTATTTGACAAAGAAAAAATAAAAAAATATAAAATATTGGGCCAAATCAACTCAATATTTTTTGGACCTATTTTTTATGGGCACTAGCCTAACCTATCGGACCGAGCCAAATTGGCCCAACTTTTTTTTTTGGTTCAAAATTCAATGGCTTTCTTGTTAGGCCATTAGGCTAACTTGTTAAGACAGACCAATTTTGCCAGCACCAATAATAAGACATCCCAAATTTTTATTCTCTTAGAAAAACTTAAAATTTTAAAATATAGTAGTTAACATATTATTAGAGAAATCACTACCAAAAAGTAACTCATTTGAAGTTTAGAAAATTGAATTTGCAGGTTCAAGCCCCCGTTCATTTTCTTGAGGTGAGGTAAATATAAGTACCTCTGTAAGTGTTTTTTAAACCTAAAGGCTTTCTCTACTTTGAACCGGGATGTAATCCTCTTCCCCTAATTTTTAGGATAAAAAAATTAGAAGAGTAAAAATAATTATCTTCTCCAAATTAGAACAATAATTTTTATTCCTAAATTTCATGATAAATTCTTAGATTTTATACGAATACTTTTGTTTTATTAATCATGTAAAACTATTTAAAAAAAATCAAGCACAATTAATGCAGATAATTATTAAAATATTAATTAAAATAATAGCAAGAAAAATAATATTATTTAATTTAATTTTTGCAAGTAAGGGCAATCAAAAAAGAAAAGAAAAAAAGAAGAGGATGTTACAGAATTTCTCTACCTGCTAGCTAGGTCCGTGTCATGCAAGATGTGGTTCGTGCAGCCTTTTTATCCCAGCACAATAGCCAGGGGCATGTTCAGCATAGTCAGGTCACATTGATGTAGTGTCAATAAACCTAAGATATGCAAATTGCAGTTCACGTGGATGGTAGTAGCTTTGGAAATTCAGGTCTAGCTATTTTTGGTGGTCTCATTCGTGACTCACTTGGCCACTGGATTACAAGATTTTATGACGCTATTGATCCCTCTAATAACCTCCAACCTGAGCTTTTGGCGTTGATGCATGGTATGCGAGTGGCATGAGATTATGGGTATAAGAATGTTCTTGGATTCATCTCTAGCCATTTCCTTGGCTAAGGGATCCTTCAATGTATGGCACAAATGTGCTACTATCATTGCAGCAGTTCATGATCTTATGCAATATACTTATAAATTTATGGTCTTATGAAATGGAATGTTGGTCAAGGGAAACACAATAAAATTTTAATGATACAATAGTGTAACATCAACCTCTGGTAAAGCACTCCTCACAAGTCTGATACTCACCATCCTATAGTGTTTTACAAAAATTTAGACGTCATGAATAATCATATACTTTGCATACAAAACTAAAAAGATTATAATTGTCCGCACGACACTTCATAACTCAAAATCTTTATATTTTAATATAAATGTAAATCCTAAAAAGGATTTTGCAAATAAAACAACTCAACCTTTGTAAAATAGAAAATCAACAAAATAATCTGAGAAGAATGAAATTAAAATTCTTAATATTTATAATATATTATATGGTTGCTCGTAATTTTTAACAATTCACTAGAAGTCAAATGTTACAACAAATAGTAATTAAAGATTTTAGAGCATGAAGTTGGGTCTTGAGCAATGGAAGCACATGGAACACATACTTAACTGTTAATGAAGATATAACAACAAATAATCTTTAACTCTCACGACAATATTATGATGCTAAAAGGGCAACAATTTCAAAAAATATTTTAAAAAAATAATCAATATGTGTTTTACAAGATAATTCATTGTTACAATATAATCTTAAAATAATATTTGTTCTTTAATACAAAATGATATCACCAAAATATTTACAAAACTAAGCATGTCAAAATGAGTTAAACCCAACAAGTCAACCTATTTAACTAGCCAAAATGGTTGGTTGGGTTGACCCATCAAATTGTGATTTTTTGGGTTAAATATTTTATGCATTATTTGGTTAAATATTGTTTTGTTGGACATAATGTCTTGTGCATTATTATGAAATTTATATTGTTTTGTTGTTTTGCATTGCACTTATTTAACTCATTATGATAACTTCCACAAAGCATATGTGTCAAGGCAATTTAATAAGATAACATTCTTGTTATTTTGACATTATATTTATGGATTATTATATTTTTTATTTATTTGGTGGGTTAACTTTTGAGTCATTTGTTTTTTATAACCTTTTTTTATTTTTTAATTTTGACGAGCAAACCCAACCCAACCTGTGATCCACTAGGGTTGTGTTAGGTTGGAATTTTTAACCTAATCTTAAAACTAGTTCAACCCAACCCAACCTATTTTTGACAGGTTGAGTTAGGTTAGGTTATAATTAATGAGTTTCAACATTTAAATTAAAAATCCATGTGTTGAAGCAAAGTCCCCCCTTCAACATTTCATTTTTAGAACTTTATAAATAACGCAATTTTTACTAAAGAAGTTAATGCACACATCATTTATTTTCAAGCATTTGAGCAAACATTTTTCATGTTTATTGCACATATATATCAGAAATGGATAAGTATTCACTCATTGCACTTAATTAATGATAGTGAATTGTTATATTGTTTCTAAACTCTTGGGAGTTTGAAGAGGTTTGCAAAAAATAATACTCAACATAGTGTCTAGAGAGACACGTGTAAATAATACTTGGGTTAGGAGGAAATAGGTTTTTCCTTGTAAATGACTATGATAAAGTGAAGAACCTTTGTTGAAACTAAGGACTAAACGTAATATTGGTTGGTGAGACAAATTGGTATAAATATTTTATGTGATCCTTTTTGGTCTTTATCTCTTTATGTTTATACTAACATTCTTAACAAGATATGTTGATATTGTGATTAAAGTGATTTTGTTTTTATCAAGAGGTTTTATAAAGACTTGGTTTACCTTTAATGGATTCTCTATAAGATGACATTTCATCTTACCACCTTGTAAACCTTGTGTTTTGCTAGTTGTGCTTCGAACTGTTCTTGGATTTTTGGAAAAGATTGTGAAAAGAATCTTATAATACATTTCAACCATTCTTCTTATGTTTTGATTATTGTCTTTATTATTTCAAAGTTTTAATATACTCTTATATTATAAATTAGAATATATAACTTGAAGAGTGAATTTTTCCCTTTTTCCCATCATCTCAATTAGGCATTCTTAATATTATTTCTTTTCTCTCCCCTAGAGATACATTTCACAAATTACTCTCACAATTAGCTAAAAAATTTCTCCCTCAACCATCTCAAACTATCATCCTTTAATATTTACCTACATAATTGAAAAGGAAAACAATTAAGAAGATCGAATATACAAATAAAGATAAAGTAGGAATGTTATCAATACTCTCTCTAACACTTTTTTTTTCTGATACTATCTTTCTAACACTTTCTCTATTATTAGCTAAAATTTATTGAAAATCATAAATTTTTGTAGATCTCACTTCTCATTTAATGAATTACTCTCTTGATTTAGAAGTGAAACTTACCAAAATTTGTAGTTTTTCATAAATTTTATCTAATAGTAGAGAGAATATTAAAAAGCAAGTTTTGAAGAGAATGTTACTAGCACTACTGAAGATAAAATGGTGATCATTTAAAATAGTTGAGAGAGAAATTTTTTGCTAGTTATAAAAATAATGTGTGAAATGCACTTCCAAAATAGAGAAGAAAAATAATATTGAAAATATTTATTTGAGAAAGTGGAAAGAGTGAGAGCCTCATTCCTGAAGTTGTATATTCTAACTTATAATATTAGAGTAGATTATTTATTATAAATTCAAAATATAATTTACATATTTAAAATTATTTTTTTATTATAAATTTTAATTATAATATAATTTATATGTTCAAATATTTATGTATTATAATTCTTAGTTATATCAAATAATTATGTATCCTTCAATGCGCAGATAAAATGCTAGTCAATTAAAAAATAATGAACACTCTCGTAAAAGAATAAAAAAATAACTAAACATGATTAGAATTTTAGATAATTTTTTATATAATTAAAATTCATACTAAATATATATTTTTAAATATACAAGTTATATTAATTAAAATTTATAATAAATAAATACTTTTAAATATATAAATTATATTTTAAAATTATCATAAATAATTTAACTAATGATATAAAATTATTTTAACTATTGATAATTTAAAATTTAATCTAAAAATGAAAATAAAAGATGATGGATCAAAGTAAATAGACAATTAAGAAGGACAAATATAAAAATAAATAGATCAAAATAAATACATATTTTCAATCATTTTAAATTTAAAATAATTGAAAAATATGTATTTTTTTAACTAATTGTAAAAATAATGTGTAAAATCAGTGTTTTAAAAATCGGATTGGACCGGCTGGTCGAATCGAAAAACAGATGAACCAGTCACCTAACCGATTCAAATAAACCATAGAACAGACTTGAAGAAAAATCAGTTAAAGAATCAAAAAATCAGTCAAAAACTAATAAAACCGGTCAAAGTTTGTCAAAAACCGACCAAAAATTAGTTCACAGCTGGTCAATAAAAAAAATACTTTATACAATATTATTTTGATTTTTTTCTTAAAAAATAAAAACTAACCTAAAATATTTATTATTTTCTTTTTTATTTTAAATATAGAATTGTATTTATTTATAAATGTTAATGTATATAATTAAAACTTATACTTAAATATCATGACATATTTAATTTATTTTTTTATATATTGTAAATATAAAAAATTTATAAAATTATGTTTTATTTTTAATTTTTAATATTATAAAATTATAATATTATATTTTTTAATATTATTTAATTATTATTATTTTATTAATATTAATTTGACCACGATTTAACTATTAAATCTTAAACTACCGATTCAATGATTAATTTGATTTTAAAAATCGTGTAAAATACACCGAGATAAACATAGAGTACATGTTAAGATTCTCTGACAAGAAGATTGAATAGAATCTCACTTATCAAAAGTAGTGAAATTAAAAAAATATAAAATATATTATCCCGTGACAAAACAAAACAAAATTGTTTTTCACGACGCACTCACATTCCACATTTGTGGTCGCCGTGTTCTTCTCTCCATCCCAAAATTTCGGTGTGCTCGTGTGTCATCTTCTCCAAACAATCTCCGCCTGACCCACTCTCCCCACTCTCCCAAACTCCCAAGCCAACACCCGAGTTTCCCAATTTGAAGATAGAAGGTAAGAACTCGCTCAACTCCGCTATCATTACCACCTGCTTTGGTTCTTCCTTCCCCTCATCAAATTTCATTCTGAGCTTATACGGTTTTTTCATGCGCAATTTTCTGCAAGAATTTCGGGACTGAATAATTACCCCATATATATAGGGATTTATAGTCTCTTTTTTTTTTCGATATTTCCTTACGTTTTATGCTCGAAATTTCTGAAAGAGCTTTGACTGAGCAGATTTATTTTTTGTGTGTATATTTTTCAAAAATCACAATTATTTTGTATTTATTCAATCATTATCACAAGCAAACTGTGTTAACCTCTAACGACCCGCTAACTGTTTTAAAACCCTTCCTTGTTCCTTGGCCTTCGCTTCTTCTGCGCTATATATAGCCCTAACCATAGGAGCGCGAAAGCCACAATTCTGAAAATGCAGGTCTCGGGTGCTATCAGCGACGTTTTGGTGGTGCTTCTGCCTTCGACATCTCTCAGATTACCAGAATTTCGCCACTTGCATGCTTTTGCCGTTTCCGACTCCAAGGGTTTTCTTTCTGGTGGATTTCTTAAAGTAAGCTTTCTATGATTTCGATTTTACTTTCTTGTTATCTACATCTTTCGATACTTTGTTGGAAATTGCTATGAATTTAGTTCGAAAACTAGGCAGCGAAATTTGTTGTTATCTCGCACTGAACTCAGAATTATCACTTGCTGATAGCAGAAAATGGCATAAAGCCAATAATCCGCTATATCATATATCGGATAGCGTCGTAGGCAAATAGTGGAAGTCGGATAGTCATTGAAATATATGATATATATCAATTGTGTATGTAAAAAATTAAGTTGTATGCAAATAAATATACATGCATAAAATTTGGCGTAATATTAGCTCAAAAGTTCAATTGACTGGAGACTTGCTAGAGAGATGACAAGAAGATGCAGGTTGCTTGCTGCAACCACAACACCCATAGTGGCCGCAATTGTGGACCTGAGGAATTCTGCAATGCAATAGCGCTATAGAGGCTATTTAAAAACACTGTTATGACTAGATGTTTATTAAGTTTGAGGATAGGAATATATCGTCTTCCCTTGGAAGCTACCTGAACAGCAAAATTTGGTGGTTTTTCGAAACTTAAGAGACATGGAACTTGTAACAAATGATTCCTTAATTAAAGGTATTGATATGTAATATAGTTTAGATTGTAGATTAAAATGGTTTCTTCATTCTTGCTAAATGACTGTTGTGATAATTGTGGATTGAATATGCTCCACTCTTTTTTCCCTCTCTTGGTTACTGTTATTTTATTTATTTATTTATTTATTTTGTCAAATGGTACTTACTCTTTTCTTACTGATTTAATTCATGTATGTAAGTTGCGAAGGCATTAGCTCAAACTTCATCATTAGCATGTTAATTATATTGACACAGCTACAAGTTTTTTTTTTTTTGGCTTCAAATTTTAATCGGCCTTTAACTTAAGAAAAAATGCTTTAATATGTGCCTTGTTGATCCTTAATTTTTTCCAGTATATAACTCCACACTTTTTATCAATAGGTAGGCCATTTTGATGCTTGCATATAATTTGTGTCTTGTTCTTTAGTCTTGACTCATCTTTTTTTTCTAAATTTTTTCTTCCATTAACTTGGATACTTCTATTCTTTTAGAAGTGCCCATTTCACACACCGATACATTAATTAACTTACCGTCAACTTTTATATTATCCCTTAACTCACTTCTTGCTATTTGTCTTGAAATTTGCATGACAAAGTCGGTTAAAGTAAACAAGATGGCAGTTAGACTTGTAGCTGCCTTTCAAAGATTTAATACGGCATTGTCTTTTCAAACTGGTTTTGAGATATTGCTAAATCATATGTCACTTTGTGATATATGCAAACAAAATAACATATGGAAGAATATCATTATTTTCAATGAAAACTATCAATTTGCTGAGAAAAAAAAAGCTATAAGGTCTATCTCATTTCACTTCAAGCTGAAGGTTAATTAGAGACAAACTTTACCAAGGAGTTGAATAAAATCTGCTTATATATTATATACCATTAATTAAGGAATTGAAGTCAAATTTGCCTTATATATTATGTACCATCATGGGATTGAAAATCAATAATTTTCTGTCTAGTTTAACATCAAGCATCAGCTTGTTATATCTCTATTATAGTGTTTGAATATGACTTTTAGGCAGAGATTTTTGTGATTTAGTAATTGTAATTATTTCTGTGTTATTCTTGACTTAGAACCTCTAAAATGCTATATTTTTTGCAGAGCTGTCCTTCATCTTACAATCCCAAGCACAATAATGAACACTACAATTTCCGAGCTAGAGGCTTAATTGCAAGAGCATCAGCAGATTCAAAGGATAATTTGGTGCCTTTTGCTCCTCTCCAATTTGAGTCACCAGTTGGTCAGCTTTTGGAACAAATTTCAAATACCCATCCGCATTTACTGCCAGCAGCCATTGATCAGCAACTAGAGAATCTTCAGACTGCTAGAGATTCTCAGAAAGAATCTTCTACTTCATCTCATGACTCCCTTTACAAGTAAGTCTTAACATTTTTTTTTCCTTTCTCCTCTTTACTCTGATTTGACTAGAAGTACCCATGTGGAAAAGAAAACTTGAGAAAATCGAAGTACTTTTTAGGACTATTGTAGCAAATTTAGGTTCACAGAGTTGTAAGTAATTGCAAATACAATCTCTTGGAAGTTTTGGTTCAGGATTTGAATTTTTCAATTGCTCTAACTGAATATTGCACGATCCTATATGTAGCACCTCTGCATTAAATGCCTTTATGTATGAAGATTTGCCTGCATAGTTTTAGACTTCCCTCCATAATGTTTTTCTTTTTGTTTTGAATTTCTTCATTTTCTTACTAAAAATGCAGAAATGATTAATAAGTTCAAGGCTTAGTGGAATAAAATATAAGGCTGTGTTTTTAGATAAGCTACTCTGAAAGTTATGTGTCTATTATATGAAAAAAAGATCACCAAAAAAAATAAATATATATGACTGGGAAAAAACCTTAAATATCAATGACACTAATGAGTAACATATAAGAATATTGAAACAAAACTTGGATATATTTCTTAGTGAGTCCATATTTTCCATTTGATACCATGCTTAGTTTGTGCATTACTTTTAATACCTGTGAGATATTTTCCTGTTGGCTTTATGTGACAGCTACTTATGTCGTTTATATAAACACATGGGTGTACACACACTTGAATAAATGATAACATGCTTAATGCATTATTATTCATTCACACAAGATCTTTTCCTGTCAACTTTATGGGACTAGCTACTTATTTTGTTTATAAACTGATAGAATATGTTTATTAACTGATAGAATATGGGTTAGTGTTTGGAGATAGACAGAGACTGTTATTGAGAAATTATAATTTTATTTTATAGAGGAAAGTAGTACAAGGCAAGTAGTTGTTGGTGGTGATAGTTGCTATGAGAAGGTTTGCTACAATTGTGAAGCTTTGCGACCTATTTATAGGTGTTGAAGGATGGTTCTGGTTAGGTGTAGATGTTTCTAGGCTGTGTTTGACTATTCTACATTACAACATTCTAGACTATTCTACATTACAATATTCTACAGAAATCTATGCTAACTTTTTAATTTTAAGTACAATGTATAATATTAATGTGTTAAACTGGTATCCAGAAATATAGAGAATTCAGATGTAAAATGCACACTGAAACAATATGGTAACCTTGTATTCAAGTAATTAGATTTACAAGACAACAAAATGGGTTCTTCGAGAGGCCCCCTCTCCACTCTATTCACTTTCTTTCTCTCCAAAAAGTCCCCCTAATACTTCCCTCTCACCTATTTATCCCTGCCTCCTAGAGTAACTAACACAGTTATTCCAACTAACTATTAGTTGTTTAGTTATCAACAACTGTTACAATTATTATTCCTATCATAGAGACCCCTTAATTCTTATTTCTTTATTTCCTAACATACACCTTTTTAACTAATGGACAACTATCAATACACCCCCCCAATTGAGCCACCTGTCCTCAAGGGGGAAAGATGGAAAAGATTGTTGGATGGATTCCATTGTCTCCCATGAATTCTCAAAGGATGGTAAGTCCTTCCATTTAATAAGCACTAGTTGATTGCCCACTGAGTCTGCACGAAGTTGCTCAATATCTTTTGGTTGTACATCTAATGTTTGATCTTCTGTTAGCATAGGAGGAAGCAGTTGTGGTTGTGCAGTTGGTGATAGAGCAGCTTTCAGTAATGACACATGGAACACAGGATGAATCCGACTATGATCGGGTAGCTGGAGCTTGTAGGCCACCTGTCCTATCCTTTGTAATATCAGAAAGGGTCCATAAAATCTTGGACTTAATTTCTCGTTCACCTTTTTGGCTAGAGATCTGCACCTATAGGGTTGCAGTTTTAGGTAGACCAAATCTCCTACATTGAATTCGACTTCCCTTCTCTTCTTATCAGCTTGCGTCTTCATACGATCTCTAGCTTTAGTCAAGTTACCTTTTAATTCTGCTAACAGTTGATCTCGTTCCCAAACATCTGGTTGATATCCTCCACAGCTGAGGGAATAGCAGAGTGCTTCAATAATACTAGTGGATCACATCCATATAACGCCTTGAAGGGAGTGATTCTAGTTGAGCTATGGTAATTGGTATTATACCAAAACTCAGCCCAACCTAACAATCGAGACCACTGTTTCGGTTGTGATCCTGTCATACACCTCAAGTAAGTCTCCAAACACCTGTTCACCACTTTAGTTTGGTCATCCGTCTACAGATGATAAGCCGAACTGAATTTTAAATGAGTTCCAGCCAGTTTAAACAATTCTGACCAGAAACAGCTAAGGAACAACTGACCTTTATCGGATATTATTGATTTGGGAAACCCGTGCAAACGTACCACTTCCTGTAAGAACACTATAGCTATATCCTTAGCAGAAAAAGGATGTGCTAATGCCATAAAGTGAGCATATTTCGAGAGTCTATCAACCACCATGAAAATTGTATCCTTGCCATATGATTTGGGGAGGCCCTCTATAAAGTCCATAGTAATTTCAGACCAGACCTACTGGGGTAAAGCTAGAGGTTGTAATAAACCTGCTGGGGCTAAGATTTGATATTTATTGCGTTGACAAACTTCACAAGCCTGAACAAATCTCTTAACATCCTGACGCATTCCTTCCCAATACACAACAGCTGCCAACCTCTTAAAGGTATAGAAGAACCCAGAGTGTCCTCCTATAGGAGAACAATGAAACTCTTTCAAAAGAACTGGAATCCTATTTGACTCCTTGGGTAACACCAGTTTATTTTTGTAGAATAGGCAATCACCTCGCACATGATATCCAAGGTGAGCTTCCTTATCCACCAACAATTGCTGTCCAATAAGGACAAGTTTTCGATCTCGATTAATTTCTTCCTTCCATCACTCTACCTCATCAAACTGGACTATTGACATAGCTGAGAAAATCATTTTTCGTGACAATGCATCAGCTGTTGCATTGGGCTTTCCAAGTCTATATTTAATCTCGAAATTGAACCCAATCAACTTTGATACCCATCTGAATTGTTCTTTACATATTAATCTCTGATCATTAAAAATTGTAAGCTCTTTTGGTCTGTCAGGATTATGAAATGCCTCCCCAACAAGTAATGACGCCACTTCTGTACTACTAAGACCACCGCCATTAGCTCCCTTTCATATACAAATTTATCTTGGGCTCTTTCCGATAACCCTTGACTAAAAAAGGCAATCGGTTTTCCCTCTTGTAACAAAACTGCTCACACTCCCTTGCTGGATGTGTCAATTTCCAAGGTGAAGCACTTTGAAAAATCTGGTACTGCGAGAACAGGTAAGTTGGCCATAGCTTGTCACAGGGAAACAAAAGCGGAATTTGCCTCCTGTGACCAGCTAAAACAAGTTTTCTTTAGAAGATTTGTTAGAGGTTTGGCTAATTGGCCATACCCCTTGACAAACTTCCTGTAATACCCGGTTAGCCCCAAGAATCCCCGCAAGCTTTTTACATCTTTAGGTGTTGGCCAAGATAACATAGCTTCAATCTTTTGTGGGTCCACTTCTACCCCTGCATCTGATATGATGTGGCCTAAGTACTCTAGCTTCCTTTGCCCAAAACTGCACTTCTTCTTATTAACCACTAAGGAGTTAATTTGCAGCACCATAAGTACTTCTCTCAAATGTTGCACATGCTACTCCAACATTTTGCTATAGATCAATATATCATCAAAGAATACCGGGACAAATTTCCTCAAAAAAGGCTTCAACACTTCATTCATCAAAGATTGGAACGTGGAGGGAGCATTTGTGAGCCCAAAAGGCATCACTAGAACCTCATAATGCCCCTCATGTGTCCTAAAGGTTGTTTTATGAATATCTTCCCCTTTCATTCGAATTTGGTGATATCCTGCTTTTAGATCCAATTTGGAAAAAACTGTAGCTTCCCCCAATTCATCCAGCAGTTCATCTATAACAGGTATAGGGAATTTGTTTGGTACAGTTATTTTATTTAATGCTCTATAATCCACACAGAACCTCCATCCCCCACCCTTCTTTTTTACTAAAATTATAGGGCTAGAATAAGGACTAGTACTGTTACGTATAATGCCAGCTTTCAACATATCAACTATTAATTTTTCAATTTCATTTTTCTAATAATGTGGGTACCTATATGGCCGTAAATTTGGAATATCCACTCCCTCCTTCAAGGTTATTGCATAATCATGGTTTCTTGATGGTGGCAGACCTTGTGGGTCCTGGAATACCAGCTCAAACTCCTCCAACACTGTTGCAACTGTTGCTGGGATCTTTTCCTCGTTCCTCTCCTACTGCTGCACCACCTTGTAATTGATTATAAATCCATCCCCTTTGTCACCGATAGCCTTCATAATAGATTTGAATGACGTAGTGGACTTTGCCATGGCTGGTTCCCCGTTTAATACCATTATCTTTCCTCCTATGTCTATAGCTAAAGTCAATTCCTTAAAATTGGCTTTAATCTCCCCCAATCCAGCCAGCCATTCTATACCCAGTACAACTTCTGTCCCTCCCACTTCAAACAAGAACAAGTTCTGTTGGACCATCAATTCCTGTATTTGCAACTTAACTCCCTTACAAACTCCTTGACAGCTAATTTTATGACCATCCCCTACTTCCACATAATACTTAGGGGTGTCATGTACAGATAAATTTAGTTCCTGAACAAGTTTGCTGTCAGTGAAATTGTGAGATGCTCCACTATCCACTAACACTTTAACCTTCTTGCCGTTAATACTTCCCCATAATTGTAGGGAACCTTTAGACGTCCAACTCGCAATACTGTATAATGAAAGCTGTAATGATTTGAACTCCAATTCTTGCGCTTCCCCTGGGTCTGGGCTATCTTCTTTCTCCTCTTCCATATCTTCTTCAAGTAACAGTACCCTCAATTGTTTGTTTTTACAAACATGATCTTTGCTGAATTCTTATCACATCTAAAGCACAATCCCTTCTCTCTTCTTTCTTGCGTCTCCGGTTGCGTTAATCTCCTTGGACCCTCAACCCTTCCTTTGTCTCCCCTTATTTGAACATTATTGGAACTATTTCTGTCCCCAATATTTGCTACACTCTCTTTTTGACTCTGGGTTCGATTATTCCCTTCATAACTGACGGTTCTATTAGAAGGGTATGCCCTTGATGGCGTTCCGCTTCTTGTTGCTACCCCCAAATTTCCCTTCAACAATGCCATATTCCTCTCATCTATCATTTGAGCCATGTCCATCATCTCAGCCAACTCGATCGCTTTACGCATTTTCAACTCTGCTCTAATATCCTCTTTCAGCCCACTAAGAAAAATTCCTTAGAGATACTCAGGTTGTGTACCTCGTAAGGGTCCTGCGTTTAGCTCGAACTATTCTTTGAATTCTTCTACTGTGCCTGTTTGCTTTAGATGCATCAAGATTTCGTATGGGTTTTGCATCATTGAAGATTGAAAGCGTTTGATTACCACTGTCCGGAACTCTTCCCATGACCGATTTCTCGAACTCATCTCCCACCACTGGAACCAACTCAATGCTTTTCCTTCCATGGCTACCGTCACCACCTATAGTCGTTTGTCTTCCATTACCTCCTTTAAACGAAAATAACGCTCCACTCGTGTAACCTATCCGTACACATTGTCCCCCGAAAACAAGGGGAGTTCCAATTTCCTCCGGCGTTTCTCGGTTGAAGTCATGGTGGTTATCTTTTCCTCTTCAGCGTTAGAATTGCTAGATGTCATCGTGTTCTTTGGGTCTCTGCCCCCTGAATCTTGATTTCTAGAATTCCCCCTATCAATATTTCCATTAATTCCTCCAATTTCCGCAACCTCGCGTGCTGATCTTGACGTTCTTCTTCTCTAATTTTTCGATCTTCTTCCCACGTCTGCCGCATCGCCTCAAAGCCCTGCTCCATAGCTTCCATTCGTCCCTCCATATGTGTATTGCCCACAAATCTCTCCCCGAATCATTGGAGCTTTGATACCAGTGTTAAACTGGTATCCAGAAATATAGAGAATTCAGATGTAAAATGCACACTAAAACAATATGGTAACCTTGTATTCAAGTAATCAGATTTACAAGACAATAAAATGGGCTCTTCGAGAGGCCCCCTCACCACTCTATTCACTTTCTTTCTCTCCAAAGAGTCCCCTCTAATACTTCCTTCTCACCTATTTATCCCTGCCTCCTAGAGTAACTAACACAGTTATTCCAACTAACTATCAGTTGTTTAGTTATCAACAACTGTTACAATTATTATTCCTATCATAGAGACCCCTTAATTCTTATTTTTCCTTTTATTTTTCCTGACATACACCTTTTTAACTAATAGACGACTATCATAATGCTAGAGCCATCAAGAGATTACAATGTCCACTAGGTACATCTAGTTTCTTCTAGAATGAGAATCTTCTAGAAATTTGTATCAAATTTTAACAAAACAAATGTGTGACTCACTTGTAAAGATACTACATATCTCTTCTGCATCTTATGCTAATGCAAACAAATTAATTGGGAATTTTATGCTCTTCATTCTTCAAGGTACCAATGTTAAACTTCTGGAAGATTGAACCAATTTATAGTAAGAATATATTTGCATCAATTGGTTGCTAATATTAATTTTGTCAAATCTGAATTTTAGGAGGATAGCTGAAATCAAAGAGAGAGAAAAGCGCACAACATTGGAAGAGATAATGTACTGCTCAATTGTACATAAATTTTTAGAGAACAACATTTCAATGATCCCAAAAATATCAGCAACATCAGATCCTACTGGTCGAGTGGATTTATGGCCAAATCAAGAGCTGAAACTAGAAGCTGTTCATTCTCCAGAGGCATTCGAAATGATTCAGAGTCACTTATCTCTGGTACTAGGAGATCGGCTTGTGGGTCCTCTCCAAACAATAGTTCAGATTAGTAAAATTAAGCTGGGAAAGTTGTATGCTGCTTCCATAATGTATGGATACTTTCTCAAACGAGTTGATGAACGGTTTCAACTTGAGAGGTCAATGGGAACCCTCCCCAAGGATTTCGGAAAAGCTAGAAGTTTTGATGAACCATCACCGGGTATCAAGCTTTGGGATCCTGATTCCTTGATCACGGTCCAAGATTATGATGATGACAGTTATAATGACAGTGATTACATCGATACTGGTGAAGGCAAATCTTTCAGACTGAGAACTTATGTGATGCAGTTGGATGCAGAGACGCTTCAGAGACTTGCTACCATACGATCAAAGGAAGCTATATCATTGATTGAAAAGCAAACTCAGGCCCTGTTTGGAAGGCCTGATATCCGTGTCTCCAAGGATGGTTCAATTGAATCCTCCAATGATGAATTGCTTTCACTCTCTTTCTCGGGCTTGACCATGCTAGTTTTGGAGGCCGTTGCTTTTGGATCATTGCTGTGGGACAAGGAAAATTATGTTGAATCCAGGTACCCTTTTCTTAGTGACTAGACTAGATGACTGTACCCGTAGATTCTTTTCACTGCACCTTTTAGAATGTAAATGTAATGCATGGAACTTGGCGACTTAGTAATCTGTTAGGCGGCGTTTTGGTCGTCAAAAAGTTGCTTGCTATTCTAAACAAGGGTGGTTTCGAAATATTAAAGAGCCTGAGAAAAACCACGCGTGCGTGGAGGTATATAGGACAATGTACATTTATTTAGTATATAGGCAGGATAATAATCTACGGAGGCGTGGACTTTGTAAATGATATAGAATCTCAACCAAGGGAAATTTTCATTTTTGGTTTTAATTACTGAACCGTGGCCTGTGAGCTTGTTCGGCTAATGACCAAGTGTGTGTTTGAATTACTGTTTGAACCTTGAGAATGGGCGTTCACACATTTCAAGAGGCAAAACGGAGAAGTAACTTTGTGTGTTTGGATTACAGTTTACAAAGTGAAGTTTGGTTGAACTTAATTTTGTAAACTTGAGTTTAGTTAAAAGTAAGTTTAGTGTAATTTAATTTATGTTTGGATACTTTTATTCTAAAAGAACTTTTATCAAAATAAAATTTGTTTGGATGATATTAATCAAAAGCACTTTCAAATTTATAATTATTAAAATGGGTATTAATTTTATAATGAGATATTAATATTATTTACTTCATTATTTTTTAAGTATATTTGAATTGATAATATATTATGATTAGTACATTTTTTTTTAAAAATGGTGATAATATTATAAATTAAAAATAATAAGTTTTCAAAAATGTTAAAATATATGCATAAAAAATATATTTTTTTCTAACATAAAAATTGTCAAGAATCATTTATTATTGTTCGTGAGGTATAATATATTTTGAAGAGAGATCAACTGCTTTCTAAAAAATGTATTATTTAGTAACATATGTATCTCGCTTCAATGTGTATTTATTGTACCCATTATAATATTCTTTGATTTTGTTGAAATAAAAAAACCAGCAATTAATGCTTTTAACAGTTTCCGTTCAATGTAAAAGCATGCTACTAGTTGCTTTTGATTGAACGAACGTTTCTAACAAAATGGCATTCAATTTAACGGAAAATAAGAGATACCAAACAAATGGATGTAATGTTTAATGAAGGGTGAATGTCTGTTTAATCACCCAAACGGGAAACCAAAAACACTCCACGTTGTATCATTGAGTTGAATGTCGGTTTGCGTTGGGATCAACAATTTTCCAAACACTCTAAAAGATCTGGCAGTGTGAGGGGCTAAACACAATTCTTGATGCTAACTTTGTTTAACTGACATTTTCCATAATAAAAAAATTACATTTACTGACTAATATTTCAGACTTTTGTATTGTTTGCCTAACTAACTTCTTAAAAAAATACGTATTCATTATCTTTTTTACTTTAATATTTTTAATATTTAAATTAAATTTTTCTTAAATTGTTTTGTTTTTCTCTATATTTAAATTTTAAATTTTGTTATGATTTCAAAGTTTAAAATTAGTTTAATATATGAAATTTAACTAAATCACTAGTATTTTAATCTGTATATTGTACAGAATAAATATTTATTTTATATGCTTAAATTTATAATGAATAAACACTTTTAAATATATAAATTATATTATAATTAAAATTTGTAATAAATAAATATTTTTGAACATATAGATTATATTTTAAGTTTATAATAAACAATTATTGTAATACAATATTAATTTTTAATTATTGATATTTTTTAAAAAATATTGAAATTTAATTTAGAACTAAAGATATTGAAAATGATAGATTGAAAATAATAAGAGGTTAAAAATCCCTAAAAACGCTTTCATTGAAAAATGATAGCTGAAAATGTTCCTATTAAAGAGTAGTAGCTAAAAACGCTTTTGTTCAAGATAGATGTTCTCATTTAATCTATAGGGTGGATAAGTTAAAAATATTGCAAATTATATTGTATCTGTATGATTAAATAATAGTAAATCAGTTTTGCCACAACTCAAATGAATTAACTTTAAAAGGGTTAACTTACTGGGGTTGACCTAGTGATGGAGGGTTGGGATAGTATGTATGAAGTCATAAGTTTTAACCTTATTGTGACTATTGTACATCAAAAGAAAAAAAAAAACTTTAAAAGAGTTGCTCTCTAAAATGAGTTATTTGTTCGAGCCATTGGATTAAAAGATGAGTTACTCGTTAGAGTCATTAGATTAAAAGAAAATAAAGAGTAAGATGAGGAGTAATTTTTTTAAAGTTATTATTAGAGTAATTTGATCCCTTCTCTTTTGTATTTATCAACAAACTTTCTTATGGATGTATTATGCTTGTATTTTTTTCATAAGGCACACGTTAATAAAATTCATTTAATATTATCTCTTTTTTATTAAAATTAAATTTCTTTATTTATATTATTTTGTCTTCCTCTTTATATTTCAAATTTTGAAATTTGTTATGATTTTCACATTTTTAAAATTCGTAACTAGTTAGTAAAATATTTAAATTAGTTTATGTTTAACTTAAATTTTTTTTACTTAAATGCTATTTTTAAATTAAAACTAAAAATAAGAACTTTAAAAAGTTAGAAAGTTTTAGTTCAAAAGCTCCTTCTAAACTAAAAATCTCATTTCATTGTCTTCAAGATGAAAGGGAGAAAAGAGGCTAGAGAAATCAACTTAGGGACTTATGTTTTTATTTCCTGTTTTTAGTTTTTGTTTTTATTTTTTAATTATAAAATTGCTATCTTGTTTTCAATCTGTTTCCAATCTTTAAAGATTTGTACAGGAAACATTGAAAACAACCTTTTTTTTGTTTTTTCTGTTTCTTGTACAAATCTTTGAAAATAGGAAACAAATTGAAAATAAGGTGGTAGTATTGTAATTAAAAAGTACAAATAGAAAATAAAAACAAGAAATGAAAACACAAAAAAATGGGCCCTTATTTTTAAAAGTTATTTTAGTTAATTTTTTTGTTAGGACAAAACTTAGATATAGTACCTTAGATATTGTTTATACTATTCTCCAATTACAATTGGATATTTACTTTGGTAATCTACAAATTTTTTTAATACATACTGGATAACCAAAGTAAATCTCCAATTCTAATTGGAGAATAGAACCAACAGTACCTAAAGTATTGTATCTAAGTTTTGTCTTTTTATTAAAGTTATTTCCCCTTTTTTTTGCCTTTACTACTTAGTAATATATAAAGTTAGGTCTCGTTTGGATTGGTTGTGAGTTTTCAGTTTTTAGTTTTTAAATGTAATTTTTAAAAGAAAACCTGTTTAGCAAAATTGGAGTTAAAATGGTTTTTAACTCATTTTGGAAATAGTTTTAGGTGAGTTTTCAAAACCATAAAAAAAAGGTTTTCAAGGTTATGTTTTATGATTTTTAAACGTCGCTCTTTGCCGTCGCATCATTCTCGTTCTCTCTTCTCTTTACTTTACCTTGTGTTTGAATGAAAAATTTTAAGAGAGTAATTCATTTTTATAGGGAATTTAAAATAATTTGTGGTGAAATATATTGTTTGGATAGGGAATTTAGTAAAAAATTAAAATTCTAGTAATCTATGAAGATATTTTGATTACTTAAAATTGTAGAATTTCAAATTCCACAAAAAAATAAGAATTTGAAATTCTTTATATGCACTTTCTCTCACCTCTATGTCTATTGTCTCTCTCATCTTTCTTTCTTTTTTTCTTTCTCCCCTCTCTCCTTTCTCTTCTTTCTCTCTCCTCTCCCTTTCTCCTCTATTTTTGTTTTCTATTTCTTTATCACCTGTCTCTTTTATCTCTCTTCTCTCTCTCATCTCTGTCTCTTCACTATCTTTCTTCTCTTTTCCCTCTGTCTCATCTCCCTCTCCTCTGTATTCTATCTCTTTCTTCTTTCTCTTCTCTTTATTAATATTGACATCAAAAGTATCAATATTTATATTTTTGAATTATTAAATATTATTTAATAGTAAAATTGTTTGTGAATTATTAAATATTTAAAAATTGACTAATGTTTATTTTCAAAAAAGTTTAATATCAAAATTTTAATTTTAAATATATATTTAAAAATTAAATCTTTTTATGGGTGGAAATTAAAATATTATATCCAAACTTAGAATTTGAAATTTAAAATTTTTGAATTAATTTATCTGAACAGAATATTTAATAAATGAAGAAAATTTAAATTAAAGCAATTCAAATTTTAAGCATTTTAAATTCTTTGAAATTTTAGAATTCCTCATCCAAATACAACCATTCCTTGATCCATGTTATAGTGCCAAAGAATCTTTCTTGTATTGGATCCAGCTATTTAGGTTCATGATTTCTACCCCTCAATCTCCTTTTATTTTGGATTCCTTGATTGGTTATATGAGTTATTGGCATCTTAAATCTATTTGCTTGTATGTGAATGTGCAAATTTGTTCGTCAAATTTTCTGCTTGAAGGGTTTTGGAGCAGAGTTTGAGTGTGGTTTTGAGTCCATTTATCTTTCTCGTGCTTGGTCATGTAGTTAGGGTTCAATAAATTGAGAAATTGTAATTAGCCTTTTTTGACAAACTGGGTGGTTATGGCGTCTTGTTTAACCTTCGCACCCTTAACAACACATATATCATACGTGAATAATTTGATATTGGTGTTATTTTTCTAGCTTCTTCAAACTAATGAATTGCTCAACATGTTTCCCCTTAAGGGCAGCTTGAGTATCAAGGGCCAAAGTTTTAACAAAATGCTTGGTGAGATTAAGCTTAGACAAGATCTTTAAGGCCTTGACATAAAATTTCTGTATCTCTATCCGCCTTGGTGGTTTACTTGGCATATTTGTCACTAATTCTTTCATTAGATGAGAAAGCTTATCCAATTTGTTTTTAAGTATCTTTTTCGATGCATTTTGTTCATCACTATTCCCTGTTGTTAGTGACTTCAATATTTCCATTAGAGTTATCAAGTGTTTCCACTTGTCGAAAAACTAACTTGACATTGCCACATCTCTCCAAAATAAAACCAAATATAACTTTGATGGGTTAGATGTAGACTTATGTCTTTTAAATGGTTTTGAAGCTGCTTTCAAACTTCTTTCCAACAAAGATTCAAGAGTGGATAAATGGACTCCATCACCCTTAGGTTAATCCTTGGCTTTAAATATTTGTTTTGTAATATTCCCCATATACACTGTCCAAGCTGCTCATTAACTTTTGCTGTATAAGGGTTAACAAAAGCCTGAGCCAAATTTGAGTAAACCATAAGAACCTGAGGCTTATATCTATGAATTCATGTCAATAGAATCAACTCCCAAAACCTCTTCTATTATGCTTAAAAATAGAGGTTCTTATGAACAATCATGTGGTCTGATTTATGTATCATTGCTTATTTCCCATCCTTCCTTGTCCAAGTCCATCGACTGATTTAAGTCTGCTTTAGTGTAGTGCTTCCCCCTAAGGCAGCTTGTGTGAAGAATAATGTTGAATGGCTATTAGAAAATGAAATTTTGTAAACTTATATACTAGAAGCTAAAAAGATGATTAGGAGGGAACAATGAATGACTCAAGAATTTTTTTAGAAACTATTCATAATGCAGATAATCATTTTCCTATTCCTTTAAAAGGTAAATATTATCTAGTCTGGCTACACCAATGTGTAGATTTCTTTCCCCATATCGTGGAGAACAATATCATTTGCTTGATTATAGAGGTCAACGAGAACTGCAAGGTCAGAAGAGTTATTCAATTATATGCATTCTTCATTATGTAATGTGATTGAAAGACGTTTTGGAGTGCTAAAAGCATGTTTTCCTATTCTCAAGTCCATGTTGCCATATGCGTTGAAGAGGCAAAAATATAGACCACTCGCATGTTGTGTTGTTCATAATTTTATTAGGATGGACATGCAAGGTGATCCTTTGTTGACACAATATGATGATGAAAATATTGACTTGAAAGTTGAAGAATCAAATAAAAATAATACTACCAAGGAATATGTGCCACCACAAGTCACTTTAGCAAATATTTGTTGAATGGGTGCATTTTGAGATCGATTGGCTCCATGATTATGGAATGCAAGAAATAGAAACTAGAAAAAAAAAAGATGAATTGTGGACATATTAATATTACTATATTTTGTTTTTATTGTTATTGCTCATTTTTAATTTTTGCTAAATAGGAACAAAAAAAGTAGATGAACAAGGGAATTATTATTATTATTATTGTTGTTGTTGTTGTTTTTATTTATTTATTATTATTTATCACTATTGCTATGTAATTTTTGCTTAAGAAGAACTAAAAAAAATGATTTGTGAAAGAATTAGTGTCAACAATTGTTTGAAAGAAAATTATAAAATTGACAACAATATTTTAAAATTGAAAAAAAACCTAAAACTAAAAACAGGTTTTGGTTTTTAAAAATTTAAAAATTGAAAATTGAAAACCACCCTAAATGGGACCTAAAATTATCATTATATTTAACATCTTTTATTTCTTATGTGTTTGTCTTGTCTTTTATTTTCTCTTTTTTAAAAAAGGTCATCTATATATTTTTAATACATTATTTATTATTAGATTCTTACATTTATTTAATAATTAAAGTAATTCCGAAAGAAGTAAGGAATGAGACATAATCAAGGTTTTTAAAATTAGATGAGTTATTGAATTGGTGAAGGGACTAATTCAAGGTTTGATGATCTAACCTTGATTGGACAAGTACTAATAATTAAATAATATTATTTTAATTTTAAATATAATATATTAGGTAATATTAAATAAAAAATAGAATTTAGTTTTTATACACTATTAATAAAAATATTTTTTAAATTATTAATTAATTAGAAATTATTTCAAATATAATTTTAAAATAGTTATTATAAAAAATAAATTTATCATAAATGATAATTTGTGATTAGAAAATAATGTAAAAAGCCTTTACATTGCCATTACATTTTAATTAAATTCTGAAAATCAACATAACATTTAAAATTAAATTTTATTAACAAATGTTATTACTCACAACTCATTACATATAATATTTATAATTATACATGAAACTAAATCAAATATGTCGTAACATTTATAGTGTGTTTGATATCAAAGAAAAGAAAACGGAAGGGAAAAATGAAGAAGGAAACACTTCCTCCGTTGGAAGACACATAAAAAGTGAAGGATGAAAAAAGAAATAACCGGCTCCTTGTCAAAAGTAATCCATCCGAAACTGAACGGAAAGTGAGCGAAAGAAGCTGAATAAGGCACTGTAGCTACACCCACATTTTTATATTGTTTATTTTTCATTCTCCAACGCAATAGTAGGTTTTGTTTAAATAGAACATTGAAAAAAAATTATTATGTATATATTTAATTTTCTTTTTTTATCTTTTGCTAAACAACTTAAAAAAATTATTTGACTTTCTACTCATTTTTTTCTTTTTTTTTCTTTCTTAAACCAAACATACCATTAAGTTCAACAAAACCAATAGTATCCATTAACAACTACAATTAGAAACAAAAATAATATAATTGATATATTAGACTATAATTGTATCGGTCAACATAAAATTGAGGTTTTTCAATTAAATAATATATTTTGCTCAATGAATCTGTTATGCCCAATTTAATTGATTTTGAACTGATTTAGCCTGTGATTAATTAAGTGGTGGGTTCCGAAAAATTGCATAAAATTCGTGAATAGTTGGCTGCAAGACATTGTTACTTTAACATCAACGGAAAAATTTAATCGATTTTGTAATCGGTCTAATAACCGATTCCCAATTGAACTAGTGAGAGTGACTAGTCCGATCCAGCTTTGACATAATAATAAGAAGGAAAATATTTAAAAAATTAAAAATTATGCATTGAATTATGATCCTTAACTTATCAAACCCGTTATGTCTTTCCTCTAAACAGTTAAATATCTTATGTATTATTACAAAACCTTTACTCACAAAATTTTACAAAGAATAACTATTTATAGAAAAATATTAAAACATTATTCAATAAAAAATATTTTTTAAAATTTATCAATTTATTATTAATTTTTATATAAATATAAATAAATAAATAATAACATCAATCACACCTGTCCAAAATCGCCTTCAAAATTTGTACCTGATTAATTTAATTTTTTATGCTGAAAATAAAAACATTTTTAAATATATTTACTTCTATATTATAAATCACATTCCCTAACTTAGAAAGTGAAATTCTCATTTTCTCAATTAAATATTCTTAACATTCTTTTTTCTTTCACTTAGGTGCATTTTACATACTTTCTTCATAATTAGCCAAAAAAAAAAAAACTTCTAAATAATCTTAAACTACTCTATCTCCATTTTTTTTTATTTATATACCTAATTTTTAACCATTTATCCATTTTAATTTAAAAATAACTTTAAATTGCAATTGAATTTATTTATTATAAATTAAAAATGTAATTCATATATTTATAAAATTTTATTTATTATGAATTTTAATTATAATATAATTTATAAACTTAAAAATAGTTATTTATTATGAATTATGATTCTAATTAGATAAAATAAATATTTTTCTTGCAATGCACGTAATAAAATATTAATTTTAAATAAAATTATGTAAAATTCATTAAACAACTTAGGTCACACTCTTTGTTTACTGTAATTTATGTCAAATTCATATAAAAATATATTAAAAATACCAAATATTTATTTACTAACATTTTTAATATGGCGAACTTGGGAGCCCAAAGACAGTATGACCCGGCAGCACCGTAGAAGATCCGGACCGACCCATCTGCATCTTCCCGACCTCCTTCGTTTTCGTCAAACCCTCCCTTCCCTTCCTCTGACCCCATTCCATACCCTCTCTTTATCTCCCTTTTCTCTCTTCACTATAACACACAAACCCTAACCCACTTTTTTCCACCAATTCATTCGTGTATTCCAACACACACCAACCATGGGTTACGTAGACGATCCGTGCGTTCTCCTCTTTCTCCTCGACGCCTTACACGCTAGGGTTTTGCTTTCTTCGATTCACTCCTTTTTGTTTTTCAATATCCTTTCAGGTATCGCGACGAGGAAGGAGAGCCCTTGATGGACTACGACGACGTTCAATCCGACCGCGAGCCCTCTCCGGAGCCGCACCACCAGCTCGGCGATTTCGAGGAGGACGTGGACGACTGGCGCGGCCGCGATCGGTCGCAGACGCCGGTGTACGACACGGATCCGGCGCGGTCGAAGCCGCGGAAGAGGCTGATCAAGAAGAGCGAGGCCGGGAAGCAGTCGGTGGCGCCGGAGCTCGAGGACGAGGACGAGGACGAGGAGGGGGGTTACGTTCCGGCGAGGACCGACGAGGGGGACGCGAGGAAGAGGAAGAAGGGGAAGGAGGGTGGGAGTGGGAAGAAGGAGAAGAGGCTGAAGGGGGAGAAGAGGTTTGGGAGCGGCGGGGGGAAGGGTGGGTCCAAATTTGGGGGTTCCAAGAAAGGGTTTGGAGGGAAAGCAGGGAAGGATCATGATGGGGAAGTTAAGGAGATGTGGGATACAATTGCCGGGGGAGATTCTGAGGTATTCTTGCCTTTGCAATTTTCCTTGATGGATTTGATTCGGCGACCGAATGCAAAATTGATTATGATTGGAATTGATTTTGAAGTGAAACCATTTATATTTGAGTGTTTTTATTTTAAAAGCAATTTAGTAATAAAATTGTTATCCAACGCAAAAGCTACTTAAAGTTGGTTTAATTCAAAATCAATTGTGAGATCAAACAAGTGAACATCTGTCTAAAATCACGTTAGGATCACTCAATGCGAAAACCAAACGCGTTGTGGATGAGTTTGTGAGTTAGAAGTTCCTTAACAGAGTTGTTATTATTTTCTATCTTCACATTTTGTATTTTGAGGGATTGGGGATAATAAGTGTGAACCTGTGGATATAGGGTTTGTTTCTCCATTTAGTAAGCTTTGGCCAAATTTCCCCTCCCCGATTGATCATAGTTAGTTATGCCTTTTAATTGATGCTTATTGACTGCTCTCTTTTTGATGATGGTGATTCTCTGGATTGTACTTTTGGTTGTTATTGTATCTGATAGCTGCATTTTTGTTTCTGTTAATAGGATGATCAGGAGGGTGTCAGGAATGTGGATGATGACAACTTTATAGATGACACTGGAGTGGAACATCGTTTTTATGCTAGTGACAATGAACCACGTTCTCCTGGTGATGCCCCCCAGGTTGGCGATTTATTCCCTTTTTAATTTTTTGGATTAAGTTATCCTGAAATCAGATTCACTGTGTTTGATAACTTTGTGATTCAGAGAAGGTCTTGCAACCAATAGTACAGTGTTAGTTAACTAGAAATATGTAATGAATGTTCTTTGAGGTTAATAATTGATTTATTCTGTCTTGTTTTTGCTTTAGTCAGAGACAACTTTCTCTGAGAAATTAATTATAGGATTTGTTGCACTGTTTATTCAAAGCATTTCTGATTCATTTTTGTCTGTTGCATGGAATTCCTAGGCGGAGGAAGGTGAAGAGGATGAAGAAATCAAGGATCTTTTCAAGATAGGTAAGAAAAAGAAGAAGAATGAGAGAAGTCCTGCAGAAATAGCTTTATTAGTTGAGAATGTCATGGCTGAGCTTGAGGTTACAGCTGAGGAGGATGCTGAACTTAATAGACAGGGGAAACCTGCCATTAATAAACTCAAGAAGTTGCCTCTTCTTACAGAAGTCCTCTCAAAGTATGCAGTTAATTTCCTTCCACGTTAAGTGTGCAGACTGATGTTTCAATAATCTTGTATGTTTCTTTTTCCTTATTTTAATTTCCACCAATTATTTTGCAGGAAACAGCTTCAACTAGAGTTTTTAGATCATGGAGTGCTAACTTTATTGAAGAATTGGCTTGAGCCGCTTCCTGATGGAAGCTTGCCAAATATAAATATACGCATGGAAATTTTGAGGATTTTGAATGATGTAATCTGAGTTGACACCCCTATAACATTTTAAGTGCAATTATTTTTTACCTAGATTATTTTGAACCTCATTTATTTGTCTTGTTATGCAGTTTCCTATAGATCTTGAACAGTATGATAGAAGAGAACAGCTGAAGAAGAGTGGTCTTGGAAAGGTTGGGTTTCCATTAATCATGTGATTAACTTGCTATCTTAATAGCACCTAAAATAACCCCCTCCCTTTTCCCAATACACAAAAGGGGTGCTTATATGTGTTTCATTATTGAAAGTAATATCTTGGACTATTTTTTTGTCAGGTAATTATGTTTTTATCGAAGTCTGATGAAGAAATTAGCGTAAATAGGAAACTAGCCAAGGAGCTGGTTGATAAGTGGGTAAGCAAACATGATTAAATTCTTGCTCCATCATACTCATTAATTTTTCTTCAAAGCTGTTTGATTTAGATTGAGTCATGTAGTGTTGTAAATGCCTGAGCAAAAAACTAGGATGTTTTCTCTGTTGTGTATGGGCATTATGTTGTGTTCTACTGTTACTAAAAATGACTGATTCTTGAAGACATTATTTTATGTTCGTTTTTTGTCCTGTCACTAGTTAGTCTATTTTTATCTAGAAGTAGTTTTCTTCTTTACAAGAAAAATTTTATGTGTATGTCAACTTGGCCTTGTAATTGCAGAGCCGACCTATATTTAATAAGAGTACTCGGTTTGAAGACATGAGAAATGTGGAGGATGATAGAGTTCCTTTCAGGAGGCCATTGGTTAAAAAGTACTCTTGTACCTTTCTGTCTTAAATTACTTGGCTTGTGCTGTATTACAATTCCTTGTTCCAACATGTGAAATTTATATAATTTTGTTGACATCTTACAGGCTGGCAAATAAAGCTGCAGGAATGGAATCTAGAGATAGTGATCTTGATTTGGAACTTTCACAGTAAGCCTGGATAGCATTTATGAACTTCTTGTGGAGCACTGTGAGTTGAGTAATCACTAAGATATTTTGCATGGTAAATTTTCTGACTGTAATGCAGGCCTAGGGCTGGACAGTCCTCTTCCAGGCAGCACGCATCAAGGCCGGAAGCAACACCTTTGGATTTTGTGATCCGTCCCCAATCTAAAATTGATCCAGAAGAAGTTAGAGCACGAGCAAAACAAGCTGCCCAAGATCAGCAGCGTATGAAGGTTGGTGGTTTATTTTTTAAGTTCTGACATATATGATTGTTTTAACTTTTAATCCTATTTTGTGGCTCTTTAAGTACAAGATATTATGCAAACGGATTTAAATTGGATGATTGTTTTGAGCTTTCCATCTTTACAACTTTCAACCAACAAAGCCCGTGTCTGGTTTAGTGTTAGTTGAGAATAAATTCACATCAATCCCGAAGCAACCTATTATAGCTTCCCTCTTTTTTTTTTTGAAAAGTTAAAAAATTTCATTAATTCAAGAAAGCCAACACTTTAAGCACAAGGAGTGCCAGAAGTGTGACTCGAGACAAGAGGTACATAGAGAGCTTTAAAACCAAAGAAAACCGGCCTTGTATGCAATGGGCCATACAAACCAACTAAGCACACGAGCTATTTAAAGAAGGCCTTTTTATGCAGTAGGCCATACAAGTTCAGCTCTGGGGGTGTAACTTCCCTCGTAAACTAAGAAAGAATTGGATGTGAAAAAAATTGAGAAACGCGTGTAATAAACGTGTAAGCAAACATGCTAAAGAGCAGATCCTCTTAAACTTTTGTTTGTCTGGGACTACATCAGTGAAGTTTCTAGCATATAGGACAGAGTAATATGGCTTTTTAGTGCAAATAAACGTGTGTAAAGAAAACACTAGAATTATATAGTCATTTCATATTTAGCTTTGATAAAATTTGCAATATCTTCTGCGGTGTCTTCCTCTAATTATTTGATAATTAGTATGGAGAGAACACATGCAAGTATGGCATTAGTATACAGGGTTAAATGGAGGGCTGTTGCTATGGTGACTTCTTGCAAGTCTTTAATTACCAGACTTTGGAACACACCAAATGTGAGTACTGACAAGTAATAAATATTTAAAAAATAGAAGTAATAATAGAGTTAGTTTAGAGGATATATAAGTTATAACGGTGAACTGATGCGGAATTAGAGAGATAAAGTGGAAATGTCAATACAAATTTAATTATGATATTGAAACTTTTATTAATTTATCTAGACAAATATTAGATTTTCATAACAATTTTATTTTGAAATTATTTGAATTCCTGAGACTAAAATGAAGGTTGTAAATCATGTCCCTTATCTTTGTTAGTAGAGATGTGTACCAATTTGACCTCTGTGAACTGTTCGCTACAGATGAATAAGAAATTGCAACAATTGAGGGCACCAAAAAAGAAGCAGCTTCAGGCTACAAAACTTAGTGTGGAAGGTCGTGGTATGGTCAAATATTTGTAAATGTGACCACGTTGATACTGGATGGATTTGTTTGTCCTGCTGCAAGCTTTGATATAACGTGCTGCCTTAACGTGGATTCTTCTAATATCTAAAGGTGGATCCAGTGAGCTCCGTTGTTGGCCTTTACGATCAGTGGTCTAAATTGAAATTTGATGGGGAGGGATGTCATGAAAATACATCCCTATTCTGCATTTGTTGTGTATTCCTGAAGTGCAGCAGAAAATTCAAAATACATTGGACGGTTATGCATTCGTGTATTATTTCGTTTTCTGTTGAATAATCAAGCTTCGGTTTGTCGTCAATGTAATGAAAATGTGGATTCTGCATTCGAAATTGGTAGAACTAATTCAGTTTTTTTTTTTTTTTAATTACCGTAGGGGGTAATTTAATTTCAAAGTTACTAAACAGGTACAAAATTTGAATAGCTTTCTAAAGTAAAATAAGTTGTGATTGACTGATGACTTTAAAAGTGAGATTGTAACAGTATGTAACGATTTATTACTTTAAATATAAAATAAGTGACAAATAATAAATAAAGTCAGTGATAGGATCAATGATTTTATTTTTATATTTTATATTTTAATAATAAATTACAGTAGTATAATTGATATTTATGATCTTAGTTTTTTTATTTCATTTAAATTTTTTAAAAATTGTTATTTTGATTTGTTACTTATAAATTTTTTATAAGTACAATACAAAAGTCATAACTAATTTACGACTTTGCTCTTTTATTCTTTTATTTTTTAAAAAAATAACTAAGGTCGTATCCACTTTAGTTTGTTGTGCGTTGTTATGGAATTGGATAATGCTTCAAGTTACTTTTGCTGCTTTCTGGAGTTACTATGGATAACATTTTCAGCAGAACAGTTACTGTGATAAAGGTGTCAAATTGAGCTTTCATTGGCTCGTCTTTTCTATACTGCCAAAGGGTCTTTTGTGTAACCAATTTTCTATGAGAATTGCAGGTTGATAGCACAAACAGGCGTGGGAGCTTGTTAGAAGTGGTTCAGTTTCTCACTGATACGAATCTCATTATGAAAAGAGCTTACATTTCTTCTGATCGGGAATGGTTCATGGATGGCATCGTACCGTTCACAATTCTCAATTTTCCATCTGCTAAACACCATGGCTTTGATAAATATGTATTCAGTTCTTCTAATCTTGTTTTCTGTGGTTTTTGCTCACTATCCAGTTTTTCGTGTCACGGTTCAAAATGGGAAAAAGTTTCTTCAAGATGATGTAGCTGACCGCATTCAACAGGTAGGTCTGCAAAACTAATCTGAGACCATTTTTACTTTGACATTCGTTATGCTTGTATCATTTCCTTTATAATTTGGCACCGAAATTAAAATTAAGTCTATTTGATATTTTCTTTTTATCCCCCTGATAACAACATTCAATTATGAGTTATCTATTTTTTTAAATTATTTTAATAAAAAAATAAATGGTTGTAAATTATAGATACGGCTTCTAAAATATATATATATATATTTTAAAATAAACCATCATTTTGGTTCTTGAAAGTGTATAGCATTATCACATTAATCCCTGAAATCAAGAAAATTCTAAATAAGTCTATTAAATTTTCAAGTTTTTCATCTAAGTTCCTAAACTTAACCATTTAAAGTTATTTTGGTCTCTAAACATATGTTAATATTATCACTTAAGTCACACCTTTTTTTGAATTTTGGACTAATGTGATTGATGGATTATATTTTCAGGAGCTTATTTGGAATTTTGTTAGTTTCAGGAACTAATGTGACAGTGCTATACACTTTCAGGAATTAAAATAGTGATTTACTCTTAAAAAAAACAAAAAACTAAGGGTTTATTCGGGGTGGTTGTGAGTTTTTGGTTTTTAGTTTTCAAATTCAATTTCTAAAACAAAACACATTTGGCTAAAATAGAGCTAAAATAATTTTTAACTCAATTTCAAAACACTTTAACATTCATTTTCAAAACCAAGAAAAAAAGGTTTTGTGAATTTTGTTTTTAGTTTTTAAAATAATACACATCACTACATTTGACAATGACTCTTCCTACCACTACCAACCACTACTATCACCACCACCGCTGCTGTTGTCGCTACCACTACCATCACCACCACGATCATTGACATTGCCACCACCGGCTCCGCTACCGCCACCACCACCAACAACATAGGCATCGACACGACCACTATCGACATTGCCACCAACACCACTGACACAATCGTTGCTGTCGACATCGCCACAATTGTCACCGTTAGCACTATCGTCGCCACCACCGTCACTGTTGTCGTCACTACCACTACTACTTGCCACATTTGCTGCCACCACACAAACATAACCTTAAATTAATTTTTAACATAATAGAAATTTTAAAGTGAGTTTATTTTAAAAACAAAAATTTGAGAAAAAACTAAAAATAATTTTTAAAAATTAAAAACTAATTGTAGTTTTTGAAAATTTCAAAATTCACAATTGAAAATCGCCTCAAATGAGCCCTAAAATGATAGATGTCAATTACCACTTTTGTATTTTATTATTGAAAAATAAAATGTTAAAGTGAAGTTGATCTTATTAGACTTTATTTATTTTATTATATACCTTCTTGTCATGCTTGTTTTATATATAAAATTGTAAGTTGTTACTTATACTTATTACTTTACTTTTAAAGTGTTCATATGCAATCAAAATTCTACACCAATTTGGTAATTATGAAATAGGTTAAATTAATAATTTAGTCTCTATATGTGTTGCGAATTCTTAATTTGGTCCTTATACATAAAAACGTATTAAATTAGTTCTTATACATGTAACGCATTCTTAATTTAGTTCCCGCTGTTATGACACTATTTATGGATTCTTAATTTGGTTCCTATAGATGTAGCGTATTCTTAATTTGATCCCTATATATATAACACATTCTTAATTTGGTTCCTATACATGTAGGACATTCTTAATTCTTATAGAGACCAAATAAGAATGCGCTACATGTATAGGAACCAAATTATGAAAGCGTTACATGTATAAGGATCAAATTAAAAATTTGTAAATGATGTCATAACTGATAGGGACCAAATCGGTAATGTTTATACGTATAAAAACTGATTTAATAAGTTTTTAAGTATAAGGACCAAATTAATAATCCACAATATATATAAAACTAAATTATATGTTTAACTTATGGAATAAAATTACCCCACAACGATAGAAAAACCAATAATTCATAAAGGGCAGCAGTAAAAACAAAGTATACGGGTTATTAAAAATATATATTCACTTTCTTTTTATTTCATATATACCTTATTTTTTCTTATTTTTTAATTTCTTTTTCATCACATTATTTATCGCATTTTTTACTTTTTCTCTTTCTCTCTCTCTCTCTTTTCTTTCTATCTCTCTTCACTACACCTACCCATGTCAAAATTGAGATGAACGTTTAACATTTTCCTTTTGTTTTTTATTGAATAATCAAGCTTTGGTTATCGACTTGTAAATTGTGCGGGCAAGAGAAATTATTTTATTTTTTATTGATGGGGTTAACCCAAACAAAACAAAACAATAAGGAGTTCTTAATAGTACGAGATATAGAGATCTTATTAAAATCAGTATAAATTAAATAAGAGTAAAAGGAGGATTAGCACGAGTATTGGGTAAATAGCCTAAGTAAGCAGAAGGGAATTGAGTATTGGTTCTCCATTATCATTTTCCTCCATGGCTCAGTGCTCCTTCAAATTTAAAATCTGAAAATCAAAATCAAAACATTGCAATACATGTACAACATTTTACACAGAAGAGACCCAAAGAATGAATTGTTCTTTTAATGGCCTAGCGCCTATTGCTCAAATAAAATAATGTCAGCATTATCTCATCTCTGGCTCTCACACCATACTGAACAAGTGTGTCCATTTAAAAAAGACGATGTTACATGCGAGTAGAACTCAGTCATATGGTATTCAACTGAGACGTGCAGTTTGTAATTCACTTACCCTACAAAAGAAAAGCTGAATCGGAAGGAATTGCGGGTGAGCATAATAAGTGTAAGAAACTTCTCTATAGAATCGATCTTCTTGACCAGTCTTGGCATTTCATCAATAGAAATCTTTCCCTAACCCAGTCCTTCCTTGACTCCACAAGTCCCTCAAGTCCTGAGAACTTTGCTTCACCAGAATATTTTTGATATGACCAATTTGTGGCCAATCATCGCCCGTTTCAGGCTGACACCTTGGCAATAACAGAGGACAGTCCGTAATGATCAAGGTATCTAAAGACCTGAGCATTTCTATTCCTCTGGGCAGCGAATCCAACCTTTTACATTCAGAAATCACTAGCTTCCAAAGCGAGGTGAGGTTGCCTATGCTTTCCGGTAGAAAAGTCAAAGCAGGGCATTCATAAAGCTCAAGCTCTTGCAAAGAGGTAGCATTCTCTACACCCCATGGAAGGGACTTGAGCATTGGAATTTCCTTTATTGTCAGAAAACGAAGGTGTTTCAGACCCTCCCATTCAGTCTTGGATTTGTCAAGATCAAGTTCCGGACATCTCTCAATGGAGAGGCGCTGGAGTGAGCTCAAAGACTTGAAACCTTGGGGCAGGGAGACTAATTGAGAGCAATCTCGAATTTGAAGCTTCTCAAGGGAAGTGAAGTTTTTAAGCCATCTCTCTGGCGGAGATTGTTTAATGCGCGCAATTACCATGGACTTCAATTTGGAGAAGGGAAGGAAGTCTTCTGAGGTTTCAGCATGCATTGTGTCCCTCATTGGCTTTACGCTGGAATCCTCAAGGACCAACTCTTCATCGAGATAAGGATACAAAGGCATGCAATGCAACACAGGGCAGGATTGGACATGTAGTTTAGAAATGCAAGTAAAGAATGGTCTATCGTTTTGCCACTTCTCAGTTTCCCACCAGCTTCTGAGGTTAGGGCAGTCAGAGATTGTAAGTTCCTTTAACGATGGACAAAATGGTGCAGGTGTGCTAATGAAAGTAGAGGAAGGGGAGCCTTCAGCATCAGCAATAGTATGGTCCCAGTTTTTTGAAATGAATTCAAGAGAGTCCAACCTTCTGAGTTCGAGAACCCTGAGGTGTGGGAGGTGATCCAGTGGTGGCATAAATTGGCATTTGGGACAATCATTTAAGCTAAACTTAACAAGGCATTGCATTGAAGAAAGCCAACCGGAGAACATGTTACCGTAGTACCCCACAACGCATAACACTCCCAGGTTTGGATTTGGCTCAAGACATTCCAGTGACTTCTTGTCTTTGTCATCAACTTCATTGTCTTCCTCCCTCTCCTCATCATGATCCCATCTTAAAGTCAAACAATGAAGGCGCTTTTTATCTCTCAAATACTTCACTTTGGCGTCCAATGATGGAGGGAACTTCAACTGCTCCAGATGCAAAATTTCCAAGTGCCCTCTGAGGTTATTGAGATCCGTGAGTTGCCCAAGGCCTCCCATGAGGTAGTTCTTGCTAGCCACAAAAAGTGACAATGTCTGTAGAGAACTCAGCTTGCCTATCCCACGTGGCATGTGAGTGAGATCAAGGCACCCCTCTAAGTAAAGATGCACGAGGCAACTTAGATCCTCCAAGTCCTTTGGCAACTCTTTCAGAACATGACATTGGGATAGTTTCAACGTCTGCAAGTGGAAAAGCTTGGTAATTGAACTAGGAAGCTTCTCTATGTTATTATGGGACAGATCAAGATACCTCAAGTGCTTCACTTCCCCAATAGAGCTCGGTACCATCCTGATTCCCAAGTCATGGAGATCCAACACGCGCAAGCACTTGAAAGTGTTGAAGATTTCATCACAAGTTGACGTGGCCATCTTCACCTCGTGTGGAAGCCTCGGTTTGTTAGTCTTGCCCAGCAAAAGAATGCTCCTCAGTTTCTTCGCTTTCTCGAACAAAGCCTCTGGGATTCCACACTGAACATCTAACGTGAAATCAAACGAGGCTCGCACCACTCTCTCGTGAACTCTCTTCCCTTCTGAATCCACCACGATATTCTCGTCCCAGGCCACAATCCTCGCCAGTTCATGCATTAAACGGTTCATCTTGTAGCTCTTCACAACACCAAACTCGTCTCTCCCCGCGTCCTGGAAAACGAAAGGAACAAAGTCGTTGAAACACGCTAAGCCAAACTCTTGTGGATAGGAAAGGTTCCGCGAGAGAAACCCTTCCGCCATCCAAAGATGAATTAATCTCTTAGCGTCTATCTCATGGTCTTGAGGAAACAACGAACAATAAACAAAACATAGCTTTTGATGCATGGGAAGTTGGTCGTAATAGGTAAACTTCAGCTCATGTAGAAACTCCTCCTTCAACACTGCTTCGGAAAGTGGTGATTCATAACAATTTATCAACCTTGCTACGGTTAATATCTTCATAGGGACTCCACCACAGTATTTCCTCACTATCTCCCGTTCGACATCTTCGTTGATGTTGCTTGAACCTTGTCCACGAATTTGGTTAAACAGTGACCATGATTCGTCTTCGTTAAGCCCTTGCAAGGCATATGGCTTAACCGTGCCACCGCCAGCAATCTTGTTGGCAACAAAATTGCTGCGTGTGGTTATAAGTATTGCCCCACTAGCTTCCGTTAATTTCTGCTGCAACTTCTCTACACATTCCTCACCGTTCTCAGCTCTGAAATCATCCAGCACAAGAAGGAAGCGTTTTCCATTGATAGCTGTTTCAGTGATACGTTTTGCGACGGATTCCACGTCGAAGGTTTCATGGTTTCCCTGAACCCAAATTTGTAACCCAAAATAGGCTTTGACTTCCTCGTCCCCATAAAGGAGACGAGCAAGTTTAGTCTTCCCTATTCCTGCAACTCCAACAATGGTAACAACAGGAACAGAAACGGCACCGTCTCCATTGTTGTTCACAGACAACATCAGTTGATGTATAATCTCCTTCTTGGCATTTTCTCTCCCAACCGCTACTAATTTGTTCTCATATTCTTCACTTATATTTGTCAACTTTCTCTCGTTCTTCCTTGCTTCTTGGGCGAAGGGCAAGTTTTGCGCCTCGGTTTTGAAGCGTTTGAGGTCATCAGCGGCTTTCCTGATTTGGTGCGTGACTTTGAGGCGATGCGCCATGTTTTGGCTGGCTTTGATGAGCGATCTTGTGGCAGTGGCGCTCTCCTTGTGACGGAGGTCCTCCATCAGATCGTTCAAATCGTTGACCACGTCCTTGACTTTTTGCAACCAAGGCAGGACCTTGGGACCTTGGGAGTTGTTATGGTTCGCCTCTTGAACCTCGTCATGGATCCCTTTGAGAAGCTTTTCGAACTGTTGAATGTCCTTTGACGAGAGCCGAGTTGCTGGGGATGCCAGGGAGCCACTAGAGCATTGTAGGATGTCGGATATGGCATCGGCAACAATAGTTATGTCCATTGATTTGCGCGTGGATGAATGGTTTTTGCTAGAAGGCAGAAACTGTTGGTGCGAATAAGAGAGTCAAGAATCGAAAAGAAGAGGAATTTGGTAGGACAATAGCAGATACTGCTGCCGTGCTAATCACCAAAGTTTTTTTTTTTTTTTTTTTATATTAGAAGTTATTTAACTTATTTTAAGTAAAAATAAAATTAAACAACTTCATTAAAAATAATTGGTGTAATTTTATATGTTATTACCAATTATTTTTAAATATAAAAAAATTACACTAATTATTTTTGATGAAATTATTTAATCTTATTTTTATCTGAAGTAAGTTAGATAACTCCTTTCATTATTATTATTTTTTCCCCCTCTCGATTTAAGCAAATAAAATTCAGAGCAACTTGCGATTTATTACTTATTAGTATCTGGCAAACAGCTAATGCTTTGTGGATACTGACCTGTGACGCAGTGTCGGTATAGGATAATAGATAGTCCAATTTGAAATGTTGCAAGAGTGAGCACCTCGAGGTGCTAAAATGACAATATACATAAGATTTACAATTATAGTGAGATAATTTGAAGTTAAACTTAGAAAACTAATTACGATATCTGATGGTAATAAATCATAAAAGTTTTGATGATTATATAATTTTAAAGATTAAATGGATTTATTGACAAAATTATTATGTAAAATCACACTGTGTCTATTATAACAATGAATAATTAATAGTTGAAGTTTAAGAAGAAGGATTGTTTCAAAATCGTCAGATTGTCTCTTGAAAGCTCATACTTTTTCATTGAAAATTAAATTTAAGACAATTCTGAAATTTGTATAGTACTAAATATATTAAAGTATAAAAGATAAACGGGAAAAAAAATGAAATGAAGTGATATTGTTTTTGCATGAAAAGAAGAAAAATGCTAATACAAAGTATACCAAATCCCTGAAAAGTACTCATAGATAAAGTAACTATATAATGAGGAAACTACTACATAATGACTTTATACATATTAAATGAAAATTCAAAACTTTCACCAAACCATAAGTGACCACAATCATTTCTCCAAACTATATAAAGGAATCACTTATAAAAAAGAAGCGGGTTGTCTTACTGCATTAAAAAAGCTCTAGAACACTTTTTCTTCAATTATTTCATCATGTTTTACTATATTTAAGTTATGAACACTTTGTCCAGTTTTTAGATAATATTTCCAATTATCATTGGTCATTTAATGTATATCTCTTAGATCTCATAGAAGTATCTTTATTTTATAATATTTCATACATTGAGTGCGAGTTAAAGAGGCTTAGTAAACAAATAATACTTGAAAAAAGAAAGTTTGGAAAAACTTGCGTCAACAATTTATAAGTGTAAAGACCATCGTTGTATTTAAACTACTTATAGTGAAAAATTATTATCTATGTTAGGAATTAAACATAGCTCTTTATATGGTTCGAGAATGAACTAGGTTAAATCACATGTGTATATTTTTCTTTTGCTCCTTATCTTGCTTATACTAATTAGGGGTGTAATCGGGTCAGGTTGGGTCGAGTTAGACTAATTAGAAATCCAAACCGGCCAATTGAACAATATCAGGTTGGGTCTGTAACACTTCATTGACATCATGTAAGACTAACTGACAGTAAGCACAGAAAGGATTTAATTTTAATAAAAGTTATTTAATTTGATTATAAAAATGTGAGTGAAATTTTTGTGATGCAAAAACCGAAGTAGCATACATAATCAATCGCAATAAAACATAATAACAACAACAAATGCAAGTGCTGAAATACGTACCTCATATATGAATGGTGAATATAAATACTATATTATGTCATATGACACTACATCCCATAAGATGAATAAAAATAGTATTGAATTTACTAGAGTATTTTAAAAAGGCCCAATACATACCGTGGAAAATCATATGCCGGGAGGAATATCAAAATACAAATCAAAAAGAGGAAAGGCATAACCTACTACAACAAAATTACCTAGTTGGCTACAAATTCTAGTCCTATCACTACTATTAAGAGGCTTTAGATTCCTCTGAACTAGTAATGTGAACTCAATGGATAGAATTTCCATGTGTTGATGTGATTGTTAAGATCATAGCAAGTGTACCAATTCTACAAGTAATATAGTGTTAAGTAAAGTATCGTTTCCACAAGGATTGTGGTTTAATCTCAATTCAATTAAACAATTACTTGCATGTTAAGAATTAAAGAAAGATTAAGAGTTTTTGCAGATTAAAGAGCAAAAAGAAAACAACAATGCAATATTTAGAAAATTGATGAGCAAAAGTGGTTAGGTTTCAAAATCCTCAGTAATTTTTCCCTAATGTAATTTCTTTCTAAACTCGTTCCTATTAGGTAATTTACCTTTAATTTCTCTAAATTAATTCAATGCTATTTCCTTAGGTGGTAATCCCTTTGTTCCTAATTTCACACCCTAATCCTATAGGCAAGCAAATTTAGTCACAAGCATTAAGAGCAAGAAATTAACACGAAGGCATACAATCTCTCTTCCCATTCCCTAGGTTCAAGAATTATATGGTTGCTAAAATGGAATGGTTCAAACCCCAAGTTCTCAATTGTAAGGTTTGAATTACAAATCAGTTTCTAATGGGTGTTATGCACAGAAAAGGCATTAAGTGTAAAATTAACAACTGAATTGCATTAATAATCAAAAGGTTTAGAAGGAAAAATGAATTACAAAGGATTTCAATTACTATTCATCCTAACCTAACCCCAAAGGGGTTTAGAAATTCATAAAGAAATTAAACACACAGAAAATAAAAAGAAGATAGAAAGAAAGCCATGAATCTTGAGAATCAAACCCCAATTCTTCAATATCCAAAGCCGGAGATAAATTTTCAAGTTCTTCCTTACTCCTGGTCTGTAGATGAGTCAAAGAATGAATCATAGAGAGACTTTCTCCTCTTTTCAAACTACTGCTTTTTCTTTAGTTTTCGCACATCAGGCCCATAAAGAGCGCCCAACAGGATGGAAACACGCTGAGCGTGGATTGCTTGCACTGAGCGTGGACACGGTGATTCTGTTTTGCGTTTAACGTGGATTGCTCATGCTGAGCGTGAGCGCGGTAATGTCTTTCTGTGCTAAGCGTGGCGCATGTCTGTTGAGTGGATTTGTGCAATGCAGATTCAGTTTTTTGTCTGCTTCGAACGATACAAGCAAAATTGGCTTTCGGTGTCTTCATGAAAGTTGTAGCTAATTTTGTCCTTGAAAAAATGGCACCCATCTTATGTTGTTTCGATATCTACAACTTGAGATATGCTCAAAACAATGCACCTAGGTCAGTGTTGTCAGGACAACATGTCAATTTCAACTTCAAGCTTCATTTCTTTATGATCCATGATGAATTTTGTCAAACTCTCTTTATGAAAAATGTAGATCTATGTTTAAGCTTTCCATAGAGACCAAAATCACTTCAATCACAATCCTATAGTCCGAGTTGTCACCCAAACAGGGAGGAAAGGTCAAAGTCTAAGTCAACAATTTGAAGCTTCTCACTAGTGCTCATTTTCCCTACATTAAAAACCCAACAAAATTAGTGTATTTACACATTTTTTTCCATTTAAACCATTCAAACATGAACCACAAGAAATTATATACATATGGGTTATTTTCTCACAAAATCTACCAAATTAATGCTTCAAAACATATCAAGAATGCTCTATAAATCTACATATATGTAGATTTATTAGTGATTGAGCCATGTGCTCCCACAAATGTGACAATCATCACATACTCAAACAAAAAGGGTAAGTTTATGAAAACAAAGATATATAGAAGTATGTGCACAATGACATGCTTTATACATAGAAAATAATTCTAGCAAGTAACAACAATAACATACTAACAAAAATATCCAAAAAAATAGTTTTTTTTTTTTGTGAATAAAAGAATAGTATAATACATCATAGAACGATTATTTTAATTAAATCAGGATATGCATGCAAATTGATGCAACATGTCTAATAACAATGTATGCGACAGAACTTGACACCATAGAGATTCTTATCATCGAGTGATCAGCTAGTAATGTCTCTTAACATGGTATATCATTAATACCAACCATCAAGTCAAAGCAACATGTGTAACATCCCAGGCGTTGATTAGGGGGGAGTGATTGTCAGTGCAAAAGAAATGAGACACAGACAACAAGCGGCTCCTGGCAGGCTTCTAGCAGGAGGGACACATGAATGAATCAAATACACACCAGAATGAGAGGGATCCAGAGATTGTGCAGGTATGGGACTGTACGGTTGAGGATAGCTTAAAGGAATTAATAAGTGCTACCTATACCAACAAGATGTATCTATTTTTCAGTAGCCCATCACCTAAGAATTTCAAAGTTAAGCGTGGTTAACTTGGAGCAATTCTGGGATGGGTGACTTCCTAAGAAGTTTTTCAGCAAGCGTCTGAGTGAGGATAAAGCACGCTGAAAAGTCTTGTGTTAGTTTGTGGGGACAGTCTTTGATCCTAAAAGCGGTCAGGTGTTACAAAGTGGTATTAGAGCAGGGTTTCTCTTCCAGTATGGTGTGGTTCGAGAATGAACCAAGCGAAAGCTGGTGGGCATGTAACATCTCGGGCGCTGACAAGGGCGGGGAGTGATCGCCGGTGCAAAAGAAATGAGGCATGGATAACGAGCGGCTCCTGGTAGGCTTCCAGCGGGAGGGACACATGAATAAATCGAATACACACCAGAATGAGAGGGATCCAAAGGCTGTACAGGTATGGGACTGTACAGTTGAGGATAGCTTAAAGGAATTAATAAATGCTACCTATACCAACAAGATGCATCTACTTTTCAGTAGCCCATCACCTAAGAATTTCACAGTTAAGCGTGGTTAACTTGGAGCAATTCTGGGATGGGTGACCTCCTAAGAAGTTTTCCAGGAAGTGTGTAAGTGAGGAAAAAGCACGCTGAAAAGTCTTGTGTTAGTTTGTGGGGACAATCTTCGATCCTGAAAGTGGCCAGGCGTTAACATGTGCCAAAAACCATTTAGTGGACACGCTAGAATCTAATCATGAAGTGATTGTGACTTTGTTAGGATATTCGTACAGGGGTAGTCATCACCACAACACTGGGTTTGCAAAGGCCCCGACCCTTTGTGGAATTGCTCATTCGAATAAATCTTCAAGGATACTAATTGTACCTCCACCAGCCTTCCCAACACTTGCCAAAGACATAGACATAGTGTTCACTCAAAACAACTCATGCCCATTAAAGTATGACAATCAAAAGTTCATCACCACAAATATAAACATTCCAACATTACCCCTTAGACCTAAACGGGGAAATAGAAAATATCAATGTTTCACTTAAGTCTTAAAACATCAAGCTATAGCCATAACTTGACAACCAAGGGTTTTAATCTTACCACTACATTGTGTATAGTCTCCACAAGGTTCTAATCACATGTAACCACCCAAAATAGGGCCTAGACAGATTATTAAGATTTTACAAGCTCTTTCGTGGGTTTTAAACTTTTTGCGATTAAATTGTTGTTTATGCATAAAATGCACGTTAATAAATTTTATGAAATATCTCTTAAGGTTCCACTTGAAACTCTTAAGTTAAATTTTAATAAATTAATTAAACTCATATCTGTGATGTATCATTTATAATTAGATTAATATCTTAATATTTGAAATTCTTAAAATATCCTTAAGTTCAATATAATTTACTTAATTTCAAAAATTTGTTTCTAGAGATCGTTAATTATTTTAGCGTGAAGTTTTTATAAAAGTATTATAATATCATTATATCATAGAGAAAATTTTCTTGAAATTTTTTGAAGTCTTTTCTATGTGAAAAGACAATTTTGTCCCTAGATTTAATTTGATTAACTAAAATCTTCACAACTTATTCAAATTAATTTGAAACTAAGGAATATCTTCAAATATGATTCATTGAATTATTTATGACTAAAATAAAATGTTTTAAGTTTGAAATTAATTAAATTAGGGTAAAATTATAGTTTTACCCTTATTTAGATAATTTTGACTATAATACTTATAATTAACTTAAATTAACTTGAAAAATTAATAAATCTTTAAATCTGAATTAATAATTTCTAATAAAACTAAAATTAATTATTTTAATCATAATATTAATTTTATTTGGGTGAAATTATCATTTTTCTCTTAGTTAACCTAATTCTCAATTAAACTACTAAAACTAGTATAGATTAGGCAAATCTTTTTCTTCAATTCACCAATTATTTTAATTCTTAGCTTAAGTTCATAATATTGTATTAAGGTATATAATTTTATTCAAACCATTGTTTTATGCAAAGGTGCCTTTTTTTCTTAAGTTTTAGAGTAAACATTCACTAACTCCACTTGATCTTTGATTTGGATTCTTAGAGTAATCTTTTTACCACTTATCCAGCAGCCTTAAGCCTTGTTCTCCTCAGTCCAGAGGCATCCATAATGTGTTCTTGGTCCAAATTTCATTTTATACATTTTATGTCTTATGAAAAATTCAAAGACGTAGCCTTTATGTATTCTAATCACCCTAAAGCAACATCAAAGCACAAAATCATCAAAATACATTGGTAGAATAGTATGAATACAACCATAACACTTACAAAATAGTGAACATGGATTTGTGCATCTAGCATCTCAACAAAAACCAAAATGAAAGCTTTTTGAGCACAAAAGAATATACATGACCATATACACCATTTCAAGCTTAAAAATCAACCAAGAACACATTTTTAAAGTAGAAAATAGTCATAAACCCCATTCAAATAGAGGTATACATGAAATATGGAGGATTTAGGACAAGCTTCCCTTATCCTTGAAGATTCTCTTGGAAAGATTGAAGAAAACTTAAAGAATCACCACAGAAATTCCTTCTTGAGACTAATTCCACCAATGCACTTTGATTGACCAAAATAGAAGAAGAAAAACAAAAGAGAGTGATGAGAATAGGAGGGTAGTGATGTGTATAAAGGGGGGGGGGGGGGGGGTGAGGGGAGAAGATGAAGAAAAGCTTACCAACAACTTGAATAATGGAGGGAAATGGAAGACTTTAGGGTTCTTGGAGGTGATGGAAGGTTAGGGGCTTTAGAACTTTGAGTCTCCAAGATAGAAAATGAGAGAAAAGATGGTGCTAAAGGGGGCTAGAGTGCTTGGCTAGTAGGAGGTTAAAAAGTGAGAAAATGACACAATGTGACCAAGTGAGAGGAAATAAGACCACTTTAGGGTTTTGATGTTGTCGTGGAACTCAAACGGATTCAAAAAAGAAATTGGAAAGAATTTGATGTCCTTTTACAACGTTGGAGATCCTAGGCACCTAAGAAGAACCAATAAGGTTCAAACATTTGCAAATTTGCTACTCTAGTGATTGTGTAAGAGTATGGAAGGAAGACAAAAGGCAATGTTTTCATTTTAGTGTAAGTTTCTTAATTAATTGAGATTAAGGTTTCTAAATTGTCCAATTAAGACTCTAATGACATAGAACAGATATATTAGTCATTAAACCTATGTGGTGATTAGTTCTGAGTATTTTTTTGCTCTAATATTAACTGCCTGATCACAAAAAATAGTATAATCTTTTATTGTCTATTTCACAACATAGTCTAAGTTTAAATTGAATTAATTGTTAAAACTTGCACAGAAATTTAGAGAAAGTTCATTTAATTAAATTTTATATTTTCACTTGAAATTATCATCAAGTGACGAGAGATTAATATAAACATGGTATTATAGGGTCGAGTTCTCTTATTTTTTGCACGCGACCCAAACTTATCGAGTTGGTTAAGTTAGGTGATTAGGCATATTAAAATATTGATAAATTCTAGAAAATCAAGAAAAATTAAAAAAATAAAATAAAAAGGGAATGACCCAACACTTAGGTGGAATAAGGAACTGCCCTAATATCTCTGTGTGAGGCAGATGCATGAGAAAAAAAGGGAAAGCAACGTAGCTGCTGTGTAGAGCGACGCCACCGTGGCCGTCACAGGAGGTGAGCATCCAAGAGAAGGAAAGTGTAAGAGTGATAGCAAGAGGCAGAATCTGAAATCGAGTTTGGGGGTGAGGTAAACCTCCTTGAATTATGATGATGTCATTTTTATAGTCAGAATTGTTGGCATAACAAGGCTTACTCTTAGATCTGAACTCAATCTCTTCATTCTCCTTTTCACTCCCTACCATGAATTGAAACTCTCTCCTATCTATTGTACTTTCCTTCGAGAACAAAACAAGTAAAATATACTTTCCTTCTCTTCTTTACTCTTTGGTTGGGTTGGTTGTCTTCGATTTTGAAACCCGAAACTCAAAACCCAAACTAGTTACAAGGCCCAAACCAAACCATAACTTGTATCAAGTAGAGTCTGGTTGATTGAGTTTACATATTGACTCGTACTCACTTACACCCCTATTACTAACCTGAAGATAATTTTGTGAAAATTATTTTAATTTGATTTTGCTAAGTTTCTGTTTAAGTTAACTTTCACCGGACAACCATTCCAAGTCCTCGTTTTTAAACTACTCTTAAATATCTTTGTTTTAAAAAATAATTTGTTTTTGACAAAATCTGTTGAAACAAAATTTAATTCTCCGTTTTGTATTTTTCTATACTTTTTATAGACTTTAGGTATTATGAAATAATTCCAAATATTTAAGTAACAATAAATTATGAAATAACTTTGAATGTAAGCCTTTAGGAGACATGTATAAGATTTATTTATTTTTTGATCGGTAGACAGAAATTCATTTCTTAAAATAGAGGAAAACAAGGTTTCAAAGGAACCATATTCATCTAAAGCATGGTATTGATTAAAAAATTAATCAATGAGAACGTTAGAAAATATATACACATATTAGGGAGTTGTTTAAATGAACTCTTTAATTGTTTTTTTTTCTTTCAATTTGTAATTCTTCAATGAAAAGTAAAATGCTTTACACACACACAAGGATGTGCACTGATCGTGTCAAGTGTATTTACACTGTTATCTAATCACAAATAGTCATATATGGTAAATTTTAAGTTTATTGACTTTGATAATAACTACTTTAAAAATCATACCAAACATGATTTCTAATTACTTGTCAGTGTAAAAATTAATTACACTGACAATACATACAAATTAAACTTTGTGAATGTTGATTACACTCTTGAATTAAATACTTGTAAATTTACCTTAATTTTCTTTTGAATTTAATTTTTAATTATTTATATAGCTCTCTCTTATCAAACTGAAATCTAAAACTAATGATAGATCAATGAAATTGTTCCAACCACTCCGCTTACGAGATAAACAACGTAGTAATGTTATTTACAATATAAATAGAGTCAACCATTAATTTAGTATTTGAAATTGTGGTAGTTGGCTAAATTTGCTTTTGAAATTAACAAAATGATAAATTTTTTATAGAATTGTAAATTATCAATTAATTTACTTTCTGAAATTTTAATGGTCAGTCAAATTGGTTTCTGAAATTAAAAAAATGACCAAATGATTCTTGAAAGAGTATATCATTATCCAATAAAAAAGTGCCACCACAATAACCCATAAAATCAAGTGTAAAACATGCATAATTATATGGATGGACTTAACCTTTCAAATGTTGTTTAATTATGCATATTTTACACAACTTGATTTTATAGATTACTGTTGTGATATTTTCTCAATGGATAGATCAATAGACTAACACATAACTAATGGGCGAGGAAGAATAAAGACGTAGTTAAGGGAAAAATTGATTGTTATTCTACCAATGTTTCAGTTATTTTCATCCCTATAAGGTGATAGCCATGTACGTATGTCTAGTGCCACTAAGGTACTTAACGTGCCAATTAATTCAACCTTTTTGATGACGGTAGATGACACCAATTAATAAAGGAGAAACTAAATTGATTGGTGATTTATAATTTCAAGAATCATTTGGTCATTTTTTTTCATTTTAGGGACCAATTTGACTGACTATTACAATTTTAGAGAATAAATTAATTCATAATTTATTATTTCAAGAACACTTTGCTATTTTATTAACTTTATAGACCAATTTAACCAATCATTATAATTTTAGGAACTAAATTAGTCATCCACATATATAAATCAATTGAAAAGATATAATTGATGAATTAATTAATTCTATATGAAATTAGGGCCTTAGGTTTGGGTTAATAGGGAGTATTAATCATTTTTTTACATAAGGAGAAGTTCCTCCTATTAATTAAGTATAATAAAGATTTTCTACTAATGGAGATTGGGTCTAGCAGAAGAGGTTAATTCCTCACAATATGGTAAACCAAGGTTCGAATATTTGTTGGGAGATGTGCCCATATTTACTGTTCGACCATGCCTTGAACAGGATTGGTTCCAAAGGAAGATACTTGTATAGAAAACCAAAATAATAAAGATTTTGGGACAAATTCAAAGAATAAAACTTTTATAGAGCATAACATAAACAAAAAGTAACATGATGTGGTAAAAAGAATTCGTCATTAAATTAATTAACGACTCAATATAATATTGATATTATTTTTAATTTAATAATAATAGAGTAACTGGCATAAAAAATTATTAACCTGTCGCTAGAGTTAAAATCTAATTAATTCTTTGTTATACTAATCAAGTGGCAATATATCCATGTCCATGCATTCTAATCAGGATGCTTGTGGTTTTAGTTGTTTTTTTTATAAAATTAATAAAATTAATTTTGATAAAACTATTTTTGTACTTTTGTTAGAATATTATTTATATTAATTTCATTCATAAATTTTACTTTAAAACGTGTACTGTAATAAAAGAAATTAATTTTGTAATGCAGTCAAACGCACATTTAATCTATTTTATTTTAACGTGCATCAATGTGTGTGTTCAGTGTTCATACAAATATAGTACAAGCATTTAATAAATTGTTAATAGTGTTTCACTATGTTAATTCAAGATCCATGTTAATTTAAATTGACTGCGTGCATACGACAATTCCGAAAACTACGCATTTGGAAAGAATTTTAAAATGTTTTCCATATGGAATCCGAGGCCCATACTCCACCCACTTTTGAAAAATCTGAACCAATAGGTAATCACAAAACATAAATTAATTAGGAGATAAAGATTGACGTCATACGTTAACGTAGGATGGCAAAAAAGCAAAAACACACTCCCGATTATCTACTGTAAAATTTTGTTATGGATTGGACATGAATATCTGCAAACAAAATAAATAGATTATTTTTTATTTATCTATTAATGAGGCAAGAGTGAGTAGTAAAGTATTTGTATTTATAATTTGAAATTACTTAAATACTCCTAATTATATATAAATTAAGTTATTTTAATTTATTTTTATTTTAAATATATGTTTGAAAATTATTTATTTTTAGTATAAATATGTAGTTCAAAATTATTTATTTTTTAATTTTGTTTTATTTTCTTTACATTTGTTAAAAAATTATATTTTAAAAAATATGTGTTATACCCATAGATGTTCATAAAATTTATAGATACTCACTTAACAAATAATTATATGGTTTAGGGCAAATTTTCATTCAATGAGATAGGTGACAGTAGAGTACTAGTTGTGCCCACCTCACCCCATTATCATCCCTAGTCACACATTGCAAAAAAAAAAGTTATACGACATCTTTTTTCTCACACAATTTTTATAGAAGATAATGGTCAATTTAAAGACTTTAATTTAGATATACTATTAATGTAAATATTTTTATGCAATCTACTAATTAAAAAATAATATTTAACTAAACAATCCATCAAAACATCTAAAAAAAAAAAAAAACCAAAACTCAACCTAGCAGGTCAATTGAACCCAGCACTCCCCTTGACTTGTGAGGTTGGCAGGTTATGCAAGTTAGGTTATGCGAATTGAATGGTTGAATCACACAATCCAACCTAACCTGTTTTAGTGAGTTAAGTGGGTTGACTTGTTAGGTTCAACCCATTTTGACATCCCTAGCCAAAATAGGATGTTATTGCCTATAAGAGGCCTTGAGTATCGTGTTGGGGAATCTAACTCACCTTTGACTCTATATATAACACTAAAGTCACTATAGTAGGTAAACATTTATTATATATCATCACTCTAGCGGAATTCCTACTAACTTGAGTGTCAAAGTGCCTGTTGTAGGTAGCCACCCATTTCTCATGATGATTTAACATCATTGGAGCATCAATTGAACCAATAGATATCAAACCTCAATCCACTAAAAGCACCTTAACAACATCAGGGCTCAGTAGACCTTGGAACTCATTCCACTTAAAGAACCTCAAAGTCTACATCCACCAAAGGCCTAATCCACCACCAATGGTCCATGTCAGACACATCAACTTGCCCATCTGGGACAGATCATTGTCATTGTTTGTGGAAATTCAATAGATCTAATCCCCACTCAAAAATAATCAATATTGGACGACAAATAACTCAAACCGATATCACCCTCTTGAAGGCCATGTTGAGGAGATGAACTCACCTAACAACATTCAAAAGGGCCTTAGACTCTTTCAAACCCTCATTGCTGTGTTATAACAAGTTCATGAAGGTATGACAGAAAATGGAGTTGTAGATCTGAGCAACGAAGCACTATGTTGCCTTCAGGAACATATTTTTAAGTTGAGAAAAACTCCAAAATAAAGGCAACCACCTCAATATGATTTAAATAGTGTGTTCGACAATTGGAACATACACTATTACAAAATCAAACCCCACATTACCATAATTTATCCCAGAATGTTGAATCCCAATATAGTGTTGCAGTTTATAGATCGCACATGTCAAAACCCCCACTTAAGATGCACAAAGGGGTAACTCGTATCATACTTATATAGTTGGATATGGATTTGTACCTTTCTAGCATCCTTTTGTGGGGCATATTGCTATAGTTAAGATAGTAGATGTACAGATATCAAATTCCTCTGCCTATAGAATCTTATACTAGAGAAAATCCTAATAAGCACCTAAATGCCTTTTTAAATGAGATGTTCATAGGGCCCCCAGATGTAATAGTATGTCAGACTTTTCTTAAGACTTTTAGGGGAGAAGCTCTTAACTGGTTTTGGTCTCTTCCTCCAAAGTTGGTTCATAGTTAGGACAACCTCACAACAACTTTTATTAGACAAATTCATCATAGAGTGAATAACCATTAAGGATTCTTATACGCTAGCTAAAATTATTCAATGGCCAGAAGAATATTAATCATTAGATAAATAAAGTAGGGATTCTTTTGTCCTAGGACATTTTTTATGTGATAGTAAGTGGAATAAATATTAATCATTAGATAAACACATAAGTCATGTAAGTTTTTTTTTTTTTTTAAATCACATGACATTTTTAATTAGTCATATGATAAATCTTAACCATTCATTTATGATTGTTTGACCTAAATTCTCATATGAAAATAGCCTTCTCACTCATATAAGGATGGTCAAAATGTCTTGTGACCACTTAAAAAAGTCATGTGACTTTTTAATAAACTAACATGACTTGTGTGTTTTAATCTTGACTATTCATAATAAGATTTAAAAAATATCCTCTCACTAGATACATCCCTTATGTTTTTATTTGGTTGTGAAATTAGTAGAACGAGGATACACTTCTAATTAATATTCTTAGACAGGGCGCCAATTATGGATTGAATTTGAATAGCCTAACAAGTAATTGCGGGTAGAATAAATGAATTTTTTCTCTACCCACTTTTATTGGGACAGGTGGATAGCAAGGTACCCACACCTGCGGGTACTCACAATTTGAAATTACTGAAATTCCCCTAATTATATATAATGTAAGTTATTCTAATTTATTTTAGTATATATATATATATGTATATATATATATATATATATATATATATATATATATATATCTCAAAATTGTTTATTTTTTAAAATAAATATATGTTTCAAAATTATTTATTTTATATAAATATATGTTTCAAAATTGTTTTTTTAGTTTTTATTTATTTTTTACTTTTTTTAAATTTATATTTTGACAATATCCATAGATACATATCGATACCTTTGAATATTTATAGAATTTGCGAATACTTGCTTAATAAATATCCTTTAGGACAAATTTTCATCCAACGAGATGAGTGATTAAGGCTACTACTTCTGCCTTCCCTATCCCATTATCATTCCTTGCATTAGGGAATCTATTTAAGGATAGTTGTTTACCAAGTGAGATTTTAATAGCTATAGAAGGAATTAAACCCACAACCGTAGAAAGAATGGGAATTAATTTCAAGTCTTTAATCACATGTGTCAACTTACGTTAGTAGATAGATCCCTTATGTATGACGTATCTAGTAAAATAATGAGAAGAATTAATCTTAATTATACAAAAATTGTCAACATTGTTTTAATTAATTTCAATTTAATCATACATTTAAATTATATGGTTGAGATTCACTATTTTTATATAGACACTTTTAAGGATAGTCATTCAAACTGTGGGTATAAAATATCATATACCTATAGACATATGATAAATTGTGAGCATTAGTAGCATATAGCTATAGATATATGATTTTGTCACTATTTGTTTTAGTGATGAATTTGAAACCATGAATATAGATGACATATACTTATATTTTTTTTTTTTGATTTGTCATTATATGTTTTAGTGATAGATTTGAAACTCATATGTATAGATTACATATACATGTAGATGTAACGTTCTATTATTACATATACCATTTAATGATAGATTCATAATTGTAGGTATAAATTTCTTATACCTACAAATGTTTGTTTACATCACTATATGTTTTAGAGTTTAATGGTTATACACTGTTAATGTAAAAAGTTTTATATTGTCAATCAATTAGAAATTACTGTTGATATGCCTTTAAGGTAATTATTGTAAAAGTCAACAAACTTACAATATCATATGTATGGCTTTGAAAAAGTCAACAAACTTACCATATCATATTATTGAAATCATGGGTAAATATTGCACATACTCAAATGTATGGCTTTGTGACCATATCATATTAAGATAGAAGGAATAATTTCACTGAAATATTGTTGAGCAATTTATATACTTATTTATATTTATTTACACAAAATCTGAATCAATTCCCAAAGTTTAGGGATTATGATGAAGCTATCAAAGGAAAATAAATAATATGATAAAGCTATCTAAGAAAACTAAATCATTACTACAAACTAATATCTAACAACCTCAAAATCTTTTTATTTCAATATTTTATTTTAAATTTGTCCAAAATTAAAGAAAAATTCAAACGAATTCATTATTATTTCAAGAATTTGTATATATTACATTATGCATTTATATTGTACAGATATATAAATATTTATATAAATATAAATACACAAATTTATTTTTATATTATATACAAATATAAAAATAGATTATATAAATATAAAGATATATAATATACTTACCCTATATAATATATTTGTGTTGTATATATATTTATCTAATATATAGATACATAATATGGAATTAAAGTGTTGAATCAAGATAATAAATAATAATATCAAGATCTTTTTAATTTTAGATACAAATTTTAGACGGGTTCATCATTATTTTAAGAATTTGTATATATTATATTACGTATTATGTCTTTATAGAATATAGATGTATAAATATATAATATATAAATATGTATTTTTATTTATATTATATATAAATATAAAAAAGAGTTTAATGGTCATGCACTGACAGTGTAAAGTAGTTTTACACTGTCAGTGCATGACCATTAAACTCTATAAAAAATATATTTTATAAATATCTAATATATTTACTTCATTTTATATATTTATTTTATATATTTATGAAATATTAATATGTAAATATTCATTATTATTATTTTATTCTTAAGTTCATTTAATTAATTAACTATTGTCATCAATATTTTAAACTTTCATCATATTTTAGAGAAATTTTTATTTATATATAATTTTGATTTAAAGCAAATCCAATTGTGAAAGATTTTAGAGCATCATGGGCCATTAAAATTTAGGGCAACAAGAACCCATAATTCCTTTTTTTTCTTATGTATTGCACAGGGACCATATTCTCTAAGGGTTTTAGAAATTCTTCCTTCTACATTTCTCTCCAACCCTCTCTTATCCATTCTCACCACCATAACCATCTAATCAACTCTTTCTTCCATTTTTTTCTATCCCCAAAGTTGCAAAGCAAAGCTTCATCTCCTCACCTTCTAAGAATGTCACCGCATTGTGCTTCACCAACTCTATAAAGGAAGAGACATCATCCTTTTTGGTTGCTGCTAGCCGAAGATCAAAGAAACCTTACCGATTAGATGACTCTTTAGAATATCCACGTTAATGCCCTCTAGTTCAAATCACAAGGTATTCTCGTGTCTTCTATTGAATTTGCCATCGAAGGCTACTTTCCAATAGCTAGTATTTAATATCTAATTTTTCTTCTCTTTATTTCTCCATGTCTATCAAGGAAATAAGTTTGGGATGTGGAAAAGACCTATTATGATGGAGGACCAAAAAAGACTCAAGACAAAATGGGGAGGGAGCTTTGGACTTGGCAAGCAAAATGCTTAACTTTTGTATTTTGGATAATAGGCGAAACCCCAATGCTATATACATGTTTTGTGAATCTGAGTGGATTTCACTCCATTTGGTTATCTATGTTACATGTTTTCTGAGGGTTTTTTTTATGTATTGTATATATTGCCAGATGCATGTCTACTTGTCTAAATGAATTGAATTTGTTGTTTGCTTCACATCCTAAGTTGTAACTTCAAAAGATAATATTATTGTCAATATGAAATTTTGTAGCTAGTTAATTTTGTTATCAATTGATCTCAAATACTCATACATCTGTTTGAAATATGTTTTGTCCTAAATTCATATGAAAAATACTAAAACAAATTAGTTTTTAAATTCGCAGAAAATTCACCCAAACAATATCATAAATCTTGATCTATTTGTGTTTAAAATTCATCTCAAATTTGTTTGAAATTTTTTTAGGCAAAACTTGGATGAAATATTTTAATTTGCTACAAGGCTTTTTGATAAAATATATTTTGTCTAAAAATTCATTTCCCATTAAAATCCTTGGAAAATTGTCTAAACATCAATTGAAATTCATATGAAAAATCTCTTTGAAAATAACATTTTTCTAATAGTGAATAAAACCTCAACATTAAAAAGGAAACATTAGAATAAAATCAGGATAACATTAAAATATTCAATATTTCTAAATAATCTCAACATATCGTCACTAAAATCTATAACAACGGGATCATAATGGTAGGAGTAGCAAAAAAAATATGTGTAACTAAAACTTATACTAATGGAAGATAAACAATAGATACATGTACTTTCTAACAGCTTTAAGTATCATTATTAAAATTTATAGCGACAAAGACAAAATTGTAGACATAGTGAATTATAGAAACAAAAACAAATATCTTTAAAATAAGTTTATAGGGCCATGTCTACGATATTTATCATGTAACCATGATTTTTTTACTGTGACTAAAATGTTTATTCCTTGTAGCACTCTTACCTCACTTCTCACCTTATAAACTTCTTTTATATATGTATGTGTTTTTCTTTTATATATATATATATGGGTCAGGATCCGTTGACATTAGGTGTCAAAGTTAGTCAAATTACACCTTCAATAACTTTTTGTATAATGTAAATTTAACTAATCTAACCATTGAATTTGATATTCTTATTAATTAGATTAAGTATACAAAATTTTATACAATTCCAAAATTATTTAATAGTTCATCACATCACTTTATTTTAACGTACAATATAATATTAAAATATATATAAATATTCAATGTTAGATAACATATCTAACAAAGTCCAAAATATGTGAAATTTGATATACATGTTCATGAAGATAATATCACATAATTCAACGGTTGGATTAGTTAAATTTGCATTCAACAAAAAGTTATTGAAAGCGTAATTTGACTAACTTTGACACCTGGCGTCAATGGATTCTGACCTTATATATATATATATATATATATATATATATATATATATATATATATATATATATATATATATATATATATATATATATATATATATATATATATCAAAAGGTTATTTCAATTTCTACCCACATTTGTCCAAATCATAACATTTGGATTAAATGTATTGTCTTTTAATTCATCCAATTACTGTCTCCGTCCATGTACTCAGTTAACATTGCTGCCTTGCTGGAGTCTAATTAATTTTATGGTGATCAAGTGGTACCATATGCATTCTATCCACCATGCTGAACGTTCATCGATCTATGCGCTCATGGTTCACACAAACTTAATATAAAGCATTTAATAAGCAACTACCAATTAAAAAGTGTTTCCTTCCTCTGTTAATTCAATCCATATTTGACTTCCCCGAAATCTGCATAAGATGAAAGAATTTTAAAATGTTTTCCATATGGAATCCAAGGTTCACGCTACCTCCATATACAAAAATTAAATACAAATAAACGACAGTGTACAAAGAGACAATTATATTGATTAAAAAACGGAGAAAGAGATACATAATATTGTCGCGCTATCCAATATCCATGCCATATAATATATTATTCAAATATTTAAAGCTCTATTCACATTTGGCGAAGTAGTAATCGAAATTGTTCAAAATTTGTGGAATACTGTCAACCAATAATCAATTTGAGCACAATCTTTAAAACATTTAATTTTAAATAGTTTTTAATAAATAAATAAAAAATCAATTTAAAAATATTTTAAAAATTTAATAAATCAAAAATAGTTTTTAATTAAATTAAAATTGGTCAACTTTAATACTTGTAAACAACGGTGGAGACAATTGCCCACTGTGAACCCAATAAAAGTCGCGCTAATTTGGTACATATTCTTTTCTTGACCCGCAAAATGTGGATCGACAGTTTATTTTAATTGTAGTTAAAATTCCCAGAAACTTAACAAGCTAATTAAAGACTAAAAGACCATGCTAGCTGGGAAAGAAACGCAAGCAAAACGTAGAAGGATGACGTTGAATTTGTTTACGTTGTGATTGGATTAAGTGAAAGAGAATAGAAAGATATAACGGGGAAAAAATAAGAAATGTAAAAATAAAAGAGAAAAAAACAGAAAAAAATATTTTTTAAGTTACAAAAAATAGGAAAAATATGTTATTTGAATAAATAGACATAAGAAAGAAAAAATAGAAAAAAATATCTTTATATAGATGAGTGGAAATAAACAAATAAATTGTATAAAAATACTTTCTATAGTAATTAAAAAATTAAATTTACCTAAAAAAATTTAAAATTAATTTTTACTTTATTATTTTTTCTTAACATAAAAATATTCTTTACTTTTTATGATATACAAATTTATTTAATTTTAAAAAAGTAAATTAAAAAAAGAGCAATATTCCAATAAACATTTTTCTCCTATTTTATGGCAAGAAGATGAATGTTTTTATACGTAGGACTCAAAAAAAATATTAGTATGAAAATGTTTTAATATTGAGAATTTACAATGGTTTCTGAATTGAGATAGATATTTTATATCACTTCTAAGGCAACTGAAGTAGAAGTTGACCTCATTAAAACTTTTAAAATTTTTAGCAAGACTTTTCTAGATCAGTTGTATAAAAAATTGATTTAGAAAATACTTCTAGATTGATTCTTCGTACTACCAATGTAGAATGTTAACACCCTTTCTAATTTTTAAAAATCTTGATAAGACTTTCTAGATCGGTTGTACTAGGAACCGACTTAGAAAGTTACTTTCTACACCGGTTCTTAGTACAATTGATTTATAAATCCATTATAATTTTTCTAATTTTAGTAGCGCATTCATATTTTCGTTTTCACTATAATTTTCAAACTATCATTCTTTGATTCCAAGATGTCTCGATAAAAAGGATAATCAAACTGACATATTCCTTGATCTTCCTCTTATAAAAGTATGACTTTGGTTTGTGTTTTCTCATTATACATATCTTGTTTTTGTTATTCTGAATATGTGTATTTAATTTGTTTTTCATTCAAATCCTAGTTTAATAAGATGCACCTCCTTCGCTCCTTCACGAGGTAATGTTCTCTCTCTCTTGCTATCTCTTTCTTGTAATGTTTTCAAATCCTAACCTTGTTATCTCTCTCTCTTGTAGGTGGTGTCTGACAAGAATGTTTGAAAGCTCTAGATAGTGTGTTTAAAAGAATAATAACAATGTATTTGAAGGGAGAAAACAATGTCCTCAACTCGCTTAAGGAATTATTTCTTTCCCTAGACATTAACGAAGAGAACACGAACTTTCTCTTTTTTTATCACATGGGCCATATGCCAAAAATTTGCCTGTATTTTTTTCGTTTGATCTAATAAGAACATCAACTCTTTCTTGCAAGTTAACTCGATCTTCTTATCTCTTTTGTTCTACATTTCATAAACCTTGCACTTGAGTTATATGCATTCATCTTAAACCTTCTTTTCAAAGCATAAGTGAAAGCTTTAATAGAGATGAATGAATATCTCCTAAATGGAAGATTTATAATAATATAATTATGGAACAAAAGAGAGAAGAAGATTAAGCAAGGAAGAAATTAGTGTTGTGATTGTATCAAATGAAAACAAAAAGAAAGAGCTATCAAATTTCATGCATTTGGGCCATGTAACTTAAAAAAACGTTCACAAACTCTTTGCTAGCTGTTGTATGTGAAAAGAACAATTTCTTAAGTGAGTTGATGACAAAGTTTTTTTTTCTTTTGAATACACTGTTTTTAAGTTTAGTTATAATAATAGAGAAATTATATACATTCAATTTAGTCATTATAATAGAGAAGTTGCACTTGTATTTTGATACATGTACGAGATGTATCATTTATATAAATAATGAAATGAAATTGTTTTGCATTTTTTTATTTATTTGCTTGTTAATTTGTATTTGTAGTTTTTGAATTGAAATATTGTATATTCATGAATGCAATATGGTTTTATTGCTATTTTTTTAAAAGGTAGACTTTCTATATCAGTTGTTACCATAACCAATGAAGAAATTTTGGCAAAATTGATGTAAAAAGAGAACTCTTTATATTAGTTCTAGCGACAACTAATTAATGTAAAAAGTAAGTACTTTTTGCATTGATTCTCGCAACAACATGTATAAAATGTGAGTTTCTACATTGGTTTTAAAACTAATATAAAGTACCCATTTTCTTTATCGACTAATTCCATATTTCTCTAAAATTGATCTAGAAAGTTGAAAACAACTTATGTAAAAGACCTTTTTTGTACTATTGAAATTCCTTCATTCTTATTTCATTTTTCAAACAAACAATGAATTATTATTTCCATCAAATTTCTTTTTTTTTTTTCCTTCATTTCCTTAATTTCTATTTCCATCCCAACAAATGTAGGGTTAAAATTGAAAAGTAGTAAATATTTATAAAAAATAAATAAATGATTTTCTTGTTTTCTTAAATAACATATTGTAAATTTAAAACTATTTTTTTTTTCTCTGACCAAATACTACCACAGACAAATAAGAGTTATATACACAAATTTTAATGTATATATATATCCAATTACAAAATAATTTTAATAACTTAAACACTACTTTTAATGCACCCGTTTGATTTATAAAAGGGAAGAAAAGAAATTTAATGAAAGAGAGAAATATCTTGTTTGATTCATAAAAGAAGGAAAGAAAAAATAAATAAATTTATTATTATAAATTTAAAATAGTCATCAAATAGAATTATTAAATGAAAGACAATTTAATATAATTAGTATATCTTTTCTAAATCTCCCTAATTTTAGAATATAGTCAAAATATGATGAAGAAGGATTTTAGCCACCTATCCTTTCCTCCAAAATTTTAAAGTAAATAAAGAAAGTTTATAAAATTGTCTCTCCCTTCCCTTCTAACCAAACATTATGAAAGGGAAAAATTCAAATATTAAACTTGATATATTTTTTGTTTGGTTTAGATAATTCACTGCAAATGATATAAAATAAAATATTATTTTAGTCTGAGTTAATGTGGTTTTAGTCCATTAAAAAATTTCACTGATATAATTTTGATGATTTTATTTTGTTCTTGTAAATTTCATCTTCAAATATATATATATATATATATGGAGTAGAGCAGTTCCTACAACACACTCTTTTTAACACACATTTTATTATTGATTAAAATTTATTGAAAACTACAAAATCAAGAGAGAATCATTAAATAAGATGTGTGATCCACCAAAATTTGTAATTTTCAATAAATTTCAACCAATAGTAGAGAGTGTATTCAAAAGAATGTGTTGTTAGCATTTCTCATATAGAGCATATTTAGTGAGAAAGTCTTAATTTTTTTTAAGTGAGAGTAAAAAGAATAAACATTGACCATTAGATCTTAGGCTTAAATATACTTTTAATCCTTTATCTTTTTAAAAAAATTCATTTTAGTCCTTTATCTTTTAAAATAGTCAATTTGGTCTTTTATCTTTGTAAACTGCTCTATTTTGGTGGTCCTTTTGGTCAGCAACGTTAACTTTAATAACAAAAAAAGTCTAATTTTTTTTATAAAAAAGTGGTTAAAAACTGTCACATAATAATCCTGCTTTTTTCTTTCCTCTTCCTCACTTCCCCCTCTTCGTCTTCCCCCTTTTTCTTTCCTCTACCTCCTTTCAAGATCTGTCATTCCATGTGAGAGATTCATTGACGTGCCACCACCCTCTTCGATCATTCGCCGAAGCTTCGGTCACCATAGAAAACTCCAACCTCTTCTTCTCTCCACAACCATCGACCCTCACATCAAACCAAAACCTCTCTCTCTCTAAAAACCCAATGAAACCCACTTCTTATTCTCACTTTAGAACCTTCTTGGATTTGCTCCTCTTCCTAGATCTTGCCGCACCACTTGTCCACCACTGTTGTACTACTTTCCTCGATTTGCTTTGTTTTTTTTATGTTGTTTTTCCTTTTGTTTGGACTAGCAAAAAACGAAGAAGAAAACTTGAGTTTTAAAATAATTAATTTTAACATAGTGGCGATTTTTAACCGCCATTATGATAATTTTATTTTATTAAATTTTAAAAACGCATACACTAGCAACCAATACTCGTAAAATTTTCTTGATACAAGAAGCAATTTGCTACAAACTTTGAGGGCTTTTGATCGTCTCTTAGAGACATAGAAAAATTGTCAATCAATTTTTGAAAAAGTTGCTCCAATTATGAGTAACTTTGTGAATAGTGGTGGTTAAAAATTGCTACTATGTTTAAAATTAATTATTTTAAATATAAAACACTAACGACGTTAGTTCTAACCTAACGAAAGAACCAAAATGGAGCATTTTAAAAAGATAAAGGACCAAATTGACAATTTTAAAAGTTAAAGGACCAAAACAATTTTTTTCCAAAAGATAAAGGATCAAAGTGTATTTAAGCCTAGATCTTATAATGAATGGTTAAGATTAAAACACACAAGTCATGTGTGAGTTTTTTAAATGAATCACATGACATTAAATTATAACCATCTATATATGGTTGTATCTCACTCTTATATAAAAAGTATCTTCTCAGTAGAAATATTCCATATATGAGAGTGATTCCCATGAGAACAGTTGGTTATTGTGAGAATTGAGAATTTAAACCATTAGATTACATTTGAATGATTAAGATTAAAATAAAAATTGCACATGACATTTTTAAGTGGTCATGTGACCACTAACTAACTTATAATCTTGACCATCCATATATAATTGTATGGTTCAAATTTATTGTTCTTATTTCTCACAATAACTAAGTGTTTTCATGTGAGTCAATTCTTATATGGGGCCATTTCAAATGAGAAACACTTAAAATGAGAAAATAAAAACTTTCAATGATAGCCCTTTAATCACAATTAAAAATAAAATTGTGGCTGAGATTAAAACCTAATTATAAATGAGAAATGCTAGCAACACATTCTCAGATACACTATTTTGAGCATACTCTTTCCTATTGGTCAAAATTTATTGGAAGTCACAAAAAATTGTGGGTCTCACATCTTATTTAATGAACCTGTCTCTCATGATTTTATGATTTTCAATAAATTTTAACTAATAAGAGAGAGTATTCAAAAGAGTGTGTTAGAGAACGTGTTACCAACATTCCTCATTATAAATACCTCTTGTAGGACCATTACTATCGCCGCCTCCACCACTGTTGTCACTATCACTATTGCCACTGTTGTTACCCACCGTCGTCAAGATTGCCACCACCACTATAGTGATAATGGCGGTGATGACGACAGTGGTGGTAGCGACGACGACAACAATAACGACGGTGGTGGAGGTGGCCTAAAATATCTCAATTATCATGTCACTTTTCTTCAAGATTGTTGTTAATTACCCATAGTTATCACCATCATGACTGCCACCACCACCACCATGACCACTGTCACCATTGCCACCACTGCCATGGACGTCGCCGCATCCACCACCATCGTTCCAACCACTACCATGACCGTCGTCGCCATCATTGTTGTTGTTGCCGCCACCACCACCATGATCGATGACAGTGAAGGCAATGGTGGTAATGGTCATGGTGTTAACGACAATCTTGAAAAAGAGTAACGTGATAATTGAGATCTTTTAGAGATTTAATTATTGTTTAAAATTTTTTTTAGAGATTTGATGGTTACACGTGGTTTTAATTTGAATCTTAGGTATTTTAATCTAGGCTGTCCATTTTAATTTAACCGTTGAGATTAATCATTCTCATTCGTCTAAGAATGTCATACATATATATATATATATATGGGTCAGGATCCATTGACACCAGGTGTCAAAGTTAATCAAATTACACTTTTAATAACTTTTTGTAGAATGCAAATTCAACTAATCCAACTGTTGAATTTGATGTTATTATAAATTAGATTAAGTATACAAAATTTTATACATTTTCAAAATTATTTAATAGTTCATCACATTATTTTATTTAACGTACAATATGATATTAAAATATATATAAATATTCAATGTTAAATAACATATTTAGAAAAGTCCAAATGATGTGAAATTTGATATACATGATCATGAAAATAATATCACAAAACTCAACAGTTAGATTGGTTAAATTTGCATTCTACAAAAAGTTATTGAAGGTGTAATTTGACTAATTTTGACACCTGATGTTAACGGATCTTGACCACTAAAACCCATATATATATATATATATATAATCCATTTATTTTTTAGGTTCACTATTATTAAGAAAAAAGAATCTCGTGATTCTTAATGCTAATCCTAATCTCGGGCCATCTAAGTTTATTTTCTAGCCTTTGTGCACAAGCGCACATGAACTGAGTCCTTCTTTCCATACGATCTCAATGTCCAAGCTTTTCTCAAGTTAGACCTCCATTCTAAGTACCAAAATTTCCCGATAAGGTATTTTTTTTCCTTTATATTTTTTGTTGCTACAGTTCCCTGCAAAGTAAATCATTACATCCTCCCCGGCCGTGTCCCTTTTGAATGTGATCTGAACCAACTAAACTATGAACACCCACACGCTCGAGTCGTCCTCCATAAAGTTCTAAGTGGATACCAATCCATACGAACTGAAAGAGACAATTACTTTCTTAATTACGACCAAACCACGTTGCTTTATCTTGTTCCATACTAGTTTTCCATTTCATCATCCAAACGAATCTTAGGCTAATTATATTGATTCGGTATATATTTTATGTTCAGATTGTGGAGCGAGTAGAATGGCAGCTACAAACCTTGCAGCGACTGGAATAGTTCTGGAACCACTCACAAGAGACAATTACGACAACTGGAGTGCTCTTGTGAAGAACTATCTAACAGGTGAAGGTCTGTGGGGCGTTGTCTCGTATGTTTCTGAAATTAGTGTAAAACCTAAAACTGCTTCTGAGATTTGGAAGAGGAAGAATGCCAAGGCTTTGCATATCATTCAGCTAGCATGTGGATCAGAGATTCTTCCTCAGATTAGAGACCTTGGAACGGCCAAAGATGCTTGGAACAGATTGGGCGCCTTATACAGCTCACAGTTAAAAGCCGATCCAGATATTGAGCAAGGTATGTATCGACTTTTGCGCTTTCATTTTTTTTCCATTCAAGAAACTTCAGTTCTATATTTCAAGAGGAGGTTTAAAAAAAGTTAAAACAATGTTATTTATAAAGCACCATGCTTGAGATTTAGCCGCAATCTGGTAAATCCGTGAAAAGGTTTGATTTCTTGCAAAATCAATTATCAGAGCATCTTTCTCAAATCGCTGCCTGTATAAAGTAAAATAATTTTTGACACTGACGATGTTTGTTAGATGAATATGTACGGCTAATATATAATTGCGTCGTCCTCTGAATTTTTTGTTTTAATATGTTCTTTTAAGTTTAAAAAATTTCATTTTAGTTTCTTAAAACGTTTCTATTAATTAGACCAAATTAGTTCTTTCATTAATTTTTTGCATTAATTATGTTAATTTTGACTGACATGATAAACACCAGTAGCATATCTCATAATTTGGTAGATGTCATCAAATTGATCAAATTAAGGTGGTAAACTGACGGAAAAGCCAATTTAATATAAAAATACTTTACATAATTAAAGTGAAACTTTTTAAATTTAAAAAATTAGACTAAAACAAAAAAGTCAAATGAGACTAAAATTATATTTTAGCCGGTACGTATTGGACAAATGTTTTTCTTTCTTCCAATGTTGATAAAGATATAGAATGAATGCGCATGGGCGTTTTGACGCTTTTAGAAACTCAGAAGAAAAATTACACATAATAGAAACTTTTAATTTTTTTCGCTCTTAATATATATTTGTTAATCAGATGAATATATATGTCCGTCGGATGAAAGGATACTTTTGCACATTTCTTCAAGATGAAAACTTAGTGGGTGTTATATATATATATTGAAAACTTAGTGGGTGTTTGGATTCACATTAGATTATGTAGAATCACATTAAAATACTAACTAAAGTAATTTTAAATAAATGTTTATATTTTGGTTCTACGTAAAAAAATGATTTTGAGTTTGAAATTGATTTTAAGTTAAAACAACTTTAGGTACTTTTTAGGTTGAATTAAAAATTTATACTAAATTTTACTAGTAACTTGCTTTTAGAATAAAAACATTTTAACATAAATCATTTCACTTCAAAATTAATCTTAAATAAAATTATTTTACAAAATCATTTTCATTCAAAATTAGTTTTGTAAACCCTCACCTAAACACACATTTAATAAATTGCAAATAATCCAAAGTTGGTACGTAGTGGAACCGAACACTATCTAAAGTAAATGTCGTCACTTTAATTGACTTGCAATTATTATATTATACATGTAACTGCATAAGACATACATTAAAAAAAGCCACTAATTAAAAAATAAAGGATTCTTTTTAAAAATAATTTGTAGTTATTGTTTAATTATAACTTTTACCACTAGTGCTAATAGGTATAATTAAACAATAAATTGTTTTTATGGTTTAATTATAATTAACTTTTACTATTAATGCAAATAGATGTAGCAAAATGAGTAGTCACAAAAATTGAACAAGTATCGAACAATATATATATGCTTGCCAACATATATATTATTTTTGAGAAATAATTGTTTCTTCACATTTTAGAAAAACTGACAAAAAAGTGATTATTAATTTCTTTATCAAATAAACTGAATCAAGCATGTACTCATAAACTTAATTTTCCATCTTTAATATAATGTAATAATCAAATTATAGATATAGTGTTATATTAATGGAGATGAAAATGAGGTATTTTATTAAATTTACCGGGATTAACATAAAAAAAATTATAGGAAGCTATAAGCTCAAAAGTTACTTAGGTAATATATAAAAAACATTATAATCTAGTAAAATAAACTCGTTTACAGGTTTACTAGATATTTAAGTCAAACAAATTCATAAGCTAGTTAAACAATTTATAAGCTGTCTAAATTGATTTATTAAATATACTTAAATTGTGTTTAGCAAAATTAACTGATAAATTAGTTGAAAGTTGAAAAGTTATTAACTGAAAGTTGATAAACTAACTTATTTAATTAGAAGTGTTTGGTACCAAATTAGCTATTAAACTAGTTGAAAAATGTAAAATGATATAAAAGATATATTTATATATTTTTTATATGAATTCTATTTTTGAGGAAAAAATATTTTTTAGGTAGTTATAATTTTATTTTTTTTAAAAAAATTGAATTCTTATCAATTTTTCGTAAAGACAAAATATTAATTTTATCAAAAATTAAAATAAGAATGTAATAAATAAAATAAATAGTATAATATCAAAAATACGCTTAAAAAGGATAAAAATATCTTAAAAGATATTTTAACCCTAATTTAAATGAAATTGTATTAAAATATTAAGGATAAATATATGATAAAAAAAATAAGATACCAAGTATAAGCTAGTTGAAACTTATAACTTAAAAACTTTAAATTAGTCCTTAATTCTCGATTGCAAGATATTCTAAGTTCACATACAAAAAAGAAACTTTATCAAACACTTTTAATTTAATCAAACAAACTTAAAAACTAGTTAGATAATTAAGCTATAAACTAGTAGCATTCAAGTTTATAACTTATTATTATTTTTCATTTTTACCCTTAATACTTTAATACAATTATAAAAGTTTCATAAAAAAATAAAAATAAAAAATAAAAATTATGAAACTTGTAATAATCAAAATAGATAATGTAATATTAACAGAGATATAAATGATGCATTTCATTGAAGTACTGAAGATTAATTAAAATGGGAAAATTATAATAAGCTATAAGCTTAAAAGTTAGTTTAAGTGGTGTCTAAAAGCTAGTAGACTAAGTTTATTTCCTAAACACTTTACTCAAACAAGCTTATAACTAATCAAATAAGTTATAAGATAGCTAAATTTTCAATAAAATAATTAATCTTCAAACAAAAATGATAAAAGTCTCCAACAAAAATTAGAAAAATCTAAATTATAATTACTTAAAATATATTTTGTCTATAAATTAAAAAATTATATAAAAAAATATCAATATAACCTTTAATGTCATGTTACATTTTGTTTAAGAATTAATTTTATCTATCACTTTTATTTATAATAAACAAATATAATAATTTTCTACTAAAAAACAACTTTTCAACTTTAGCTAAATTTTAAACTTTCAACTAAGTTGTCAATTATTTTTATGGGTATGAAAAGTGTTAGCAACACACTTTCTAACATACTCATTTTAACACAATATTTTTGTTAAAATTTATTGAAAACTATAAAATTATAAGTGAAACTTATTAAATAAGAAATGAGACCCATAAAATTTGATATTTTCTAATAAATTTCAATAAATAATAAATAATATGTTAGTGTGTTATTAACATTTCTCATATCATAGTAATTATATTCATATATTCATTTTTTCTTACATCTCCTTTTCACCTTATTTTCCTTTATATATGTTTCTTTGTCTATAACGTCACTTATTACATCTTTCAATAATTCTCTCTATATTTTTTTCTTTTCTCTATTTTTTTACTACCTATCAACTCAAAATTAGGGGTCCATGTTTACCCTTTACCTATTTTTATCAAGGAAAACTTTGAACATACATTCCATTTTTTTGGGTATATGGGTAGAAAGAAGAGAGAGATAGATAGAAAAATAAAAGAAATATTATAGATGTGACAAATGATGTAATGAAAAATGAAGAACAAGGTGAAAGTGAGATGAAAAAACTGAGTGCATAACAACTCTTTTATCAAATGTAGAGCCTATATATATTTGGTTAAATTAATACGTAAGTCCTAAATTATTTAGTATTTTTAAAACACTATTGAAAATCAATGAATTAATGACCAATTTTTGTAACGGAAAATTGCTTTTCCCTCGCTAATTATGGTGTAGCAAAATTTTAATTAGGTTAATAGATTATTTATAAGTAAATTTTAAATGTTACATATAAATTATTTCGTTACTAGTTTTAATTTTTCTAATAGTGAAAAGATCCCTATACTTTAAAATTTTGTAATGAAGTCCCTCAACTTATAAATCATTTTTTATTAGGTCTCTAACCACATTTTCATTAAGGTTCCAGTAAGTACAAAGATCTAGGGCATGCTTATTTTTTTTGTAAAGAAAACTTGTTTGATAATAATAGTTTTTGAAAACTTTGGTAAAAAATAATATTTATTTTTCAGTTTTTAAAACAATAAATTAGAACATTTCTATGTTGTTTTAATTTTTTACTTTTAATTTTCTATTATTTATATTTTTCTTTGTACTGTTTTGTGTTCTTTCTCTACCCTACTCTCTAAAAATTAGTTATTAAAAATTGTTTTATAAAATAAATTTTTAAAATAAAAAATACAATCAAACACATGTTTTTGATTAGAAATTTGTAAATAATGTAGAGACTTACTGAATAATTAAACTAGACCTAATCCTTAAATCATTCGAAAAATTTTAATTAGGTTAATAGAATCTTAACGAAAATGTATCCAGGGACCCAATTAAAAATGATTTAAAAGTTTAGAAGCTTAATTACAAGCTTTCAAAATATAAGGACTTATTTAAAAAATTTAAATAATTTAGGAAGCTACAGATTTTGTGCTTCAATAATTTGTTTCATGGTTTGCGTGGCAGGTGTGGTGGACGATAGTCTCCTTCACAATAAACCGTTGCACAGGTATGTGGAGAGCGGTGAGTGGAATGACGCAAAATCAATAATGAATGTGGACGACGATGCTATATTTTCTATCTCCTCTGCGGGGAGGACGGTTCTGCATGTTGCGGTAATTGCTGGGCATGAACGCATTGTGGAGAATTTAGTGAAGTTAGGGAAAGAGAAATTAGTAAAAATGCAAGACAACTTTGATTACACTGCTCTTGCTCTCGCTGCTGAATTAACTGGAAGCGTCAAGATTGCAAAGTGCATGGTGGAGAAGAAGGGAGGGCGGGATCTGCTAACCATGAAGACCAAAGGCGACGAAATCCCTGTTCTTCTCTCTGCTGCTAAGGGCCACAAAGAAATGACTCGCTATCTTTACTTTCAGACTCAGTTAGACGAGTTCGTCGACAAAAATTCCCACTATGGCGTTTTGCTTCTTGCACGATGCATCACCGCTGAAATATTTGGTAAGCAATAACGCTTAACTAAATATACTTGATAATGAATTATTTTCAATAGTTGTGTTTTGATCTTCAACGGTAAGTAATAATAATGTTGTATTACCACAAATTATTTTTTCTAGAACTCTTGTCTTGAGAAAAGAGAAAAATAAATTTAAGAGTTAAATATGTTTTTGGTCCTCAAAAAATATGATAAAATTAGTTTTAGTCTTCAATTTTTTTTCTTTAAATAAAGTCCCTCAAATATTAAAAATACCCTAATTAGATTTCTGTGCTAACTGTATTTAACTTTTCTGTTAAATGATGGTCACATCAGTTTTTAAATAAAGTATTTTATTACTTGAAGTGTCCAGTGATAATTTTTAATAAAAAATCGTGTAATTGCTTTTGTTTTAGGGTTAAAAAAATCTATGGTGTAGGATTAAACATGTAATAATTTTATTTAAAAAGTATGTTATTAATCTAACTTAAACATAATAATTGATATAGACAGCTACATCAGTAAATTAATAATGACTGTGATGCTAATGTAACCATCATTTAACAGAAAAGTTAAACAGAATTTAACATAGGAATTTAATTATGGTATTTTTAATATTTGAGAGACTTTATTCAAGAAATTTTTTTTCTTGGGGGTTAAAATCAATTATATTATATTTTTGGAAGACCAAAAACATATTTAACCCTAAATTCAAATTATAAGATCACAAAAAGTTAGTACAACTTAAAAAGTTAAATATACATTTATTTTTAATCATTAGCATTTAATAATTTAATAATCTATATTTTTTTTTCTATAAAATGCTAACTAGTTCTCTTAAGTAGTTAAAGAATCAAAAGTAAAAAAAAAAATATTGAAAAACTTAACAATGCACTCTCTCATGATTTCCAATGCAACTTCAATGTAATATTCAAAAAAAAAAATTATTTATTGATTCCTTAATTAGTGTCTTTAGGACATTGGACACTTTGTTTTTATATCTCATAATAATAAAAGTTATCACTTGATATACTACATTTGTTTCAAAACGATTGATCTTTAAAGTTAATGCACATAGATTAAGAAACATTTAATAAGTGTAAAATATTAATGTATTTAGTCTAAAATACTCTTATTTAATATAAAATCTAATGTGATTGTTTGTTAAAATGATTTTTAAAGAAGTTGTAAGTACAATAATATCTCGTAAAGATCAAATATAGTTATTTTAAATATGAATATATGTGAAAAAAATAATAATTAATGAGACTTGAAACTTGCAAAATATCAAAAGTTTTAAAATAAAAATAAAAAGCTAAACCATCAATAGTTTTGAAATGAAAAGAATAATATTTACGAATAATACACTAAATTAATGTTGGAAAAATTGAAAGAAAATAGGTAGAAAAATAGAAATCCTAGATGTAGAACACGGAATGCAACATCTATGAAGAGAAAGCGACTATACAAAATTGAGAGAGAAAAAGAACTATCGAAAATATTCAGAACAGAGAATTCTGTATCTATTGAATGCAAAAGAAGGAATTACACGTTTATATACAAGATAGATGAGTTAGCATTAAACAACTAACAGAAAGGAAAGCCAATTAACCGTTTTCTGACTAACTAACTAACCGAAGCCTATACACAGTGAGGCCAAGCTATAGTGACCTTGACATCCCCCCAAGCTGGAATGTGTATGTCCAACATTCCAAGCTTGGAAATAAGAGTCTGAAAAGGGCCAGGAGCAAGGGGCTTTGTGAAACTGTCTGCAACTTGGGACTTAGATTGAATTGGGAGTAAGTGAAGGACAGCATTCTGAACCTTTTCCCTCACAATATGGTAATCAATCTCAATGTGTTTCATTCTTTCATGAAACACAGGGTTATCTGCAATGTGTAAAGCGGATTGATTATCACAAATTCACAATATTATCACTGCTGGACCGGAACAAGGAACATGTAGATCATGAAGTAAGCACAAAATCCATTGAGCCTCACAAGTTGTATGGGCAAGTGCTTGATATTCTGCTTCGGAGGACGATCGAGAGACAGTTGTTTGCTTCTTGCTTTGACAGCCGAAGCCTATTTACAGTAAGGCCAAACTATAGTGACTTTGACACTAGACAAGTCAAAGGATTATTTTGCCACATGAATTTTAATAATACAAAAATCTTCAAGATATAACAATTTTTCATGGAATAAACTTAAGTGGCAAAATAACAAGAATACAGTTTTTGTTAACCCAAGTCATTAGAGAAGTGAGAAGAAGGGTGCTTGAGAGAATAAAAGAAATTTCTCATGATAACGAATAGAATTAATAGGAAAAACTTGGTAATGGGCAGGTATTAAACTCGAAACTTGACAGAGTAAAATGACGGATTAAGTCAAAATATATGAAAACATGGGTTGGATAAAGTCAGGAACTTATTCCACAAGAAGTTTTAAGATAAGATAAATTTTAATTTAAAACTAAAATTAATTTTATTACCCCTTACGTATATCCAATATAGAACTTGTGCTCGTTGTTGTTTTGATATGCTAGATGTGGCTTTGAGTTTAATCCATCGTGTTCCACAACTGCCTCTTACCCATGAATCCGATGGCCTACGGCCCTTGTACGCATTGGCACGCATGCCTTCTGCATTTCCCAGTGGTTGCGGGTTTGGACTTCTACAACGACTCATTTATAATAGTAAGTTCTGACATTTTATCTTTTTCTTCTTTATTCAACTTTTTTAATTAATATTATTTTTTCTTAATCTTAATTGAACACTTTTTTTAAAAAAAAATCTATGGTACTCAGAAATTTAAGAATTTTGGTATTTTTATTTTCTTCTTTTTACGTTTAGTTGTATGAGTTTCCAGTTAATAATGTTGGCGTGAGTTGTCAATTAAGGAATAATTAGAGATATGGTAGAATCAATATCAAATCCTTTCTTTCAAGAGTCAACCACAATGCTAGCCTTAGATACTGTATTACCCAAAATAGAATCCATGATTGTCTCCTTGTACTGTTTTATATATTTGTAGTTGCTCTAGAGAATATGTGAAAAAAAAAATGAGAGGTAGAAATTGTCTTTTTATCAAATAAAACTCTCTTTCTCTCCCTCTCTCTTAGTGTGTTCAAAAACTCATTTAACTATTGACCTAAAAAATAATTGTACCAAATTTCTTAGATTTATTTGGATACCATAACAATTTTTTTCCTATTGACAATCACACTTTTAGTTTCATAGTCACAATCATTCATGGGAAATATTTTTTAATTTTTAATTTTTAATTTTGGAATTTATTGAATAAATTAATAAAACTTATATAATAAGAAATTTAAATTTAAATCCTTTGCTGTTAGTTGAATTAATCGAATGGAATAATTTTTATAGGATGTGTGTATGACCATGTATTACATAAATTTTTGTAAATTTTGTTTAAATTCAAAAAGTATAAATTAAAAGAGAAAATATATTTAAAAAAACATAATTAGATTTATAGAAAACTTAAATTTAAAATTAAAATATAAAAAAGTCATATACTTCTCATTCTCTAAAAATGAATACAATAAAAATTAGGTTACTCCTAAATAAGTATACTCCAATCTGATAAATACAACTAAATTTAGTTTATTTCAATTAGAATTGAAATAAAAATCAAAAGGCCATTACTTTTTAAGAGTATTGTAAAATTTGAGTTTTATATAATTTTTACAATTTAAAAAAACTGAAGTATTAATTGCATAAAAGTCAAAAAAATGTTGAAGATAATTTTTTATACATTTTTTAGAATTTAAAAGGAAAAATGAATAAAAAATAAAAAATATTAAAATTTAATTTTAAAAATTATTATGTAATTCTAATAAAAAAGGTAACATTTTTATTTATATGTATTTTATATCATATCTTGATATTATCTTATCTATCTCAAACATAAATATGATAACATATTTACTATCTAACAGATTATTTGGTGCTCATCAAATATTGAATAATATAAAATTCTCTTATTATATCATACTCTTATCAAACTCTTATATCCTATCATGACCACAAAAGAATCCCCTAAATAATAGGTAATTGTGGATCTAATTTAATTTTTAAACCCAACCAATGTGGTCCAATTCAATTTAAAATATGAAATGAGTTAAGTTTTTAGGTAATTTTTTTTTTGTTGAATTTGGGATATCTCTTAGCCAAGAGTCAAAAATTAATTTTTTAAAATATTGAGATTCATTTAAAAGATTGACCTCTCTCTTGGTTAAATTGAATCATAAAGATTATAACTTAATTAGCAGAAAAAGTTTCAGATTTTACACTTTTAAGCCTCTATTTTTATTTTTTAAAAAAGAATAAAGAGAACTTAAAATCAGGTAAATTCTTTTTTTAAATGATTACTCCTCAAATTTACTCACATTTTATTTCTTTTTTTATTGGCTCACAGTCTTTAATTTCCTTTTTTTTTTTATTTCACTCCAGAGGTATGTGTGTTATTTTCTAATAATATGTACGAAAAATCTTTTTATCTAATAATCAGCCAAGATTTTTTTAAAAAAACTGAAAATATTTATTTATATTATTAATATTAAAAATTTTGTTTCAGAAGTGTTGCCAAATTTTGTAGCACTTTAACTAAGGAGTAAGGCGACTTACATGTTGCTACATTCTTTTTCATCATATATTTTCTTGCTATACATCTTCCGCTTGATTTGCATGGTGACGTTTTAAGTGTTTCTATTGGATCTCTGTTTGATCAATTTAATCCGTATTCAGAGTAATGGAGAGCTCAAGTAAAGCTGTTTCACTTCTGTTTTCAGTTTTAAGATTAGAAAGACTAGAGATAAAGCTGCGAAACTCGTGCAGAATAACCATTCAGATTGTGCCAGATGTTGCTCAAGTAGAAGGCCTACATCTACACGTTGCACAAGAGGAAGGCCAACATAATACCTCCTTCGCAGGTCTGTATGGATTGCACTCTCTCTAACAAATTGCAAACTGGCCGTCTTAATATATATCCATTATATTTCTCCAATTAATAATATTTCCGGTACAACATGGATGTATGATATTTAATATATGATATTGGTAGAGAAAAAACTTATTTCACTAATGTCTATGAAAAGGGATTATATCTTATGTAAGTAAATATCTTCAATATTTAAAAACGGAAGTTAATTTACATATACAGATATATATTTAATCTTTAATTTATTGGAAAAACAGAAACAGTTGTGATTACGGGATAAAATTATAAAGGATACTCTTCGGGAGGTAATATAAAGCATATCTTTCATTGATGTTATTAGACTTGAATATCTTTGGTTAATTAATTTAGGGATGGTAATGAGTAGATTTTAAATATATAAGATGTTATAATACTAGTTTTTATATATGTATTTTAAAAGAATACATGCATCTAAATCTATGCTAGTATAAGTAGGATCTTTTATAGTTATAACCTTATTATATACATTACTTCCAAATGTTGGTCCCTTAATTACTATAGAGAAGGGAACTAACAACTTTTTTCTATTTTTTTTTTATATTGCAATGCTATTGAAGTCTTTCATTTATGTGCAGAAGTACTACTCACTTTTTTTAATATATAGGTGAATTTAACTCTTTTAAAATGAAAAGAACCGTATAAAATGATAAAGTCAGAGTGTATCTATTGATGATTTAAAGTGTGTTAAGTTTATAAGATGCTTATTCTTACTTTCATACTTTATATTTCTTCACTTTAGAAGAATTAAATCCCTAACGAATTTTGATATGTAGTTCAATGATTATGCCGCCTTTTACTATTAAAAAAATTCGTTTACCAATGGTTTCTCGTTAGCCTTGTCTTCATTGATATATACTTTATCTAATAGAAATTAAACTGTACGTGTAAATTAATATCATGATTCAATTTTGACAATATAATAAATTATATATATTATAACAAGTAATTCTGTTAGTATGTATAGGAAAATAGGAAATTGATATATACCATTGCTATATCATATTGCAAGTTAGCATAAAACATTTTACTATTAATGTAGATTCATAATGATTATACTAATAGTTTAATTTTACACACACACACATAAGTCTTCATAAGTCATTTTTGGAGCTTGATGGGTCGGATCAATCTCTATGAACAAGTCAAAGTGAGAATCATATGGATAAGATACTATATTTATCATTTATGAGGTATTTGAAATAATTTTTTCGTAATTTATTTAAACTTATAAAAATAATTTGTGATAGTCACCAAAAAAAATTGTAATTTTATAAGTTATTTTGAATTTATTTTGATAAACTTCTTTTTAAATCTTATTAAAACTTTTGACTTTCTTTCATTGAATAAGCATTTAATTAAATGATTTACTCAAATGAGTTCTTAATTCAAAACATTAGCTGCATGAATTTTCATTACTAATATATTGCTTTACTTACACGTTTTTATTTAATGTGGGACGCTTCACTTCTCGATCATCCTTTCTTTCAGCATATTATTTTAAAAGTTTAATTTTCATGCACTATTAATATAAATATTTTTACATTGTTAATTAATTAGAAATTATCTTAGATATAATTTTTAATATAATTATTATGAAAGTTATCAAACTTACTGTACATCATAATTTATAATTAGATGACAATATAAAAAATATTTACAATGTCAGTGAAATATAATTAAATTTGTATTTTGGTGCTATTTCATTTTTGTAAGTAATAAAACAAGATGAATCTACATTTCAACACAATTTCTTTGCCTTTTTTTCTTTTTCTAATAAGATGTAAAGAATTTTGTGATGAAGATGGTGTGTGTGTGTGTCAGAAATATTTTTCTAATTAACTATTGTCCAAAAAATGAAGGTCGATCTATCATGGCATGTTGTATGAATTTGATAGATGCGCTAGCTAATATTCGCATTGCAAGTTGTAAGAAACATTTTTCTAGTAAATGATATATGCTCGGCTAATAGTCTTCATGTGCCTTTTATTAAAGTAAGCAATTTTTTCTTCTTTGTATATGAATTTAAATTGAATACATCTATATACTGTTATTTAATTATGGATTATCATATGGTAAGATTGTTAACTATATAATAATTATTTTTAAAGTTATATTTAGAATATTAATTTTAATTAATTAACGGTGTAAATATTTTCAAACTGAAAAAATATCACAATTAATCTCTTTAATTAAAGGCTCAAAACTTTATTTTCTGTGTTGTTTCTTTAGGAAGGTTCTGTGGAGTGGCTTTGAATTTTCCGCCGGTAAAGCTCTTGGGTACGTATGTTCTGTTTCTTTGAGGAATCCTGTGCGCTACACCGCTACCATAGAATCAATGTGTGCATGCGTTGATCAGCATTTTTCCCCCTTTTGTTGTTCAGTACCAATACATAGATACCAAATGGAGTGCAAATATTTTGACACTTTTATTTTTCTCTTTTTCTTTTTGTCACATATATCATCTATTAAATTTACATTTTTTTTTCTTTTATTTCTCTCTCTTCGTGTAGATGAGCACTTGAATGTCCAAGTATAATTTTTGTTTGATGTTTCTTTCTTTCTTTCTTTTTTTCCAGGTCGACTGCTTATCTTCGTTCACCTGTTATTTCAGAAATGTATACTTTTAAGGTTCTATGCTGGTACGTCAACAGAAATTGGATTTATTTTGTTTGTCTTTTTTTTTTTTTCCCTTCATCCTGTTAAATTGTTAAGGCTATAATAATAGTTTTTTGGTCTACATTTTTTTTTCTTAGTTTCAGTTTGGTTCCTTCAAGTATTTTTGTTAGACTAAATTTATCCATTTATCACTTTACCGCATTAACTTGTTCGCATAACTTGTTTAACTTGATAAATCTAAAATTGTGAGAGATATCATATTAGATGGGAGGATCAATTTGGTCTAATTTTAGGATCAAAGTGAAACATTTTAAATTTAGGATATCAAACTAAAAATAAAAATAAGATGATTAACCAAAATAATATTTTAACCAATTGTTAATGATAAATGATATTACTAATGTATTTAGGGAAATTTAAATTATGAGAAATAATTATTTTTTAAAATAATTTAATCGAAATATACATATTAGTCCAGCTAGTTAATTATTTCCCTGACCCTTGTGCTTTAATATTTTATTCTAATTTGTGGACTTCAGCACTGAGTTTCTCCAATTATTTCTCCCAGACATTTATGAACAGAAAAAGACCCACTGTCTAATTGTTAAAATACTGAATTGCTTGTGCCAAAGAATTTCGGAATATAAGGAATCACAACTCCGAGAGGCTTCAGCGTATGATGCGATGTTGCAGGCAGCGAAGCTTGGAATTATTGAGTTCATAGATGCAATGAGGAACGCCAATCCTGACCTCTTATGGGCCATTGATAAAAACAAGCGAGGCATATTTTCTCATGCAATTCTGAATCGCAGAAAAGATGTCTTCCAACTCATAAATGATGTGAATGGACGGAAGGAGATAATCAAATGTCGCGCAGACGCGTTTGGCAATACCCTGTTGCACTTGGCAGGATACTTGGGGCCTTCCTCTGATCTTGATCGCAGATCCGGTGCTGCTCTCCAAATGCAAAGAGAACTTCAATGGTTCAAGGTTATTCATCTATATATATACATATATATATGTATATATATGTATATATATATATATATATATATGTATATATATATGTATGTATATGTATATATATGTATGTATATGTATATATTGTAAGATAATTATTAGTTATAACTTGTTGACATACTCTAACTAAAAATCAAGTGAGTGTACATTAATAAATCTATATATGGACTTGCTAACGTACATCCGTTTATTTTTAGTTAGAGTACATTAACAAGCTATCCCATTAGTGTATTTAAAGATAATTTTAATTATAACTTATTAACATACTTCAACTAAAAAATAAGTGTGTAGGTTAGCAAACTGTACAAGTATTTGCTAACATACACCTATTTGTTTTTTAGTTAGAATACGTTAACAAGCTATATCATTAGTGTATTTTAAGATAATTATTAGTTATAACTTATTAACGTATTTCAACTAAAAATCAAGTGGGTTTATGTTAGCAATATATATATATATATATATATATATATATATATATATATATATATATATATATATATATATAGAGAGAGAGAGAGAGAGAGAGAGAGAGAGAGAGAGAGAGAGAGAGAGAGAGAGAGAGAGAGAGAGAGAAACAAAGAAGTGTATAAATATGTTTTTGATTTTTATAAACTATATTTTTGGTCTTCATTAAATAAAAAAGTTGTTTTGAATTCCTGTTTTATTAAAATATTTAATTTTAATTTGTCACTATATGAAATCTGTTAAATAATGATGTACACATGTGAAGTAATAAGATATATTATATTATTTGTATAATATTTTTCTATAATGTTTTCTATATAACATTATTGTTCTTCTCACTTTATTGTATCATTCATTTTATCGCACACTTACGTCTTTTTTCTTCTTATTTCTCTTTGTTGTACAAAGAAATTGTATAAATATATTTTTTCACAAAAAAATGTCACTTTAAAAAAGAAAATACACCACAAAATATATTGAATGTAATTCAAATGCATAGATAATATGAAATTTTTTACACTATCATTCAATTATAGATTATTTGTAACAATTATTCTAAAAGTTATATTTAAAGTAATTTTTAATTAATTAACAATGTAAAATTTTTTACAGCAACAACATATGAAAATTAAATTTTAATATATTTTACCTAACAACCGAATTGAAACTAGAGATAGATACTTTAATATATTAAAACGATTTTTTAATAAGAATAAAAAATAACTTATTTTATACTGACTATTAAAAAACATATTGAAGCCTGAGGAAATTATACCAATGTGCTAATTTTAAATTTTATGTTAATAAATATTCTCACTTTTATGGCTTAAAAATAAAGTATACGAAATTCAATGGAACTCATTCTCATTCTTGATTTGATTTCATTGTATTAAATGCACTCAAAAGTTTTAATTAGATCCCTTTTAGGGTGCATGCACTACATGCATGATTTAAGATTTTCATAGCGACATTTGTTACTGCAGGCTGTTGAGAAAATTGTGCATCCCAAGTGTAAGGAAGACAAAAATGCAGATGGTAAGAAGCCCCGTGATCTATTCAGTGAAAGCCACGTGGAGATGGTGAAAGCTGGTGAGAAATGGGCAAAAGACACAGCTAGTTCTTTTACTCTTGTGGGTACTCTCATAACTACTATCATGTTTGCTGCGGCCTTCACTGTCCCCGGTGGAAACAATCAAGAAACAGGAGTGCCCATCTTCTTGCATGACCATATATTCACCTTGTTTATTATAGCAGATGCAATATCACTCTTTACGTCTTCCACTTCAGTCCTGCTTTTTATTGGGATCATCACATCGCGTTATGCTGAGAAAGATTTCCTCAAGACACTGCCATTGAAGTTACTTTTCGGCCTTGTGGCCCTTTTCTTGTCTGTGGTGGCAATGATGATATCCTTTTGTGCTTCCCTTGCTATGATGCTAAAGGGATATCAGCGGGTCATAATAGCAGCCATGTCACTTGGGAGTATTCCAGTTATTGTCCTGGTACCGTCACAGTTGCGCCTCTTCCTTGAGATTTTCAATTCTACAATGTATACAACATATATCAAGTGAAGGGAATCGATAGCGAGTGCTAATTAACTGATCTAGGCCGCTGGAGTTGAGCACTTTAGTGTCTTAGTAGATATAATCATCCAATTCGACAAGCATCAGCTAGTTGTTAGCAAAACATTTGGACAAGTGATTGAGGCAAGTGGATTTTGCAGGAAATAATTAAAATATAGTAATAATATATGTAGTTCCTAAAACTTCATAACTTAGGTGAATACATTTATTAGAATAGTTACATACTTAATTAGAGATACACAAGCGCACCAAATTTAATATATCTGATCAAGCCATGTTAATATATCACTTAGCAATTCACTAAAAAAACTAATTCTAAACACTCATGTTTAATTTTTAATTAGGAAATTTTCTTTAAATAGGCATTGCTATTTTCACATGGTAAGCCCTTTTGAACAAAAATGGACCAATACCTATACAAATATTAAATAGTGAGCAATACAAAAACTCTGTGTAAAAATGTAAGGATTAATTTTGATGGGATCTTGAGAAATGTATTAAGTTGTTGCAAGTAATAATTAAATGGTAAGAAATTGAGTATTGTTATGAGGAATTGAAATAATTCCACAAACACAATTCTAATAGGAACCAAGAATATTGATTTTAAATTGATTTGTTTCAAGCGAATAAGAATTAAATTAAAAGAAACCAAAAAAGATTTTTTTTTTGTCCTTATGAGAGTGAATCCCCCTTTTGACTCTGCCTTGCCTTCAGTCTTCATAATAGTGATCGCACCATTCTCTTCCCTCGTTTTAACCTTTTATGCTACGATCTATAAGATCTTCTTCCTTGTTCGAGGCCTTCAACGAAGAGTGAGAAACCTTAGCAAACAATTCCATTAGTTGGATGACGGGTGACACGGACAAAGAAGAAAATCTTTCTCTCTCTCTAGTTAAAACAAATGAATCTTTGTTGGTTTAGGTAAACAATAATGAAATTGATAGATGTAAAACAAAATATTTTGTAATAATCACAAATCACATTAATAACAAGACATTGATAGAGTATAATTATTAATAATGTGATTTAAATTTACAATCCAATTAACATTTGAATCACTTAATTGTGCTCATGATAGTTGAGATCACAATAACACAAAATAGTATTTCATTTATTTAAATGTATGTATGGATACATTTTAAGAAAGAGATCAAATCATTAAATTTTCACAGTATTTTGCATATTATGCTCATGATATGTGAGATCACAACCATACAAACTTAACAAAATGATTAATAGAATATCACATTCAAATGATCAATTTAATCAAATCGCAAAAGTATTCAATCATATTGAATGTTTTACAAAAGGATATTTAAATTATACAATATTCTACACAATTATACTCGATCATGATAATTGAGTTTATAATTATGTAAAATAATATCAATAATGCTCGACAAAATTTGATAAAATGTCATATTGCAAACAAAATATATAGATTTAACTTAAAATATAAGTATTAACCGATAGAAAATTGTCTTATGTGTGTCATCAATGCTATCAAATAAGTAACACAACAAATTGGGAAAATTAGAAAAGGGAGTTATAGTGGGGAAAAATTGGTTTTAGGAAGAAGTTTGTAGGAAAATAGGGAATGGAAACAATGCCTCCTTCTGGTTTGATAAATGTGCGGGTGAGTCAAGTTTGAAAGATTGCTTTAACAAGCTTTTCCAAATGTTAACAAATACGGAGGCTAGGGTGAGTGAAATGGGGTCTTGGAAGAATGGAGTTTGGGAATGGAAGGTATGTTGGTGCAAAAAGCTGTTTGAGTGGGAGAAGGAATTAGAGAACAATCTAATTGACTTTATCAGCAGGATACCCTTATTTGAAGATAAACCAAATTGGTGGATTTGGAAAGCAGATGTTTTAGGTGTTTATTTAGTCAAGATGGTGTCAAAAAATACAACAACTTCAGTCAAAAGTTGATAGTAATCATTTCAATAGGTTATGGACCTCTATTGTACCTAAAAAATCTTTTGCATTGGCTTGGAAAGTAATCCTTGATAGAGTTCCATCAAAGGATAACCTAAACAGAAGAGGGGTGTCACTACAAAACAACAACTTATTATGTGCTTTCTACAATTGTAGATTGGAAACAATAGATCATTTATTCTTTACCCGTCCTATATCAAATTGTATCTGGCAATAATGTCTTAAATGGCTAGGAAATGGGTCCTCAGTCTGCTTTCTTGTGGGAAAACTCATTTTTTGTCCTTCATTGGTTTTGCAAGGAATAGGAAACATATTGACATTTGGCAGCTTGTTTGGATTTGAACCTTGTGGTTTATATGGTTACATAGGAATCAAATTTGCTTCAAGTCATCAAATCTGAATTCTAATGAAATGTTGGAAATGATTAAGATTAGAAGTTGGCTTTGGCTTAAAGCAAACTTTGAGCACATAACTATGAGTCATTATAAGTGGTGATCAAATCCACATTCTTGTTTAACCTCTTATTGTTCTTCTTAATTATCTTATCACAGGGATGGTGAATATGCAATATATGTGTCATGGTTTGCTGCATATTTCCTGACTTTGCATATCTGTTATACCAATTGTTCTGTTAATTTCATCAGTATTCTTATATGTTGTATTGTGGTTATGCAAGTACAGGAACATGTTATACCAGCTAAACTGCAACTTATCAGTATTCTCATAACCTATTTTGAGGTCATACAAGTATCAGAACTGAGTATTTGTTTTGCTGCAAAGAAGGATCAATAATCCCAAATACACAATAATATGGAAGTCAATTACTCGTTACTTGCAGCAATACTTCTCTTGCTGGATTATTACATCTCGTATATTGTTGTCCCTCCTTACTTTCATTCATCCCTTACGCTGTATTTGGTATCGAAGAAGTAGCGAAGAAGAGAAGAGAACCGCGCGGAAGAGAAGAGAACTACGGCATTTCTTTTCGTTTGGTGGCGTGAAAATAGCGACGAAGTTTTTAAATTTTTTGTGGGTCCCACGCCAAATTTAATCCATCCAAAACTGCGAAGAAATACAACGTTGATTGCAAGTTTTCATCAATACCCTTGCCTCTTTTGCGAATATTGTGTGCAATATGTTAATCACATATTCGAATATGTGTATACATATTCGAATATATAAACATACATATTCGAATATGTTACATATTAAAATCTAAAATTCAATTTTTAAAATTAAATAAATATATAAATAATTATTAATATATAAATATTTACATATATATATATATATATATTCGAATTTAAACACAGTGTATTCGAATATGCATATTTACTAATATGTATTCAGATATATATGCCATGCATAATCAAATATACAAGAATATATTCGAATACTGTTTGAATATATTCGAATACTGGGTGCAAAGTCGAACATATATATATATATATATATATATATATATATATATATATATATATATATATATATATATATATATATATATATATATATACACGTAGTGCCATATATTCGAATATGGTAATCAAATAATCGAATATATGGCACTATTATAGCCATATATTCGATTATGTGAGTAGCATAATCAAATATATGTTACTTTTTGAACAAATATCACGGTAAAAAAAAAAAAGGATATAAGTGTAATTTTATTTTTTCATTCCAAATCCCAAAAAGTCAAAAGCAAACTTCCACTTTATTTCTTCTCTACTTCTCTCTAACCAAACAACATCTATTTTCACTCTATTTCTTACCTATTTCTCTTCTCTTCTCTTCTACCTACTTCCTCTCTCTCTATTTCTCTCCTCTCTACCAAACACAGCGTTAAGGATTAATAATCAATATTTTATTCTCAATATTATTAAATTTTATGAGAGAAATTTCATTCTAACCAAATCGTTCTAAACCATAATTTCTTATAAATTTTGTGGCACTTGGTACTCAATTTCACTTAAAAATGGTTAGAATTTTATTTATCATCACTAATTGTTAAAATTATTATTATTATTGACGGTGTCTTTGTTACTGGTGATATAATCATTGCCGCTACTAGTATCTATTCAATGTTATCACGTTTACTTTTTTTTCTTTACCTAATTATTTTTGTTTTTGCCATGAACCATTTTTAATCTAAAAGTATGTCACGGTAAATGTTGCTCATTTAATTTCTCTCCTAACTTTATTATTATTATTAACCTTTTGTTTTATTTATCTTATGTAAGCTTTTAGTTAAGTCGTATGTATTTAGCCTATGGCCCAACGTGAGTGATTAATAAAAATTTATGCAACCCAGGCTACACACATAGCACGGTTTTGGGTTCCAAGTATTGTACACATTTTTTTTTTTTAAAGCTTAAAACTACCGTTTTGAGCAACCCGAAGACTGTCTACATGTCTCTAACCTTTCCTTCTCCTAATGACTGAACGTGTTGGTTAAGTGTGCCCTCAACGGAAAAACGTCAAACACCTCACCGATGACCCTGTTTGAGCTGCAACTAAACGTGTGTAAAAATTCCACACCTTCCCTGTTACTCCTCGGTGGCTTCACCTATTTCCACCCGGCGTAACCAACTCTCCACAAAACCATAACATTGCACTCAATTTGTTATAGATTACTTCGTCAAACTCTGACTTATAACAAAACTTGTATAACAAAAAAGGTTTAATTCCACATTTTGTGACCATCTTTCATGATTTTGTAAATTTTATCACTTAACTATTTTAATTACATATTTTGTCACCTAACTTTTAAAATTTCTTACATTTTGTCACTTAATTATTTTAGTTACACATTTTGTCATTTAACTTTTAAAATTTTATGTATTTTGCCATCTTATTAGTTGACCGTTAATGTAACAATTTTGACCGCTAACGTGGTAGATTGAGTGTTAACGTGACAAGTTGACTGTTGATTATCACGTCAGTGGTCTAAATTGTCACGTCAACAATCATCTAAAGGAGTGGCAAAATGCCAAAAATTTTGAAAATTAGATTGCAAAATGTGTAATTAAAATAATTGGGTGACAAAATATAAAAATTTTAAAAGTTGGGTAACAAAATATTTAATTAAAATAATTAAGTGGTAAAATTTGTAAAATTATAAAAGATGACCGACAAAATACACAATTAAGCAAAAAAAAATAAAAAATCAAACGAATCCAGCCCCTACTATTCAGTTACAACGACGAGTCCAAAAACAGGACATCCGTCAGCATCTCATTCCAAATGGGAAGCGATTCATAAAAAGCAACTACCACTAAACGAATCAATTCGCATTCGCCGCAAACCATATCTACTACAATAATAGCAATGAAATCAAGAACATATATAACCATCAAGCCAATCAAATTGAAAGAAATGAAATTCCTAGACAATCACCAATGTCAAGCAATCATTTAAATTGTAAAAAATTTACCACAGTGAGGCCTAAACCTCTTCCCCCACCTTGAAATTTTGTTGGGAGTTTGAAGATTACTGTTCCCTCTTCACGCACAGACGAGCCCACGCCCTGTTCTTGATTCTCACGTTACCATTAGCAAAGCAAATGAGTTTGGGTTGAAAGGTTGAGAAATGTGTAGAGAGGTTTTTGGAAAGAGATTTTTGAGAGAGAGGGAGGAAGAGATAAGGATCTCTGCTACGTTTTAACCAAAAAAAAAATCATCAAACACTTTCCCCCTGTTTTTCTTTGCGTCACCGACTCTGCAAAGGGGAAGAAGCTTCTTCAAGTAACTGATCTAATGATTAGAATTATCCAATTACTCCTCACTGTTAGATTTCATTAATGTAACCCAGCTGCTAGTGTTATGGGTCTCTAGTCCAACAAGGAAGAGAAGGGTCTTTCCATCCATTTTTTTTTGCTTTTTTCACTTCATATAATGTTTTGTTATTTTCTTTTTTGAAAATACCCTAACAAAAATGTATTTTTGTCGTACAAAATACACAATGAAAATGTTAAAGATGTGTGTCTTCCTTACACAATAAGAATGTGTTTTCATTGTGTGTAGAAGACACACTCCTTAACACAATGGAAGTATGTTTCCGTCATATATGTGTTTTCGTTGCGTATTGAATTCGAAACACAACGAAAACAGGTTTCCGTTGTATTAATTTTTTTGAAAAAAATAAATTGAATTATTAATTATAATATAATTTATCTTTTTTAATATTAATCATATTAATTATGATATAGATTACCATCTTTAATTGAAATCAAATTAATTACGCTACAATTTATCTTTTTTAATAGTATTCAAATTAATTATTACACAATTTTAAAAAATATATGATACAAGTTGCCATTTTTAATAATAATCAAATTAATTATGATACAAAATTTTCTTTTCAATAATAATCAAATTAATTATGATATACTTTTAAAAAATATACGATACAAGTTACTATAATTAATTCAATTACTATTAAAAATTGTAATTTATATCGTATATTTGTTTAAAATTGCATCATAATTAATTTAATTATTATTTAATAACAATCAAATTAATTATGATACACTTTTAAAAATATACGATATAAGTTATCATAATTAATTTAATTACTATTAAAAATAGTAACTTGTGCCATATATTTTTTAAAATTACATCATAATTAATTTAATTACTATTAAAAGGATAATTTACATCATATTTATTTTGATTATTATTAAAAACAGTAACTTATATTGTATATTTTTTAAAATTATATCTTAATTAATTTGATTATTAATTAAAAAGAATAAATTATATCATAACTAATATTTTAATTGATTTTTTTCAAAAAATTAACTCAATGGAATTTGTTGTGTATCGAAGTTTGATACTTCAATATACAATGAAAATACATTTTTGTTATGTATCATAGAACTATACATAACAAAAATGCATTTTCATTATATATCAAACTTTGTTACATAACAAAACACATTTTCATTGTGTACAATATATAACAAAATGTGTATTTTACACAATGAAAATGTTATGTTAATAAATTGAGAATGGAAAGGAGGGAGAGAGAAGGAATAAAAAGAAAGAGAGGATAAAATGGTAATTAATTGTGTTTTTTTAAATGTAAAGAGTGAAAAAAGCAACAACAACAAAAAAGTGAGAATAGTAGCCCCCAAAATAGAACAACAACCTAACTTTTTGGGCTTGACTGTGTGTGTGCCCGCGTTTTGGGTTATTAAATGAGAGGAAAAAACATCACAAACTTACACAAACATATCGGCATGCGGTTTTTGTGAACCCAAAAGAGAAAAAATTATCCAATTAATTATTTTACTAATCCAAATTTAATCATCTATTAATATATTCCTTTAATTAAATTAATCTAATTCTCACCTAGTTAATTAATTAATTAAATTTATACTAATTTAATTCATTACTCTATCCTTCACCAAATTCTCTAATTTAATTTTCAACTAATTATCTTATTAACTCTATTCTAATTATCTATTAACACACTCATTTAATTATTTAATTTAATCTTTTTTTAATTATTTATTCAATTGATTTATTCTTACACTCTCCTAATTATTTTAAATATCAACTAATTATTCACTTAGTTTTAGTTAATTGTTTTCACACTACTAAAATTGTTAATATTTTTATTAAAAATTTAATGGTCATAGACTAATAATATAAAATAGTTTTACACTGTCATCTAATCATAAAGCACCATTTATTGTAAGTTTGTTAACATTTATAATTAATACTTTAAAAATCATATTAATGGTAATTTTTAATTAGATGATATTATAAAACTTTTTACACTGACAGTATATGACTATTAAACTCTTTTATTAAACCTCCTATTAATACTTAAAGCTTCACAAATCTCGTTTTGATCCATGCACAAAATCTTAATTTATTTAAATTTTTAATATTTTTCTAAATTACTTTCAATGACTCTTTTTAATTGCATTAATTTAGCACGGATGTAATTATAATACAATTATTTAAACTAACATCCAATAGCATGCAAAAAAAAAAATATTTTATTTTATTTTTGCAAATAAAGAAAGTTTAGAGAAAAAAGATGTTACATACTTCAGTGAGTGCACGCCAACTACTTGGTGTTTTGCTCCTGTGAGCAATTTGGGTGAACAACAACTTGTTTTTATTACTTCTCTTTTCAAAACTCTGATCATGGTGTTCGTGCTCGCAAGAAAGATGCGTCCTTATACAATCAACACGTTTTCTCCACGACATTCAATTTTTACTTGGCAGACATGGTACTAACCCCCAACAGAATTCAATCACCATAGAAATTCATGAATTTTCTTGGGAAAATTAAAATCCAAAAACACCACAACACAATCACTTAATTGAAAGAGAAAGATCAAACCCAATTAGGATCCAAAAAGATAAATTGCAAAAACTAACAGAAAAATAATCAAATCTTTAGCAGGACAAAAGGTGGGAATTTACAAAGAGGGTTGATTTTTTTTTTTTCCCCATCCTTTTCTCGTGCGGCTAATCCCATAGTGCTTCACCCTCAAATAGTTCATGCACAGAAACTATTTGTCAAAACGCTTGACCCAGAAGAGGTTGGAGTTCCCTTCAAAGGCCCTCACATTGTCGTCTTCGTGATTCTCAAACGTGTTGGCGCGACGAACGATCATCAACCACGACAGCCATTCCTGTTGTGTCATGGCACTCCGGCACCAGAAGAGTCCCCGGAAAATCACAGTTGTGCCGACGAGGAGTGGCCCGTAAACGTTGTCTTTAGCGGCGAAACCCCCTTTACCGTATTTGAGGTTGGTCATGCTGACGAAACTCACCATCGTTCTTGCGCTCCTCTTATTTGCAACATGGTTGTCGAACCCATCAAAGCTTCAAATCCGAGATCGACGCCGGATCAGATGAAACGATGAAGATTGGGAACGTCATGGGTTTTGCCATCGCTGGAGCCACTGTACATGGCAAACTGAACTCGTAACGTAGGAGTGGATCTAAAAGTCAAGATTCTCCTTTTGCTTCTACTTTCACCATAACTCACACTTCTTCGTCGACGACGACATTGCACCGTTAGCTCTCGGTGCTGGCGTCAGAATCAAAATCGAGGGGTTTGGGAGGCGCATACGGTTTTGTGGGAGATAGAGAAAGCCTGAGATTGAGGGCGAAATTATAATTATATATCGATTTGATTATTTTCATCTAACCGGTTATAAGTAACAAATTGCAGCCGCTCATTATAATACTATTATATCTAACAGTATAATATTGTGATTCACCGGTATACTACTTATTTTATGGTTTATCCTAGAGTTCACCAAAAATAAAAATAAAAAAAGGGTTAATTTTTAAAAATAAAAATTCAATTTTTTTTCTTGAACTTTTTTTCAATTTAAATTTTAAAATTTTTTTTCTATTTTTTATTTTCTCTCCACCATTCCAAACAAGCCATTATAATGGTATGAATTATGAGTCAGGGAACTTATTCGAACCAAATCAAATATTGACTTGCAAATTTTATTAATTATTTATTTATTTATCGGTAGTGAGAGGGCTGTCTAGTCCGGCTTTTTTAAGGGTTGTTTACTTTTATTTTTATTTTCTGTTTTTATTTTTTACTTATAAAACGGTCACTTGCTTTTAACTTGTTTTTTATTTTCAAAGATTTGTATTAAAAAAAAATCGCTATTTACTGTATAAATATTTAAAAATAGAAAACATATTGAAAAAAGTGGCTTTTTATAATTAAAAATCTTATTTTTACTTTTTAATTACAAATTGTTATTTTGTTTTTAATTTGTTTCCATGTTTTCAAAGATTTATATAGAAAATAATTTTATTTTATTTTGGTTTTCTATAGATTGAAAATAAGGTGATAATATTGTAATTAAAAAGTGAAAATAAAATATAAAAAAAAAAGTAAAAACACAAGTAAGCGGATCCTAAGTTTTTCATTTTCTTCAACATTTCTTCATCATATAAAACGTTCATAATAAAACCTAGGTCCAAATAAGAGAAAATAGGTTATGCATTGACGATGTAAAGCAATTTTAAACTATCATCCAATCATAAACTATCATGTATGGTAAGTTTATTAATTTTTACAATAACTAACTTAAAAGTCATACCAATAATAATTTCTAATTGGTTGACGGTGTAAATTTTTTTACATTGACAATGCATGATCATTAAACTCCTCAAATATATGTAACATCTTCACTAATGATATTAGTTTTACATAAATTTGGTGTTCAAGTTAAGTCACAATCCTAGCAGGAACTTTATCAGAAAAAGTATCATATATTAACAAAAAAAATGTGAGTGTTAATAATATGATATATATGATACCAATAGATAATTTCGTTGATATAAAATATTATTGATATATTATCAATAATCATAAAATTAATATGAGTATAAATTTACAACGTCTAATAATTTAATTTTTCATTTAATAAAAATCATATTAACGTGAACAAGTTTAGCAATTAATATTTTTTTTTTTACTAGAAATTTCTTTTTAAGTATAATTTAAACTTGATTTTCCTTCTGGAAACTTTTATAAAATTTCAGTTTGTAATTTCACCCTTTAGATTTATTATTGGTATAGCTTAATTTAGAGTATTCTTATTATACTCAAAATAAGTCATCATAATTTTATCTAGAGCACAGATAATCTTTTCCCGGAATAGTGTGGATTGGGTTTGATAAAGAAAAATATATGAAGAAAAAAGAAAAGATAGAAAAAGAAAATAATAAATATGATAAGTGATGTAATACAAAAAACAAAAGATAAAAAATATAGTGAAAATGAGATAAAAAAAAAGGTTAAATTAATTGATAAGTCCTTGAATTATTTTGGAAATTATAATTAGGTCCCTAAATTAAAAAAATTATAATTAGGTTTTTGATCTCGTAAAATTTTTATAATTAGATCCCTGATTTAGTTTATGACAACTTGAAACTGTAAGAAAATGACAATTTGTGATGGTTTTAAAAACCAGGATTCAATTACAAAAATTTTACAAGATCAAGGACTCAATTATAATTTTTTTTTAAATTTAGGGACCTAATTAAATGGGCAGGTGCTGAAAGCCTTTGATTTTTTTAATTAAACCCTAATAAGCTGCCTTTAAGCTCTTTCAAACAGGGCCTTAGTATTGAATAATATTATACCTTCCTAACATGCTCTTACTAATCCTCCTACTTCCTTGAAAAATAATTGTTAAATATGTTTTATCTTTTCAAGACTTTAAATATATTTACTTTTTTAATTATTTAATACTTTCTTATAAGAAAGTAACAACATTTATAGGAAGATTAGTGGAAAAATATAACATTACTCTTTAATATTTTTAAAATTTATGTAGTTAAAAAAACTCATAAAGACAAGAGAAAGATGAAGTAAGAAAAAGCGCACAAGAAGGGGGGGTTGAATTGTGCATTTAAAAAAACTTTTCGAAAAAGGTAGATCAGTCTAAACAAAACGTTTTTAAGCGTAGGGATAGAGAGAAGAAAAACACAAAAAGCTTTATACTGGTTCACTCAACCTGAGCTACGTCCAGTCTCTTCACCCAGAAGATTTCTACTAACCAATCTTTGGTTACAAGTATTGTTCGTGGCCTCTTCAGGCTTAACAACGCAATCTACCCAGATTGCTTAACCTAAGTATTCTTTTTACACTAAGCCTCTCCAGGCTTTCACAACGCTCAAAAAATATTTTTGAGGAAAGATCGACTCACGTAGTGAGGATTTTAAAACTTAGACTCAGGATCACTATGAGAATTATTACAAACAAAATGACTATCGTCCACTAGACGCTCTTGACAGAATATCACAGAAGAAAGTATATGTTGTTGTTTTAAACAAAAAATCCACCTATATCGATTCTCTATTTTGCTTTTTGTTGATGCGCGTATATATACGATCTTCAGGAAAGAGATCCGTTACAGATATCTTGTCTCTTCACGTGATGAGGCGCGTGCAGACTATCTTTTCAGAAAAGTCAGGCGTGGCAGTTGAAAACTTGCACTACAATAGAAGTTTCATGGCTGCGCTGACAGTCTATTCTTCTGAACTTTCTTCATTTGTCTTGTCGGCTTGATAAGTTGACTTGCTTTACCCGTTCTATTGTGCTTTTGTATTGACTTGATGTTGATGTTTCAAACCGTTTTGAACGTTAGCTCATTGGAGTGGTACTGTGTAGGTTTCAAGGCGGATAGACGTAATTGATGTTCATAATGAAAAACTCAATTGTTTGAATATATGAATACTAGAGATTTAGACGATCGCCTTCGGTCTGTTCATCTGGATGGTCTTTGATCGCGTCTTACTAGATGGTCTTCAAAGTGTCCACTGGACGGTCATTGTTGCATCAATTGGACGGTCCTTCTTGGTGAGTCTTCGTCTTTTGCTGTGATAGGGTTAGTTTATACACACAGATATAAACATTAATAAGCTTTGTTATCTTCAAAACATTGAGGGTTTAGACGCTTCTACGCCTTTGGTTCCAACAATCTTCCCCTTTTTGATGATGACAAACCTTATTAATTTTTTTAAGTAAAGAAGCGTAAAACGAAGTTTTCAAAAGACTTACTATGCTCCCCCTGAGTCGGATATACCAAGTATTAAGCATATTATATAACAGATGGAGCAATATGTGAAGTAAATCATATCAACTTTTTATTTAACTATTTGGAGCATAAAATCTGACAAGAATATATGCATACACAAAAAAAATAAAAACTATATATATATATAAAAAAACTTCCCTAATGCTTTCTCCCCCTTTGTTATTATCAAAAGAAGGAGTCGTCATCACAGTCACTGTGGCGGCGGTGGCGGAGGAGGAGGTTGAGAAGGATGGAGAAGGGCTTGTTGGTTCTGAAGAATTTGGTGCAGAAGAGTGAAGATGGGTTGAAGTTGAGTGGCGACGTATTGTTGAACGGCAGGGTCAACAGGTGGGATGGATGAGGGGGCGGTAGTAGAAACAGGGAGGCTGGTCGAAGTTTGGGAGCCAGGAGTAGGCGGTGGTGGAGGTGTGGGTGAAGCTGGTGAAGGAGGTGGAAAGTTTCAAAGGGAGAAGGAGGTGCTTCTAGGAACTTGAGGTTTGGCACGTCAAGTTGATAGGGGCGAGGAGGGTTCCAAGGGTAGGGTGGTTAGAAGGTGTTGATATGCGTAAGAGCAGCAATCAATGTATATAAGATAGAAGTTTCCGTACCAAGGAGTGGACACGCATCTGGTGGACGGACAAAAGTAGCAGAAGTGTCCGAAAAGTGAAAGACACGAGTTGGACGCTGTGTGACTACACAGTCCGTTGCAGTTGGCATTGTCGTCTGTGGAGATGCCACTGATGGACGCTTCTTGTTCGCATTGGAACATATGTTGATGCCAGAAGCGTTCAGCATCCATCTCGTCCATGTCTGTGTGAAGACGCTGAGCTAAAAACCATTCACAGGAATGGGTTGGGTTATGTTGAATTTCAGCTCTGGACGGAAGAGGCAAAGACGGTGCCTTGGTCAAAATCTTCTCCTTCCTGCGATTTTCATCAATGATTGGCAATCTTGGGCATATTTGGTCGGGTTGGATGCGGACGGTTGTGGAAGGTCGGATATGTTGGGATGGGGCAATGAATAGCTGATGTTTTAAAAAGGCCGAACCTTTGAAAAAAATGCATAAAAGATGCTCAAAGGTGGATGGAAAGAATCCATCTTCTTCTGGATCCAAAGGCCGAAACTTCAAATTTACAGGCCTTAGTTGGATAATCCGTTCATCTATTCGTCCCCGTTGTTGTAGAGCTTTCGCGGTGTCTTCGACTGGAGGTACTCTGTGTTGAAGTACTCCAAGAGGATGAGCATTTATGGGCCAAGCTCGTACAACTTTCGGATACCTCCGTCTAATAAACCGCTTAAGCGGCAGGTGTTCAATGGCTCCAGGAGGTAGTGCCAGGTATTGCTCAGACGGTTGATGGACGTAGTCTTCCATGTACTTCTCCATGATGAGCAAAGAGTAGTCAAAATCACAGTCTGGTTCGGGAAGCTCTGGACACAGAATCATGGCATTATCGTCCAAGAGGTTTTGGGAATTTCCTTCAACAAACAACAGAGGCCATTTTTGTTTGATCTGTGCCAAGGTGTTTGATGAGGGGGTAAGAAAAGGGATGATGATTGAGGAGGGAGATGATTTAGGAGGCTTTATGGAGAGGTAAGTTTTGGAGATGCGGGGAGTGGGAATGGTGTAGGTGTAACCTTCATCACCAGGTAACAACATTCCTGGTTCAGGTGTAACTTGTGTTTCGGTTTATGGTAGGGTGAGAGGTTCATATGGCTCATCAATAATGGATTCTACAAGAACATCTTCAGGTTCATCAGCAACAGTAGGAGAAGAAAGCTTACATTTCTTAGACTATGCTTCCCCCGACGGCATGTCTGCTGGTCATTTGGGTGAGGTGGATGGATGGGATAGTGGTTGAGCAGGAGCAGCATTAGTAGCAGCTTTCTGTTTCTTGACAAGCTTGCCAATGGGCTCATTGTCTTCGTTATCAGAGGCGACGATCAGCTGTCTCTTTGTGGGGAGAATGGTTGGTGCAGCAGATGTAGCAACAGGAGCAGCTGCAAGTGGAGCAGGTGAAGCTAAAGGTTGTTGAGTTTTGGACCTTGTAGCTCTGGCTACCTGTGCCTTGGACGTCCTCCTTTTGGTGGACGGTCTGACAACAATTGGATTCTCAAACAGTACCCTCGTCGTCCATAGGTGCAGCATGCTGGACGATTGGCGCTATTGTTTGTAGAGGTGTCATCTCAATGGCTTCTTCTTTGACGTCCACGAGTTTAGACGTGGTCTCCAAAGGCTTCAGCACGAATTCAGCCTTCATCTGTGCAACCTTGTTGCGTCCGAACGACAGTTGGGTGAATCTATGTCCACCACCCAAAATCCTTATTTTGTTTTGCTCCCCTAAAGACAAAGCAAAGAAGGCATGGAATACCTGCTGTTGCCAGAAGATTCTGTTGAAAAGGGCAGCATAGGTGATCTGGTCGCGCTCTCCGCGTCTTCTCATGGTCCTGAAGATGTTGCTCAGGATGAGGTGCGGTAAATTAAACTGTTGTCCGGTGATCATGTGGAACAGCGCGAACCTGTGCAGGAAGGTGACGCTGTCCTTAGATCCAGCTTTATGAAGAATTCCTTTATTCAAAAACTGCTAGAATATCTTCCCTTCTTTCGTCAGCTTGTTGTACTTGACTGGGCCTTGTCCTTCGGGACCCATCAGTGCAGCGTTGACTGTGTCATGCCCTCCAAACGTATCTTCCCAGCCATTTTTGATGCAAGACCCAGCCCGTTCACATCCAATGGCTTGGGCGACGAAGCCTAGGTCTAGAGTGACCTAGACTCCCAGGGCGGTTCCAGTAATATCTGTCTTTGAAAATACAGCAGAGTTCTAGAACTGTCGGATGAGTTCTGGGTAAATGATTTCATTTAGATGGAAATAGTTGAGGATGCCACAACTAAGCAGATTGTCTTTTATAGACACCCCCATGTCCTTGAGAGCTTGTATATCGAAGCGGCTCTCGATGAGAACGACAGCTTTGTCTAGGCTCTCCACACGAGCCACGGCCTTTGCAGCGAGACCAGCTTTTTCGGTTGCCATATCTGAGAGCTTGAAGAGAGGTTTAGGGTTTTGAGAAGATGATAAGTTCAGGTGGATTTTGAAAAGAAGTGAGTATACGGGTTGGGTTTGAGTGTATATGAAGAAACTAAAAGGTTTTGCTTTTTGGCGGTTCTTTTTCTTTCGAAGAGAGAGGTGATGTGTAATAAATGCTGGCTCAGGCGCTTACGTATCTCGAGGTCGGTTATATGGCGCATGAGTGACTCAGACAAAAAAAAACATTTATTTCAAATCTTTTTCAGAGAAAACATGATTGAGTACTAATAATAATGCACACACAATTTAAAGTTATTATGGAATGCGAAAATATATGCAAGTGGACTATGATGTATTGGACACTATGAAAACATTTGATGTTGTGGATTTGTTGGACGCTACTGATCCTTGGACGATCAAGGCATGTTGAACAAAACTATTCATTTATAAATTCCATACCTAGAAGATCTCGAATATGGATGAGTTTATCTTCAGGAAGGGGTTTTGTAAATATATCTGCTAATTGATTTTCAGTATTAATAAACTAAATATCGACAACTTCCTTCTGAACATAATCTCTTATAAAATGATGTTTTATTTCAATGTGTTTTGCCCTAGAGTGCAAGATAGGATTTTTTGACAGATTTATAGCAGCAGTATTATCACAGAAAATAGGAATTTTACTCTCGTAGATACTGTAGTCTTCTAGCTGATGCTTGATCCATAAGAGTTGTGAGCAACAAGACGCAACTGAGACATATTCTGCTTTCTGCTGTTGATAGGGCAATTGTTCCTTGTCTTTTGCTCGTCTAGGAGACTAGATTTCCACCAATGAGATGACATCCTCCGCTAGTGCTCTTGCGTTCTACTTTGTCTCCCGCATAGTTAGCATCACAGAAACCAACTAATCTGTATTCTTTGGTCGACTTAAAACATAAACCAAGATTAGTGGTTTTCTTTAAGTATCTAAAAATTCTTTTAACTGCTGTTAGATGAGTTTCTCTAGGGTCAGACTAAAACGAGCACATAGACATACACTGAACATAATATCAAGTCTGGACGTTGTGAGATATAAAAGAGATCCAATCATACCTCGATATGTAGATTGATCTACCTTTTTAGAAGAGTCGTCCAGGCTAAGTATTGATGACGGATGCATGGGTGTACTCATTTCTTTTGCATCGTCCATCTTATACCTTTTCAGAAGTTCGTTGACATACTTTGTCTGATGTATGAATATTCCATTTCCAATCTGTTTTACTTGCAGCCCTAGGAAGAACTTTAGTTCTCCCATCATACTCATTTCGAATTCCCCTGTCATAATCTTAGAAAAATCCTTGCATAACTGGTCAATAGTAGCTCCAAAAATAATGTCATCTACATATATCTGTGCAATAATGAAATGTGTTTTGACTTCTTTGCGAAAAAGAATGGTATCTACTTTTCCTCTAGAGAACCCATTTTCTAAAAGAAAAGAGCTTAGCTTTTCATACCAAGCTCTTGGGGCTTGTTTAAGACCATACAAAGCCTTTTTAAGTTTGAAAACATGTTTGGGAAAAGTATCACACTCAAAACCAGGTGGTTGCTTCACATAGACTTCCTCGTTTATTAAGCCATTTAAGAATGCACTTTTTACATCCATTTGATAGAGTTTCATATTACTATGAGTAGCAAACGAAAGTAAGATGCGAATGGCTTCTAGTCTAGCTACTGGTGCAAAAGTTTTAGTAAAGTCTATACCTTCTTGTTGAGAGTAGCCTTGTGCTACAAGTCTTGCTTTATTTCTTACCATATTTCCAGCTTCATCAAGCTTGTTGTGGAATACCCACTTTGTTCCAATGATAGACTTGTCCTTGGGTGCGGGAACTAGCATCCAGACATCATTCTTTTCGAATTGACTAAGCTCGTCCTTCATGGCACTAATCCAGCCGTCATCCAGGAGGGCTTCGTCTACTGTCTTTGGTTCCAGTTGAGAAATCAAGGCAGTTTGAGCTTGCTCCTTGAAGGTCGATCTTGTCCTAACATAATCTTGAACGTTTCCAAGAATTTGATTTTCTGGATGATAGGTCTTCATTTGCCAAGAGCGTCCAGTTGGTTCTCTTTCTTCTATTTTTGGATCGTCCATTTGATCTCTGGATGCTGAAGGTCTGGCATTGTCTAGTTTCATATCTGCAAAAGAGTCGTCTAGCTCTGATATTTCATTATTAGGCTTTTTGTCATTAAATTTAACGTCGATGGCTTCTTCAACTGCCAAGGTTCTGGAATTGTAAACTCTATAAGCCTTAGATGTTTCAGAATAGCCTAACAGTATTCCATCATCACACTTTGAATCAAACTTACCAAGGTTGTCCTTAGTGTTTAGAATGAAACATTGACATCCAAAGGGATGAAAATATGATATGTTGGGTTGTCGTCCTTTCCACAATTCATAGAGAGTCTTTTTCAGAAGAGGTCTTATGTAAATTCTATTTTGTAAGTAACAAGCAGTGTTTACAGCTTCAGCCCATAAATGCTTAGGAGTTGAGTTATCGTTTAGCATGGTTCTAGCCATTTCTTGCAATGACTTGTTCTTTCTCTCTACCACACCATTTTGTTGTGGTGTTCGTGGTACAGAGAAGTTGTGGAGAATTCCGTTCTTCTCACAAAACCATTGAAAACTTTCGTTTTCAAACTCTCCTCCGTGATCACTTCTTATTGAAGCTATACTAACACCCTTTTCGTTTGTGTCCTTTTGCAGAAAGTAGAAAAGATTTTGTAAGACTCATCCTTGTGTTTTAAGAACATCACCCATGTCCATCTAGAGTAGTCATCTACTATGACCAGTCCATATCGTTTTCTGCTTAGGGAGGTTGTTCTAGTTGAACCAAACAAATCAATATGTAATAATTCAAGAAGTCTAGATGTGGAAACAGTATTTTTTGATTCAAAGAACTTTTTACTTGTTTCCCTTTTTGACAAGCATCACAGAGAATATCAGACTTGTATGCAAGATTTGGAAGTCCTCTTACGAGGTTATGCTTATATAGCTTTGAGATTAATCTCAAGCTTGCATGTCCAAGCTTCTTGTGCCAAATCCATTGATTTTCTTTGATGGATACTATACAAGATACATTTTGATTTGTGAGGTCAACTAGATCAATCTTATAAAGATTGCTTTGCCTCTTGGCAGAGAATAATATGGATCCATCTAGATTCTTGACAGTGCATTTGTCTTTGTCAAAGGAGACATTGTGTCCACTGTCACATAATTGACTTATGCTCAGTAGATTGTGTCTAAGACCTTCAACATATAGAACATTTTCAATAGAGGGAAAGGAATGCTTACCGATTGTTCCTATACTTGTGATATTTCCCTTCTGGTTTCCTCCAAAGGTGACCCACCCACCATTCTTGGGTTGTAGGCTTTGGAACATACACCTTTCTCCCATCATGTGCCGTGAGCAACCACTGTCCAGGTACCATGACTGGGGTCTTCTTTCTGTTGTCAAGCAAATCTGCAACAGGTATTATCATAGACTTAGGTACCCAAATGGACTTGGGTCCTTTTCTATTAGTTTTGAAGGCATTGGACGCCTTCTTTGTTGGACGATATCTACAATGTGTTGATTCATAACCATTCTTTCCACATATTTTACAAAAGGTTATATTTTTACCAAGATTTTGGTTTTCTTCTTTAACAAAACCAAGTCCATATTTGTCATGAGGACTTCTTCTATATGATAGGATTTTATCTAGATTTTTAGTACCATTGACAAATTTAGACAAACTTTCTTTTAGATGAGTGACTTCTTTTTGAAGTTCTAGGACTTCATGAGAAGATGTCTCCTCTGAACTATGTTTAGTTTTCAAAACTTCATTTTCTTTCAAAACATTTTTATACTCTTCGTTGAGCAAATTGAAATCTTTTGTTATTTTTGAGAATTTCCTTTTTAGTTCTCTATATCCTACTGAAAAAGTTGAAGAGTTGGCAAGCAGATCATTATAGGCTTCTTGTAGGGAGATTAAGTTGTCGAAGTTTACCTCTTCGTCTTGCTCATTGTCTGAGTTATCAGAGCTTGTTCCTGCGATGAGACACAGGTTGGCTTCTTCTTCTCCTTCTTCATCTGATGAAGATAGGTCCATGTCTTCCTAGGTAGCCATGAGACTCTTTTTCTTGGAGAATGTCCTCTTTTTATTTTTCTGTAAATTGGGACATTCAGCTCTAAAATGTCCAGGCTTCTTGCATTCATAGCATACTGAAGGAATTTTTTCTTTTGGAGTTTTGTTGAATTTCTTTGTGAAGTTTTGGGCTCTTGATCTTCCTTTCTTCCTCCACATAGCCTGAATTTTCCTTGAGATGAAGGATATCTCATCCTCATCAGAATCGTCTTTCTCAGATTCTTCCTCAGAGGTTTCTTCTACATTTAGCGCTTTGGACGCTGATCCTCTGGATGGTCGCTGGACGCTTAGAGCGATGGACTTCTTCTTCTGTCCTTCGTCTTGCTTCAGCTCCAGTTCGTGTACTTTAAGAGTTCCAAGTAACTCTTCTATTGAGAGTGTCGTTAGATCTTTGGAAGCTCTTAAAGCTGTACCCTGCAGTCTCCATTGCCTAGGCAAACTTCTCAAAATTTTGTCAATATAATCATAATTATCATAGGTTTTGCCTAAGGACCTTAGGTTGTTTGTTATGGTTTGAAATCTACCAAACATTAGTTCAATAGTTTCATTTTCCTCCATAGTAAATAGTTCATATTGTCTTACGAGTAAGCTTAATTTTGACCTCTTTACTTGTGAGGTGCCCTCGTAAGCAAGAGACAGGGTGTCCCACATTTTCTTGGCACTTTTTAGACTGTGTACCTTTTCATATTCAGATTCAGATAAGGCACACACCATAACATTTTTAGCTTTTGAGTTTAAAAGATACCTTTGTTTGTGAGATTCTGTCCATTGACTTCTTGGGAGTTCCATTCCATCATGATCAAGGGGCAGGTAGTCGCCAGTTTCTACTACGTCCCACATGTCTATGTGACATGCATCAAAGAATGCTATCATTCTTTGCTTCCAGTAATCATAGTTCTGCCCTTTAAAAAGAGGTGGTCTGTTAATAGCTTGTCCTTCGTTTTCCATGAGAAATCAGGATCGTTTTTACCTCTGCAGTGTTAGATGCTCAACCCCAAGAGGCTGAGCTCTGATACCAATTGAAGTAAGAAAAAGCGCACAAGAAGGGGGGGTTGAATTGTACGTTTAAAAAAACTTTTCGAAAAAGGTAGATCATTCTAAACAAAACGTTTTTAAGCGTAGGGATAGAGAGAAGAAAAACACAGAAAGCTTTATACTGGTTCACTCAACTTGAGCTACGTCCAGTCCCTTCACCCAGAAGATTTCTACTAACCAATCTTTGGTTACAAGTATTGTTCGTGGCCTCTTCAGGCTTTACAACGCAATTTACCCAGATTGCTTAACCCAAGTATTCTTTTTACACTAAGCCTCTCCAGGCTTTCACAACGCTCAAAAAATATTTTTGAGGAAAGATCGACTCACGTAGTGAGGATTTTAAAACTTAGACTCAGGATCACTATGAGAATTATTACAAACAAAATGACTATCGTCCACTGGACGCTCTTGACAGAATATCACAGAAGAAAGTATATGTTGTTGTTTTAAACAAAAAATCCACCTATATCGGTTCTCTATTTTGCTTTTTGTTGATGCGCGTATATATACGATCTTCAAGAAAGAGATTCGTTACAGATATCTTGTCTCTTCACGTGACGAAGCGTGTGCAGACTATCTTTTCAAAAAAGTCAGGCGTGGCAGTTGAAAACTTGCACTATAATAGAAGTTTCAGGGCTGTGCTGACAGTCTGTTCTTCTGAACTTTCTTCATCTGTCTTGTCGGCTTGATAAGTTGACTTGCTTCACTCATTCTGCTGTGCTTTTGTATTGACTTGATGTTGATGTTTCAAACTGTTTTGAAAGTTAGCTCATTGGAGTGGTACTGTGTAGGTTTCAAGGCGGATAAACATAATTGATGTTCATAATGAAAAACTCAGTCGTTTGAATATATGAATACTGGAGATTTAGACGATCGCCTTCGGTCTGTTCATCTCGATGGTCTTTGATCGCGTCTTACTGGACGGTCTTCAAAGTGTCCACTGGACGGTCATTGTTGCATCAACTGGACGGTCCTTCTTGGTGAGTCTTCGTCTTTCGCTGTGATAGGGTTAGTTTATACACACAAATATAAACATTAATAAGCTTTGTTATCTTCAAAACATTGAGGGTTTAGACGCTTCTACGTCTTTGGTTCCAACAAAAGAATATGATCGATAAAAAAGAGAGTGGAACCATGGAAGTTAATAGTTAAGAGCATTTCAAAATAACAATTAATTTGGATAAGATTAATTATTATAAAAAGAATGTGATTTATTATTAATGTATAAAAAATGTTAAATATTATTATTGCTTTTTTGTTAGTATATCCTTTTTTAAATGAAAATTATATTGTTAGTATTTATATAGTAAGTCAAATGATCAAGAGTGCAAGAAGAGAGGTTAAATTATATTTTAGAAAGAGCAAATGAATGAAAGATTAAAGAGAAGGAATAATTGATAGGTCGAGGGCACACAAAGAAGATGAGGGTAATTAATGGACTACTGTGAGATTAAGAAGAGGGTTGAAGAGAAGATTAGAAATATAATACACTAATAGCATTCATGATAGTGCGAACGATCAAGAAGGTAGGAGGGGGTTGGTATGGAAGGGTAGAAAGCTAGAAATAGTGGAGCTGCATCAACTAATTTAAAGCGCAAAATTTGGATAAACCAATTTATTGAAAGCATGGATGTATCGCATATTTCAAAATATTCCAAATTTGACCTTATGGCTCGATTTAACGAGTAAAAGATTAAGGTTGTTGTGTAATGAAGGAAGAGTAGAGTCCACCGCATCATTTGGTGTGTAACTAACTAATGCCTGTCCATTTTAAATTGCAGCTCAATGTCTTAGACACCCGACCATTGTGGGACGTTGGCGTATTTTGCTGATAAGGCGAAACAATTTTGTTAATATGTTTAAGCCCATTCCACTTCATATAGAAGCCAATGCAAGGCTCATTTGCACAAGGAAGGGATGTTGGCAGACGCTCTTCGCCTTTGCTCACCTTAATTCTTAAGTTTTTCTCTCATCTCACCGTTAGAGCTTCATCCCTTGGAAAAGGAGTATGAAGATCCAGTGTGTTCATCATCATCTGTAATCACCTCTATCTTGTGTCACTTTTATCTTTCTCATTTTCTCTATTTCAATATTTTTAGTAGTTAATAAATCTTCTAGGATTCCTTTGTATGGATCTTTTAATTTGATGCAATTTCTCATGTTTTCGAGTAATCAACTCTATGCTTAATGCTTTTTCATGGTAACTCACTGTTGAGAACGATGCGAAGGCACAGATGATGTAGGATCATATGCGAGTGGTTTGAATCGATGTTTGATTACTGTGTCTTAAATTAAGTCTAGGAATAGCCTTTATAAGACATGTGTTCTTAAGGATTTTGGTCTCAATGCTTAATTTAAGTTTTAATAGATCATGTAGAAGCAGGATATTTAGCTTAATTCATAGAAATCTTCATCAAGGAATTGGGTCAATCTAATTTTATGAGATTCGAACTTTGAAACCTTGTTGTTTTGTGTCACATTGGAAAAAAATGCTTAGGATGACCACAATAGGAGTTGAATTGCTAATTATACTTTTTGACAATATAAAATCATTTAAAAACCAAAAACATGGTAGTAGATTTAATTTCCACATTTAAATTCTATTAGTGATTTGTGGTGTGACAACGCAAATATATTTCTTGCCTCATTGATAGTTGAATAGATGAATTGAAGCATTTTACTCCAATCCCTGAGGAGAACAATACCCTACTCACCAAGGTTTTACTACTAGTTCGACCAATGCATTTGCTGTAAAAGAGGTTTAGAAATTAAAATTGATAAATATATACTTTACACAAACTGCATCTGGAACCTTAATAGTGGCTAGAAAAAATGGAGGATTAGGGTTTTGAGATAAAGGAGTAGGGTGGAGAAGAGTAGTTGGAAAAAATAAGGGTTGGAGTTTAAGATTGGAAAGTGGGGTAGAGGAGGGTGACCGAAAAAAATGAAAGGTTTGGATTTTAAGATTGGGTGGGGTGAAGAAGGGTGGTCGAAAAAATGAAAAGTTGGAATTTTAAGACTGTGGAGTGATGTGGATGAAGGTGATAGGAAAAAGTGGAGGTTGGAGTTTTGAGATGTAGGTGGGGAAGAGGCGGGTACATTGCTATAGTTGAGACTTTTTACATTGGTTAAAAATGGCCTTTTATATTGCTTGAAGACTTGTTATGGATCCAAGGTTTATAAAATGTGGGATTTCTACATCAGGTAATGAACCAATGTAAAAAGAAAAAACTTTCTACATCTACTCATGCCTTTTACATCAGCCATAACTATAACCGATATAGAAATTGACTTTCAACATCGGTTAAGGTTGTAACAAATGTAAAATATAGATTTTTTTAAATATATTACTTATTTTCTTTCCTTCCCTTCCTTGTAATTAAAAAACATACTTTAGGAAAACAAACATTGCTTACAGTCAACCATAAACATCTAATACATTTTCAAAACATATAAATATTAATATAAAAATAAATACTTCCTATAAACATTCATAAACAAACATACAATTTTACAAAATGGTAACCAAACTTAAAGATAAAAACAAGTGCCCAATGTTGCCCAATGAATCATCCATGTGCCTATTTAGACAAAAAATAATAAAGACCAGTATGAATATAAATAACAAACATAACTTAATTAATAAATATCAAGATAAACATAAATTAAAAGTCATGAAACAATTAAATAAATATAACTTATTTGTAAGTGATCAAGTAGGAATTTTCTCTTATATCTCTTCATGATGATCATCATGAATGGCATGTATGTCGTCCACTACATTTTCCTCATTGAAAGTAGGCATGCATGTTAAGAAAGAAGGAGTCTCAAATATCAAGAGTTAAATCTTCATTTTCATGACTACCATGCATGCTTCTTTCTTGGAGAACCATTGACCACCTTTTGTTTAAAGGATCATTAACATAAAACACTTGTTTTATTAAGTGTTTTATTTGGAATGCCATGATGAAAAGCTCGTCCTTATAAGCTACCTTGTTAGGGTCCACCAATGTAAATCCTAGTTCATCAATATGTACACCAATGTTACTATCAACTTATTTATATTTAAAAACAAGCACTCTAAATTTAGTGTAATCGACTTCCCTAATGTCTTTAATAACTCCAAAGTAACATATAGATGCCATCAAGATTTTTATCTTTTGAACTAGAGAAGTGTATGGACTCAGTCATGACCATAACCCTAGTGTTTTACATATTTTACATAATACTCTTCCTTTCATGCTTCTTTATATAGAAGGAAAACTTGTTCATGTCGTATCCATTCCAATATATGACATCAAAGTTAGGCCCATGTGCTAGCCATTTTAATGTATCAAAAGCAGTATCATCATTGACAATTTGTTCCTAAAACCACTCTAAGAAAGTCTTGTTATGATTGTTCAACAACCATTTTGGGTTCATTTGAGGAGGGTTTTCTTTACAATGCTTCTGTGAGCAGATAAGTAAGATTAAACCTCATTAGTGTTATTCAATACATACAAATGTACTTGAAGCAATTTTGCTTGACCCATGCTCTTAATAATTACACCTCGTGTACCCTTACTAGCACATCTTCCCTTATAACAAGACTTAGGAAGCCCTACAGCTTCTACTTCTGACATGTATTTTGAACAAAACTTAATAGCTTCCTCTACAATGTACCTTTCAATAATAGATGCTTCAAGATGATAAGAATTCTTGAAATACCCGTTCAAGATCTTCATGTGTTACATAACTGAAACATCCACCGTAAAAAATATGGCAACACAATCTAATCTCCCTTACTAGATGAACAATTAAGTGAACGATAATGTTAAAAAATGAAGGATGAAAATACATCTCTAATTGACACAAGATAATAGTTGCTTCATTTTCCAACTCATCCAACTTGTGAGAGTCAGTGACTTTGCTACATATAGCATTAAAGAATAAGCACAACCTAGTTGTGGCATGTTTAACATTTTTAGGCAGTATGTCATGAATAGCCACTAGTAGTAGTTGTTGTAACACTCTTTTAATTTTAAATATAATTCATATTAATTTAGTTATTAAGTTTAAGTAAATAAAAATGCGTCTAAAATTTTTCCGGTTTTAAAAGAAATTCCAAACTTAACAGAATTTGGAAATGGTAATAAAATATGAAAGATATATACATATATTTCATAAAACTGTACATCATGGTTTGAGTAATACATAACAGTCAGAAAACAAAAGTACATTGAAATACATATACTACCTAGCCCACTATATACATCAAAAAGACCCTATACATAGCAGTATTTATCTACCCTATCCCTTATACAAAAAGAAAATACTATAGGTCTTCAGGTCCTCCCCGTTGAGATGTTCTCTATCTTGTACTCAGCATCACGGAGCGTTAATGTCGTCTTCAATAATCACGACCAATCATACACAAAAGAAAATAATGGAGTGAGGTGTTTTGTTCTAAAATCACTTTTACATGTACGGTAGGAAATTTACCATAAAACAAAGATACAATACAACTAACAACACAAGATATCCTAAGGTTCATTCTAAGTTGTATCCGACTACCCTTGACTAGGTATGGATCCATACTTCCCATTAGTGGGTAATAGTTCTCAACAGAACCTGGGAAGTGACTGGGAGTACATATACCTCTCTCAACACCATCACATGGTACAGTCATCGTCATTATTAAGGAACAAAATAACAATTTAGGATATCCATTTGTAGAGGTATACTCTCAAACCAATCCTGGAATGTTGAGCAGTTTTTAGGATTATCGAGTTTGGTCAAGCGAATATTTCAGCTCAAGGGTGCTACCCTGGCCATTGGGACTTTCACCACTCGATGCCTACCCCCAAGACCTTCGCAAGTGGATTCCTGCCTTTCATTCCTTAGCGTACCAAACTGTGGCTTCCCTAGTAGGATGTCATGCCACTGCATGTCACTTGCTTTACATTACTCACTAATTTATCACTTCCTAATTTCTCAAACAGAGGTTTCCCTGCTCTCATTTAATTTAAGCACCGGTATAATCAACATTTCTGCCTTATTTTGCAGAAATTGCACCATACCAAAATTTTGACAAAATAACGATATAACAATTATAGTATAATTACTAGAATTTTGGCAGAATAACAACTAAGTAAATGCATTTTGATTTTCTAAATTTGAGCAGAGTAACAGCTTAGTAAATGTATTTTTATTTTCTAAAATTGAATAGAGTAACAGCTTAGCAAGTAAAATTTAATAATTTAAATTTGAGCAAAGTAACAATTTAATATTCATGGTTTAATAATCTAAATTTGGACAGAGTAACAACTTAGTAAAAATTAAAGTTTAACTTTAAACAATAATAACAATACTAAAATTTAAGCCTAAACGGGTTTAGGGGAAAACCCTTCCTACCAACATGCAAAGTGACAGTAATTTAGAACCAACCCCACTCCCCCCATTACCTCTAAGATAATTAATGGAGATGATGAAATTGTTAATGCAGAGCTACTAGAAAGAGAACTTTACTAGTTGTTGGAAAACTAGTAAAATTTTAACATAAAAACAAAATAAAAGAAAATTTTTTCTAGAGAGAGAAGCTCTCTAAGAATTTGGTAGTTTGAGAGAGAGAGAGAGAGGTGCTGAAAATGGTCCAAGACCATGGGTATTTATAGAGGGGAAGAAGGGGGTTAGGTGTCCCTTGGATGATGTAAGCAATGATGCAATAAAACTTATTTTTAATTTCTTTTTAATTAATTTTAGGGACACATACCCAAAATAGGTGGTGAATCACCTATTTTAGGGTTGGGGACGTGCTTCACCAGCTTTCCCAAGCCTCCATGTGTCAAATTTTATCTCTAGGTAAATTAACCGGTATCGATAAAAATGCCTAAACTTGAAAAATTAGCTTTTAATATCAAAATAATGCATTTTAATGCAAAACTGGACAAATACATTATTTTTTATCAAAAATAAATTTCTAATAATAAATTTTAATTTTTATTAATTTATTTCAAATTATATGTATTTATTTTGTATTTTTAAGCTAGAAAATTCATAGAAAATCCATTTTAATTCAATAAATACCAAAATTTTTATCAAAATCCTAAAATTAAATATTTTACCCATAATTAAACTAAAATTATCATTTTCACCCTTTTTGAATGTCAAACCAGTACTGACTGGCTTATTAGACACGCAAGGGCATTTTAGTCATTTTACACAGAAATTCCAGAAAATTCCCAAAATTATATTTTAATATATATGACATAATTCCAAGCTCAAATTGACATTTTAATGTCAATTGAATCTTTTCCTCATGTCAGTTCTTAATGTTGAGGAATAGGGACAAAATTGTCATTTTCTAATTTCTCCGGGCTCCGGTTCGGAAAAATTATTAAAAATCACGATTAAATAGCTCTTAAAATTTTGAGCAAAATGGTGGGAGTCAAAATTTCAAAATTCCTTTCTGATTTTTCAGAATTGTATTGCCAAATATTATAAAAAAACAGTGGAAGAATTGAAATAGGATTATTATATTTTTCACTACTTTTCTCTCAAAATAAAGTTTTTATAATGAGAGATACTTAATATAAAATTTTTAAAATATTTTGAGGTCAAAAAGTCTCTGGTTGGTTCCCACAGTCAACCAGGAGTATTTTTGTCATTTTACAAAAATTATCTCAATAAATTCTAGAAAAATTTCTAAAATTATTATTAATTGTTCTAAATACATTGATGACTTAAAAACAATTTTTAAACATACAGAATAATTTAATATATAAAAATAGGGGTGTTACAGTTGTTGCCTCAAGATATGATAATCATGAGACTTTAAGCCAAGTAATTTGAAATCTTTTATTGAGATAAGCCTTTTGACATTTGAAAAGTAACCTTGTGGCACTTTGATGCCCCATACACATTCACAAAAACATCTTTTCTCTTTTTTTGACAAAGTATGACATGCTGGGGGCAAATATATCCACTTACCATGAGACTGTGGAGCTAACTGGTCTCGTATACCCATCACAACCAAATCTAGACGAGCTTTCACACCATCATTTGTCTTCTCCTGAATATTAAGAAGTGTTCTAATTACACTATCACACATATTATTTTTTTTACATGCATCACATCAATACAGTGTCTTACAACAAGATTGCATCAATATGGAAGATGAAAGAATATTGACTTCTTCTTCCATATGTTTTTCTCAGTAGCTCGCTTTTGGGTCTTTCCAAAAACAATATTGATGTCTTTCACCCCGTTCATAAACTTGCTCTCTAGTTAAGGCTGTAAAAGCAATTTCATTCTCTTGGCATCCATTAAAAGCTTTTCTTAATCTATGATATGGATGATTAGGTCTAAGAAATCTCTGATGCTAAAGATAAATTGTCTTCCTTCCATGTGCCAGTTGATGGTCGCATGTGCCTTCTTCACATATAGGGCATGCTTTATGTCTGTTACTATTATACCTTGCACAAGTTCCATATGCTGGGAAGTCATTGATGGTATAAAATAACATGGCACACATTTTGAAAGATTCATTGCAATACCTATCAAACACATCAACGCTTTCTTCTACAACATTCTCAAGTCTTCAATTGCGGGGTCATTTCCCTGACTATCTTGGACCCAAAATCATCATAGATAATATAATGTATTTGCGCTTCATATACAACCAAGGTGGCAAGTTGTAAATTACCCGGAGAACAGGTCATGAACTATGCTTACTACTTAAGTTACCATATGGATTCATTCCATCTATAGCAAATCCAAGCCAAAGGTTCCTTGCCTCATTATCGAAATCCAAAAACAAACTATTAGTTTTTTTCCATTACAAAGAATCAAAAGCATCTCGAAGTTATCCATCACATTTCCTCTCATCTACATGTCATCTAAGGTTCTTTGCATCTTTTGCTTTAGCAAACAATTGCTTGAACATTGAAATTATTGGAAGATACCATAACACCTTCGTAAGAGGACCTTTGTGATCACATCACTACTAGAATTATCATCTTTCACTTTGTAGCATGATACCCACACATAAGGCATTCATGCATTTCTTCAAACTCTTTCCTACACAATATGTAATCATTTGGGCATGTGTGTATTTTCTTATACTTCATACCCATCAGACACAATATCTTCTTCACCTCATAGCTACAGTTTGGTAATATGTTACTTTCTAAAAGCATGTCTTTCAACAACTTAAGCAATTCGATGAAGCTTTTATCACTTCACCCATTTCTCGCCTTCAAATTGAACAATCTTAATACTGCTGACAACCATGTGAAATTAGTGTACCCTGGATACAAAGGCTTCTCCGCATCATTACACAAACTATCATATACATGTACTTGTTGAAAAGACTTTTGTCCAACATCATGGATCATATCCTCTAGTCAATCACCTATATCTACATCAACCTCTTCTTTTTGGGACACACTTGGCATGTTTAACAATTCACCATGCCATCTCCATCTTGTATAACTTTTGGAAAACCCATCACAAAGAGTATGCTCCCGTATTTGCTCAACTTCTAGTCGTCTCTCATTCAATTATCACAAGGGTAATAAAACCTTCCATTATTATCAGCAACATTTCTTTTAGCAAATTCTAGAAACTTTTCCACTCCATTCTTATACTCATTGCTTATGTGTCTAGAATTGATCCAACTATGATCCATAATTTCGTTCTGTAATACGCACAAACATATATCATATATGTAAATCTCACTTTTTTATATAAGGTGTGTCTTTATCCCATTCAGGAAGACATTTTTATACTTGATTAATACATAGAGGTTGAGTCTCATTTGACAAAATTTTGGCAGCATTTTGCATTGGTCTCCAAAGTGTACGAAATGAAAGTGGTAACATCAAATTCATCACAATCAAGTATGCACCACAGAGAACAAAATGAAATGCACTAAACTGAAATTTCATCAAATTTAAGATGAGACTTAACCTTTACGTATTAACCAAGTATAAAAATGAATCTTCCTAAACTAACCAACTTGGATAATTTAAGATTCGATACAATGATTAATACTTTAGTCATTATATTAAATCTTAAACAGGAAGCTAAGGTTCACTCATAATTCATAACTTGAATACAAAGAATATAATTAAACACACAAGTTATAAAGTATGTAATTAAACACACAAGTTATAAAGCATATAGCACTAGCAAACAAGTTATAAAGCATGTAGTTAAAGACATAAGTTATTGCCTACCCATACGTCTTTCTCAATATAAAGCTTAAGGTGTGGAGAATTATCATATGGGTTGTCAATTTCAAGTTGTCATGTTTCAACATTTTTGTCGTGTGCCATTTAGTCATCATGAGTTAGCCTTGCTCAAGTTGGTGGAAGTAAGCAAATCCAAGTAAGGAAGGAGACATTATATGATGGTTGTATTGTAAGTAGCTTAGAACATTTGTTACCAACAATATTATCTGGTTAAAAAGAGGATGGAGGATCCTATAGCCCATCACCTGGTTTTACTTCCAAGGTTAAAAGAGAACAAGAAGAGGATTTTGTCTGGTCCTCACTCTGTTGTTTTTCCATCATCAAATGTTGAGGAGCAAGACATAACTTTTGATCTTGAAAGACGGATTGGGAAGCTTGAAAAGTGATTGCTAAGCACAAAGTAACAAATGTGCTGAAGAAGGTTTGAAGTCATAAATTCAAGATTAGAAAAGAAGATTTTCTTAACAAAGAGATTCTGAAGCAAGATGAAGAAATGGTAGGCAACTCCAAGAATGAAGAGGATGGACAATGGAGACATGTTGCTTACTGTATATTTTTTGTCAGTTGGAGTTCTTGTTGAGTACTGTTTTTCACCCTTGGTGTCTCATCTGACAAAGAAGTTATAGATCTCATTGATTGTGGCAATGATGATGCTAGAATTCAAAATATTCTCTTTGCAGGAATAAAGAAATAGACAATGGAGACATGTTTCTTATTATATTTTTTTGTTTGTTAAGGTTCCTATGTGGGTACTATTTTCCGCTCTTGGTTCTCATCTGACAAAGAGGTTGTAGATCTCATTAGTTGTGGCAAGGATGATGCCAGAATTCAAAGTATTCTCTTTGTGCCTCATCATGATGCTAATGAGAAATGTTCAGCATTTCGTAGAGATAGGAATACAGTTTAATATTTAGAAAAAAATGTAAGAAGTGTCTAATTTTCACCTTCGGAGTCTATTCAAGAGTGCTTAGTTTGAAATGTATGTCTTTCCTGAAATTAGCGGCTTAAATAGAAAGGCATGTTTTCTTGCATATAGTGAAGGGTCTCTTGCTAGCTTATATTGGCCATAGAAAATGTGATAATAGAGATGATTTTCAAAATAAGAGGCTTGAATTGGCTAGTGAGTTGCTTGACCGTGTGTTGAAAGTGCACATTGTACATGTTCGAAAACAAATGGCAAAGGCTTTGTAGAGAGACCTTTATCGAGATCGTGATGTATGCCCAATTGAGCATTATCTCAATGCATCAATAATTACAAATGGTTTGCAAAAGGCATTTTCGATGGGAGTGTAGTCACATTTGTATAAGAGGATGGAAAGGATCTCGAGTGTGGTTGCAAATGTTGGACGCACTAATCCCTTACAAACCATGGTTGATAAACAGGGTCAGTATGAATCTATACTGACTAAACTGTTGGATTGTGGAATGGAAAAACTTCTCAATGATGCTTCCATTCATATGGGCAACAAGGACAAAGTCTTCTTAAATGGAGATTGGGTTGGAGTGTGTCCTAAATCCAGTTCGTTTGTGGCAGAGCTTATTGTTTGCTAATAGCATAATTTACTATCTAATTTGATAACATATTTTACTATCTAATTTAATAACATAACCACCACATGCATAGGGAACCATTCATTTCCAAGTATTACACATTCATAATCAGCCCAAGCAATAACAAGGGAAGACAAAGAGAGAAAACATACTATGGTGGCTAGTGGTGGGCGTGCGGTGATCCGTGGCGGGGGCAGTGGTGGAGGCAAGCGCTCGCGTGGTGGCGGGCACTTGTTTTGGTGCGCGTTCGCATGGTGGTTGATGCTCATTAGTGGAGGGTGGCGATCGTCGGTGGTGGGTTGTGTGTTTTTGTGCAGGGATGAATTGGTTCGCGAAGAGGAGGGTGCTGCATTTTAATTTTCACAAGGATATTTTACATCAATTATTAGTTTAACCAATGTAAAAAAGACTTTTTACATCGGTTAAAACTTAATCAATGTAAAAGGTCTTTTTAGATCGGTTATTTAATAATCAATGTAAAATATTTGTGCTTATTTACAAAATTGTCACTGCACTTTTATTTTACATCAATTATTAAATAATTGATGTAAAATCATCTTATAGTTTATGTTTTTGCACTAGTGGTGGCTGAAAAAAAATGAGAGATTTGAATTTTGAGATAAGAGATTAGAGTGGAAGAGAGTGACCCAAAAAGTGAGAGGTTTGTTAACTTTTTTAATTTTAAATAATTTTTAATGATTGATTTAATGTGACCAAATAATTAAATTTTATTGAATATCAATATAAAAAAATTTTAAATTGACAGTGCATATCTTATTTTTTCTTAAAAAAATATGAAAATTGAGTTAATTGATAAAAGATTATTTTGATTGTAATTTTTAAATATTTCATTCTAATTTATATATATTGATTAATAATATTTCATGATTGATTAAAATGATTATAAAAATAAAAGTTTTATTAATTGAATGATTAATTCAAGAGAAAAAGGACATTGGGTGTGAAAAGTGCGAAAACTTATATCGTAAATGATTAGCTGTGGAAGTCCAAATTAATTGGCAGTCACTTGAGAATGCAGAAGGCAGTATCTCATGCATTTCTCACAAGTGAATTTGCACGGAAGGTGGGGTTTGCATCCCCTTTGGCTATTCGCATTGTATCTCGGAATACACACAATTTTGCAGATCCCTCAAGTAGCGTCGTCTGTGAAGATTCCAAGAGGTTAGAAGAATGGGTACACGTGATGTGCATTCTACTGGCTGGACACTGCCAAGCTGTGGTCATATTAAAACAATTATTGATGCTTCAGTCCAGATATAACGGGGAACAGGGATTGGAATTGTCTTCAGACATCACATGGGTAGCGTTAATGCAGCTGTTGGGCGCCACCTATGTTTCTTATATGAAGTTGACGTTGCTAAAGCCATCTGTTTGCCTTGGGTTATAACAATATCACTGTCCCAGCTATCTATTTTTTTACCTGTTAGGTTGTTAGATGGGTTTTATTATTATATATCACTTATATTTGTTTTTTATAATTTAAGTAAAATTCGATCCAATTACTTTAAAAATTTTATAAAATACATCCCAAAAATAACTTCACATTTTTATATTTTATCACTCTTTTATAAAAATACGTCCACAACACAAATTTTTTAAGGACTAGTACTTATACAAATACCTGCTGCTTGAAGAATCATTAATAAGCAGTATTTCCTAATGAAAAGTCTTATTAAACACCCGTGCTTAATAAGCAAAAGCAAAATGAGCACCACCAATGAAGTTAGCTGTTGATCTTTCTTTCTTACAACTGGTATATTTTGCTTTAAAAGTTACTAAAATAGTATACTTTAAAAAGTTTTTACATGCAAGATGTAAGTCAACTCTGTGAAAGTCGATTTTGCTCTTATAAAACTAATGTGTGGTGGTTTTTTATTGCCAGAAAAATTGTGGCATTTAAAAATTGTCAAAAAAAAGTGCAAAAATTATCATAGATTGATTCACAAAAGCAAAATTGTCTTTCAAGGAGTCAACTTATACAATGCATACAAAGTTTTTTGAAATATAATACTTCAATAATTTTCAAAGCAAAATATATCAATTTTGTAAAAAAAAAAAAAAAAAAGCCCTTAGTGTCAGACTTTATAGCATTATGGTGCCACCATAATAAATCCCATGTCAAAAGCTATTTTTAGGGAGTTGTATAGAGGTAACAAAATCAGCTGGATTAGCCGGGTCGGCCCAATTTCTACCCGCTAAAATATAGTACTTGCAGTCTAAATTTTAGACTCGAATTAAATGCAAGCCATTTTTAACCTAATTCGATAAACCTAGTGTCATAATCAAGCTCGAACTGGGCTAGCTTAGTCAAGTTCGAGCTACTTGTTTCTTTTTAAAATTTGTTGAGAGAACATGAGACAGAGAAATTTAGGAGACTAAAAATAGTTATTAACTCATTGTCTCAAACTTTCATTTGTTTAACATAAACTTTGATATTTGATTTTGACAAAGTTTACCTGTAAAGTTATAGTACATGATTTCAAATTATATATTATTTTTTTTGAGTTACATATATTTAAATGTTAAGAGACTTTTGAAATTTTAATTTATTTGTCATAGGTCACTTACACAGTTACAATACATATATTACATTTTGTACTTTTTGAGCTACATATATTTACAAAGGTATAAGACTTTTGTAACGTTTACAAATTCATATACGTAAATCATTAAATATATATCTATTCTTACTGTAACTTTTATAAAATGACAAATGAGATTATCTTACAATATATAAGGGTTTTTTGTATTAAAAATAATTATATAATTGTCATAATAGCACATCTCAATCTTTTTCTAAATGTAATAATATAATAAAATAATTATTTATATTTTATTTATTACACTAAAATAAATATGTCAATAAAATAATTATTACGATATATTTTAATCTTAAATTTTGAAAAAAAAAAAAAATTCAACCAAAAACAAAAAAGAAAAGGACTATACGCTGACTGGTATAGAATTGTTTGCTTGTAGCCTTTCTATGTGCTTGCTAGTGAAGTGAGCATGCTTTTGAGCCAATTATTGCAAGGCGCCGAAACTGTAAGGATTGAATAAGGATTCAGTGGACAGATGATACAAGTAAGATTCAAGTAATCTCAGAGCCACATTTACATTATCCCTTTCTGTGTGCTTGATACAAAAGTGACTCAAGTGAGCATGCTTTTGATTCAATTAATGCAAGGCGCCAAAGCCGTACGTAGGAATAGGATAAGGATTCAGTGGACAAATGATTCGGGTAAGATTCAAGTAATCTCATAGCTACATCTACAGTATCCCTTTCTATATGCTTCCCCCCAAAGTGAGCATGCTTTTGAGCCAATTAATGCAAGGTGCCAAAGCCGTAAAAATAGGATAAGGATTCAGTGGACAGATGATCCGGGTAATCTTCAAGTAATCTCATAGCCACATTTACAATATCCCTTTTTGTGTGCTTGCGACGGAAGTGAGCATGCTTTTGAGCCAATTAATGCAAGGTGCCAAAGCTCTAGGAATAGGATAAGGATTTACTGAACAAATGTTCCCGGTAAAATTCAAGTAATCTTAGACGCACATCTACCAAATCCCTTTCTATGACTTGCTTCTGAAGTGAGCATGCTTTTGAGCCAATTAATGCAAAGTACCAAAGCTGTAAGAATAGGATAAGAATTTAGTGGATAGATGATCCGGATAAAACTCAAATAATCTGATAACCACATTTACCAGATCGAACCATACATTTGAGTATTAACTTATTTTAATAAGGCAAATTTTACAGTAAATCATTAAATAGGTAGTCCATCGACAAATGTGATGGTGCACTGTAGAAGTCACTTTTTAATAATGGTAATAATATACTTTAAACTATAAATCCTAAACTTCTCAAAAAAATAAAAATAAAATTAAACCTACTGCAAACTATTAAAACTCTCGTCAGTACGCTAGTCACTAGGTGACCAGTGGGGATTTGAGTATTAACTTTCTTCCAAATAAAGGAACTTCTAAAGTAAGTATAATAAAAATATCTAGCAGGCAAAATGATTGATAAGTGGTCTACCTAAAGTTGATCTATTTAAAGTTGAAGAGTACAAGTAACATTTTCGAATATACTCTTTTAAATACATTATTTTATATTAATTAAAATTTATTAAAAATCTTAAAATTATGAAAGAAAATTATTAAATAAGATGTAAAATTTAAAAATTTTGTAATTTTAAATAAATTTTAATCAATAAAAAAGAGTGTATTTAAAATATATCATGTTAGAAACTGTGTTGCTAATATTTTTCTTTAAAGTTTATTATGATATATAACGCAACCACTTTTTGTAATCTCCGGCTTAAATATCCATTTAGTGTATTCTTTCAGTCTTTCTTTAAACTTCTTACAATATATATATTTTGCTAATCTTTTATTTTTAAAATTTATTTTTGAAAAATATAAATTTAAACTTTTTTATTTTATCAAAACGAAAGTATATTTAATTATGCAATCATATGTTCAAATACAAATTATAGTTTCTGAATATATTTTACCACGACTATTATTGCTTTGCTATACATTATTGAAACTTCTAAACTGTAATTTATAACATAAAAATGCCAACAATTAATTTTTTCTGTTTAATTCTTTTCAGTTCACAAATTATATTGTCAAAAATTAAATAAAGTTGATAATTAAGCAACTAGGTATTTATTATTATTATTATTATTATTATTATTATTTGGCATGCGAATAAGCTAGCTAGTATGATTACATTACGTTTTCTAATTTTAAAAATGAATATTTTAGTTTTCTTTTTGTTCAAATTTTTCATTTTAAAGTTAGATGTATTTTATATATCAATAAACTCTTTATTAAATATATAGCTAATATAGGAACAATGTTTCCAACTTTTTATGAGAAAATATTTTCATACAATAATACTGCGTTTGTTAAATATAATATATAATCAACTTAAATAATATAGTCAAATGCTATATTCATTAAATGCAATATATTTATTAAATATTATTATCAAACAAAAAATTATTATTATAAAAATTTAATTATAATACCAACAAGTGGTTGCCAAAGTCGAGTCCATTAAACAAGTAGTCCAGAGTTTGAATTCCTAACTCATGTGTATGGAGAAAACCTAGTTGGGATTGGACAACTCACTTTTGAGTGCCGTTATATTCCCCGAAAGAGATTAGTTTCGGTAGATGATCAAGCATACTCCTTGCAATCATATGCATACCCAAAAATAATTAGAATGCATCAACAATATAAAGATCTTTTTATAGTTATTGAATCATAGATTGTCATATATGATAAGATTACTGACTTTTGTAATAAAACTTTAAAATTTATATCTAAATTAATATTTAATTGGTTGAAAATGTAAAAGTTTTTATATTAACAATATATGAAAATTACACTCTTATTATAAACTATAACACTTAAAAAATATATACTAAATTATTTTAAGGTTTTTTATAATTTTTTTTTTAAAAAGTAGTTTGTAACATATATTTTAAAATAATAAATTTAAATGCATATTAATATAATACATATAAATTGATAAACATATATGTAACAGTTTATCTCTTAATTCCTATTTATATATTATTTTTAATACACTCTTATATTTTATTCTAATTTAAAAATATATTAGAGATATTCTTATATTTAATTATTATTATTATTCACAAAAATGTTTTAAAGTAATACAATTTAAATACATATTAATATAAATTAAAATTTTTTATATTCTAACAACTTGATCTAAACAGGTTTTATTCACAGAAATTTTATTTTATATATTTAATTATAGTAAAAGTATTTTTATTTACTATAAATGATTAAAAAAAATAAAAATTACGTATTATATAATATATAATATATAAAACCTTTTATATATTAAACAAATTAAATTACGTTGTTTTGCATACATTAAGTAAAATTATAGGATTGAAATTGATAAATATAATAAATTAATACAAATTTTAAATCTTATAATATTATGAATTCATTTATTGAATTGAGTTTTAAAAAATAAATTTTAATTTTAACATCCTTTATTATTTAGGTAATAGCATATATGTGTTTTCACTTTATACTTTTTGTCCATACTTCCTTTTATTCATGACTATATGTCTTGTGTTACTATCACACCTAGGATGTACAACAACTAATAGTTTCCAGTATCATTAGATATTTTTGAATATATCACGTTCTTAAATAAACATTTGTGTGTTTTTAGTTTAGTTCTTTTTTTTGAAAGAATATTCATTTTTTTGCCAGGTTTTGTGTAGAATTTTAAAAATAATTATTTTTATCCCTTTTATTTCAGCTTTTTCGTATGAAAATCACTTTTATTTTGAAGAGAATAACTTTTAAAATTTTTTAATGTGTTTTTTTAAGGTTTTCAAAAAAATAGAATCTAAGAATATAAATTTCTAATTATTTTAAGAAGTTATGTTGAGTAACATTTTCAAAAAAATCTAATTATAACTATATTTTAAAATAAGAATTACTTTTTTAATTGTAACCTAACAGAAAATATAATGATGGTCATTTTGCATGACATTTAAACTAGTTTATGACTTATTAGGTTTAATACATCAGTTGGTCCCTAAAATTTTCAAGAATTTTTAATTAGATCTCTAAACTAAAAAAATTTGTAATTAAGTCCTTGATCTTTTACTTTTGTAATTAAGTCCTTGAAGGTAGTAAAACCACCACAAATTGTAAATTTTTTGGCAGTTTCAAACCACCACAAACTAACTCTAGGGACTCAATTACAAAAATCATAGAAAATTAAGAACTTAATTACAAATTTTTTAGTTTAGGGACCTAATTAAAAATTCTCTAAAAGTTTAAGGACCAACTAATGTATTTAACCATTATAATTTATAAGTTTGTTTGACCAATAAAATCTTTTAAAAATAAATTAATTTTCATAATTTCTTAAAAACACTTAAAAAGCCAACAGAGGTTAGCACATCTAGTTAAGTCTTTTGCTTACACTACCTATGACTTAAGTTCAATTTTTATATTTTTTTTTTGTTAGTAGGTAATATGTAAATTTCACTATAAATCTTGGTTGAAATTAATAGTCTTTCCTGTCCTTGTAAAGGAACGTGCCTTCCTCTAATTTAAACTTTTCTACACAAAAAAAAATAAAAACACTTAAACGAATGGCTCTTAAGTTGAAAACAATACTGGTTAAAGTTTAAATAATAAATAAATTGACTTTGAAATCTTTCATATGTCATGTAAAGACAGTAATGTTAGCTATAGATGTATTGATACCGATGTTTTGTCATGTATAACTAATTATAGAATTTAATATTTATACATTTTTAATGTAAAAATTTTTATATTGTCAATCAATTAAAAATTATAATAAGTATGACTTTTAAGATAATTATTTTAAAAATAAACAAATTTACCATACATGCCAATTTGTAATTAGATGATGATGTAAAAATTTTTACACTATCAGTGCATAGATTATTTTCTCTTAATTATATATTACACTCACATTTTAATCATTGCAAATGCACGAGATAAATGTTTTTATATACAATCATTTAATTATATAAATTTAAATTACTTTATTATATTCTTTTAGTGAATCAAATTAATATAAAAAGTATAAAAATAACATTTAATGTGATTTAAATTTGAAGATTATAGTATAATTATAACATTAATATTTTAAAGATAATTAGATTTTTTTTTGGTACATTAAAAGATAATGAGATTTGTTAGAACTTAAATAAAATAGAATTTAATTTAAATTTGAAGATAAAAGCATATTCATAAAAATAATAATTAATGCAATTTAATTTAAATTTAATATAACATATGATTTCATTGCATTTTAAATTTGAAAATAATAATATACACATAATAACATTATGATATCACAAACAGTGTGGATCAATTGGCACAGGGTTGTTTCAGCTTAACTAGTAGTCTCAAGTTCAAGTCTTAGGTATATAATTACGTTAAATAATGGGAGGGAGAGTTTTGCCGCCTATAGTGGTCCCACTCAATTCGAACATGATTGCCTCTCGTAGAAGATACATGTGATTCATACAAAAAAAAAAAAGTAACATTGGAGCGTTTTTAAAAATTATAGAACCTAATTAAACCTTTTAATAATATAGGAACTCAATTGAACAAAATAAATAAATTAAGGAACCAAATTAATAATTTAGCTTAAATTTTAAATTAAAAAAATTCACATTTATTATATATTTAAATTTTATATTTAAACAAATTTGTTCAATACACACAGATATTATACTTAATTAATTATAATATCAAACATCTTATTACTCACAATATTATACATGTTCTTAAATGAATTATTAACAATTGTTATCTTTACTGTTGTCTCGTGAGTGTGTGGCTCTTCACTTATAGTGGTATAAATTTTGAGTCAGACAAACACTCAAACCAAATCAAATCATTGACGTGCAAATTTTATTTACTGGGGGTGGGGTTGTCTAGATCAGTGATATAAAATTCGGATCGGTCATCGACTCGATCAGGATGTACTGGGTCACTGGGTCAATGGTCGAATTGAAGGGTCACTAATTGAACCGCATGACTTGGTCTCTATTAAAAAATTTGAAAGTATTCATGACATGTAAATTTCATACTTATAAAATTTATTAAATTAAATTTTAATAGTAATGTGTAACCCATAAATAAATAAACAATCAACAATTATATTTAAGATGAGGTAAAAAGACTAGAGGTTACACATTAAGAGTAAACAAACAAGAACAAGTGAATAAAGGTTATGCATTCATATTAATACAAGAGACATTTATGTCATACGCATACCTGTATTTATGATTTTAGTGATTATTATCATTAGTAAATAAATATTTTTAAATATATAAATTATATTATAAGTCAAATTTTTTTTTTCAATATTTATAGTTAAAACGACGTCGTTTAACATTTTAAAAAAAATAATTTTTTGAATTGGTCTAGATCAACTGACCAGTTCAACCGCTCGGTTCACCGGTCCGACCAGTTGACCCACCGAGTCAAACCGGATTGATGGCGTATCCAATCCAATCACTGGCTCGAACCGGTTGTATGTCCTGTTTCCGGTAGGACCGGCCGGTCCGAGTCGGTTTTTATAACACTGGTCTAGATAGCGTCTGGCTTTTTTAGCTTTTCATTTTCTTCAACATTTTCTCATCATATAAAACGTTCACAAGAAAACTTAACTAGCTAGGTCCAAATATATTTAACATCTTCACTAGTGACATTAGTTTTATATAAATTTGGTCTTCAAAGTTAAGTCACAATCCTTTCAGCGCCTTTACTAAAAAACTATCATATATTCAGACAAAAAAAATTGTGTTGAACTTGTTTTTATTAATAATTTTTTTAATAAAAGTCAAATTATTAATATAAATATTGTGTCTTCAAAAAATATATATAAATATTATGAATCAACATTAATAAAATGATATATCATATTAATTAATAGACAATTTCGTTGATACAAAAAATTGATATATTATCAATAATCATGAAATGAATATGATTATAAATCCATAATGTCTAACAATTTAATTTTCCATTTGATAAAAATTATATTAACGAGAACCAATTTAACAATTTATATATTTTATTAGTAGAATTTTCTTTTTAAGTAATAATTTAATTAAACTTGATTTTGCTTTTAGAAACTTTTATAAAATTCAAGTTTATAATGTCACCCTTTAGATTTATTATGGGTATAGAGGTTAGTTTAGAGTATTCTTATGGTAGTCAAAATAAGTCACCCATAATTTTACCTATCAGTTGGGGCAATAAAATTAGAATATTTAATTAAGCAGAAATATGTGGAATTTATTGGTTGAAATTTTATTAGAAAAATACAAAACATTGAATGAAGCTCATTAAATAAAATATGAAACTCGTTAAAATGTGTGTGTTTTAACAAATTTCAATCAATAATAAAAAGTGTGTCTAAAAGAGTATGTTACTAATAATTTTTTTATTAACTTTTCTTTTATTAAAAGAGAAAAGAATATAATAGGATTCGGTGATAGGCTCTGGCTCTTGGACAAAAATACTGTGTATTCGCCCAAATTCGTTTTTCTTTTAAGTTTAACGTCAATTACGATTACATTCTTTTTAATAGTAAAATTGCACCCTTTTTTTAACTTTTTATATATTTCTTACAGGTCAACATTCGTTATTTTTAACGAAATTACATAATTTTTTCTTTTTTATATATAAAACCATACAAATAATAAAAAAAAAGAGTGAAACCATACAAACCTATGATGATATTCGCCTCCATACATATAGCGACATTATTCTGGAGATTCACGAGCTAATGGTAGAAGAGTGGCAGCTTTTCATTCAACACATCTCTCGTCGCGAGGCAAATTCCGAAGCTGACAGACTGGCGGGGTGGGGTTCGCCCAACATGTGGTCACAAGACTGGAGCAGACCTCCCGATGGAAATGGCCTTAGGACGTGATATTGTGTCGGCTTCCTATCTTATCTGTTTCACTTGTCTTTTTTCGGCCTTTTTTTTACCTTGGAGGGTAATTTGAAAAAAAAATTATCTGAATAGGTATTTTGTAAAAAACTTTTAAATTAGGACAACTTGTGTTTTAAAAATATGATTTCTGAATTAGAAGTCGTGTTTTACATACAAGACTTTATTTTTTAATTATTTTTACGACTTCATAAAGAAGTCGTGTTTTTCAAAAGAGACTTTATCTTTTATTTTTTTTTACAAAAGGTGAAGTCGTGTTTTGAAAACACAAAATTAGTATAATTATTTTTTTCTTGTGAAGTTGTGTTTGGCAAACACAACTTCACCTTTTTAATTTTTTTTATATAAAAGTCGTATGTCTCTAATGAGACTTCCAATTTGTTTCTTTTTTAATTGAAGTCATATTCTTCATTTAGTCATTTTTTTTCAATATACAAGATTTAAAACCTATGATTTTTATTAGAAAAATTAGGCATATATATATATATATATATATATATATATATATATATATATATCTTAAACTAAAATCTAATATTTTTAAAAATAATTGATTAAATTTTTTATTTTTCTTAAATTTACTTTTTATGAAAATCATTTTAAACTAGTATTTTTTATTTTTTATTAGAATATTTATTTAAGGTTAAAAAGTTATAGATTTTTTTATAATAATGTATTAAATTGTTTCAGGTGAGTGGACTAAACTTATTCGGCTTAATAGTGGTTTTTTCATAAAACGTTACACGACTTCAATTAAAAAAAGAGTTGAAGTATTACAAGAAGAATACAACTTCAATTAAAAAAAAACAAAATGGAAGTCTGATACCACTAGGGATCGAGAGCCCTATTATTATTCATATAACTATTAGAACTTTCACAAGTTAAGATTTTCGGCATTCAACCACATGGCCTACTTTCTCAAGACCCAATTACTTGTTCTAATAATTATATTAATAATAACAAGGACCGTAACAATGGATCATTTTAGTCAGACATATTTTTTATACACAAGATCCTCAAAGAGGCAAGTGTAAAGCATATTCTATATCTCAGATAGCCATTTCTTTATTTCTCTCTCTAAAAGGCCTAAGACATAATTAAAAGATTCCAGCTTTCAGGAGGAAAGAAAGAAACTCAGAAACTCATATTGATGAACACAAGCTTTTATTTAGTTGATGGTTCTTGGTCGATATATTACAAGTGAACCTGAGCATCCTTTATACAGATGAATGGGCTCACAAACTGACAAACTTGCCAACATTACTTAGACAAATAAGGATATAGACATCATTACAAACAACTTGAATATTATAGATAGACAAACTTTAATAAAGCTAAAGGTAAACCCACTCAGACTTTAATAGTACACAAGATGACAAATCTACTTTCACGTTATCTTTTGCTTTTAGTCTTTTCAACATCCTTTCATAATGGGTTCATGACTTGGAGATAAATTTGGGTCATCTGAGTTGTCATACATGGATGCACATAGATCCGTGTAGTACTGATCTTCAAGATCACGAGCATCTTGCATGATTGTATCAGTGTCTTTATGCATTATTATCTGTCCTTGTGTCGAAGCACTTTCTAGTTGTAATCTACATGCCTGGCTTACATTTGATTGGTGGTTGAACTTGAGTTACTTGATTGTAATATTTCTCCTCATCAGGATCAGGAGGGCAAATTACATCAAGCGATTAAAGATTAACACTCGTGGAGTTTTTGTTAATGACTTCTGTAAATGTTCCATTGATCCTGTGAAGTTTAATTATCAGATCACTTTGATAAAAAAAAAAAAAAAAGGAACTTCATCTTCTTTTGTGAATATCTTTAGCTAAGGAAATATTGACCAAATTCTTAATTGGTTTTGTGTCTAGAGTATTCTAGTGGATGGATTTTTGAAATAAGGACATGAATTGTGGCTACTGTGACACATTTGTTTATCTTTTCTTTAGTAATAGACAAATTATTTATTGTCATCTAAATTCTTGTTCTTTCAAGTTCAAGTTCAAGATCCTTTTTCCAAAGTGAGGCTGGTTGATACAAGGTCGGGAAAGTCCAGAGTAAATATGTCTGGTTTTCTTGAGAATTGATAAAATTTAACATTCTAGATGTTGGGAAGATAATTGGATAATTATAGAGTATAGAGACAGGCCATAAATACCATAAATCTTCTTCAAGAAATGGTTCTCCCATAAGAAGAGCAAAGATGTTCAAGAAAGGGATATCAGGATTAAACCAATTTGCCTTAGGTTTAATTTGATGGTTTTGTAGAGAAAGAGCTAGGTAATGAAACATGTGTTGTCTGGCAAACTGCTGTAGAGTAGCAAGAGTGAGAATAACTCAAAAGAAATTTCTGGAGGAAAATTTCTTTCTCTTGTGGATGATTGTGAGGAGGTAGAGGGAGATCCTTGCATAAAAATGAGAGGATACGAATGTGTGGAGGTAATGATATTGACTGGGTGAAATTTTGAGGATGGTTGTGGTTTGGACAAGTAGTCAGGAATGGTGTCTTGGTTTCCTTTAATATGCTTAACTGAGAAATCATATATGGAAAACCATTCTTTGAGTCTTTGAATTTGAGCATTGGGAGGAGTTTTATTTTTGAACTCAAGCATTTTTGGGAATGATGAGTTGTCAAGCTATACCTCAAAATGATGCCCTTTAAGATGAAAATCAAAATTTTGAATTTCATACTTGACTGCAAGTGTTTCCTTGAAGATGGTGTGATAATGGAGTTCTGAGTCTTTGAATGCTTTGCTGGCATGTCCATAATAGAACTATTGTCCTTGGACTTCTTCTAACAAAACAACACTCCAATAGTAATCACTTGCATCTGTTTGCAAAATTCTTTTTCCATTTCCTGGAATCTTTAACGGAGGAGGATTTTAAGCAGCTTTCTTCAAAAACTTTACTACTTCAGTTTGTTCTTTTTCCCATAGAGGTGGATTTTTCCTCAACAGTTTTGAGAGCTTTGATGTGTATCTTGAAATACTAGGAATAAAATTCCTAACATAATTTAAAATACCGAGAAACTGTTGAATTTCTTTAATAGTCATGTTTTCATCTGAAAATTTGGAAGGTTTTCAACAATATGTGGCTGAGGAACATATTGTCCTTGAGAAAAGTGCATTCCTAAGAAATCCACTTCCTTTGTTCCAATTTTAGACTTTCTAGAGGAAAGCATAACTCCATAATGACTACAAATATCATGAAATTGCTAGAGAAGATTTTTATGACTTTCTTCATTAGGAGAGAAGAAAAGGATATCATCAATGTACACTAGTGCGTTGTGCAGTATTGGTTCAAATATTCTCACCATAGCTTTCTGAAATAGTGAAAGGGCAACCTTGAGACCAAATGGAAGAACAGTCCATTGGTAGTGAGCATTTGGAATACAGAACGCAGTTTTGGGTCTATCTTTAGGATCAAATCCTATCTGCCAGAATCTAGACTTTAGATCGAACTTTGAGAAGTAATAGGCATCCTTGATGTAGGAATGTAGTGAATAGATCTTTGGAAGAGGAAACTTGTCATCTTTGATAAAAAGATTCAGAGGCCTGTAATTAATAACAAGTCTCTTTTTCTATCTGACTTGTTCAAATCTTTTATTCACATAAAAGGTTGTGCATGCCCAATTAGATTTTGTTAGTTCAATCAATCCTTGTTTTAGCAGTTGTTGACATTCTTCTTGTGCAGCTTTAAGTTCAAATGGAGACATACTAGGATGAGTTGCTTTTGTGGGATTTATATCTTCATTCAATTTAAAAGGAAATTGAACAAAGAACTCTTCTCTTTTCCATAAAGGATTTGGATGTTGGAAAAGATCATGGCTATCAGCACAGAGCTTAAGCAGTTTATCTTTGATCTCTTCATATCCTGGGGGAAGTTTTGCTAGTGAAAATAAATTTGGGGTTGAACAGAAGGGCTTGAAATCTCTTTTGAATCTTATGCCATTTGCTAAGATTCTTAATCTGCTATTTTGCACAAGAACATCTCTTTCGATAAGTATATCTTTGCCATGAAGATCACTGCCAATGACTTTTGTCCAAGTGACACAATTTGGGAAGAATTTTATCCCAATTTTGTGATTTGTCATCAAATTTGTCTGGAAAATTTCTCCATTTGCTGCTTTGAATTTATTTGTTTATGTTCTCCAAAGTTCTGCTAGCAAGATAACTGGATTAAGCATGGTGCGTTGAGATTTAGTATCTATGAAGGTTGTGACCTTTATAGGAACATGATATTTGGACGGTAAGATGAAAACTTCTACATTTGGCAATGGTGGTGATTCTGAGCAAACAGAAACAATTTCTTGAATCCTCAAGACAGGGAAATGTTTTGTCTCATAATCTTTTGTTTTAGAACTTTCTTCTTCTACTGCGTATTCAAGGCCAAATATTGTGAAATCGTCTGGAGTCTCCTGCTCGTCATAAAGGGATTCTACGTCTTCATCATCTTCAATCTTGAGTGATTGAATTAGTTTTGAAACTTTGTCTTTCTTCTGAGGACAATTTCTTGAAAAGTGTCCTTTCTTTCCACAAATGAAACATCTTTTATTGTTTCCCTTTCGTCGAAAAAGTTTCTTCTTGAAAAACTTGAATCTTTTCTTTTTTCCTTTCTTTAGGAAAGCTTTCTTCAAATTCTTCTTTGAAGGCTTTATCTTGCAATTACAACTTTCATTTGCACATTTGATCTTCAAAAATCCTTTTTTGCAAACTTTTTTGTATTTCTTTTGGTCCATCATCATTTTTTCACACATTTGTTGTTGGCAACAGATCTTTTCTAGTGCTATGATGCTAATTTGATAGATTTCTCCCATGGTCATTGACACCATTCAATTGATAGAATCGTTGAGACATTCTCTGATAGTGTCGTTCAATATCTCTCTTGTCTAGTGAACAGCATTTCATCTTGAAGTATACTTTTTTAACTTTATCCAGAAGAGTTTGGTCTCCTAAGAAATGGAATTGTGGTGCTCCTATCACTTCATGAATGGAAGCATTGTGAAAGCTATTTTGGTTTACTGCTCAGAGGCTTGTGTACCATTCCTTCAAGATTCCTGTTGTATGGGCATATTATTCTTCTATAATTTTGTATTGACTAGCACTGGCATTTACCATTTTTGCATCCATCCAAGCTTTAAAGTCTAAGAATCTTTTCCTCCATTGAGATACAGGAATATCATCAATAAAGAATAATGGAGAATTTGTATGGCTGGGTGTATTGACTTCTCTTAGATGTAATCTAAAATTTGAAGTTCCTTCTCCTCCTATAGTTGTAGCCATAAGGCTTTTTGTTAGATCTACATATTCTTCTTCGGATGAGTTTTCAAATAGTTGTTCCATAAATTCTTCTGAAGGCATTTTTGAAGAATTTTTTGAAAACTTTGGACTTTTTGGATCTTCTTCATCATGAATCATTAATGAAAGATGAGGATAGTTTGAGGAGATCTAGGAGAATTTTCTGAGGAGGCTATTTTAGTTTTCTTTGGTGAAGGTTCTAGAGATGGAGATCTAAAGAGTGTTTTTTCAGGAGGGATCTTTTCTTTTCTCTTTTCACTTCTTCCAAAGGCTAATAAACTACTATTTGGTTTTGTTGGAGGGAAAAGAGGAGTTATTTTAGAATACTAGGAGTGGTGCTAGGAAAAACTTTTAATGGTATGACAAAGTAGGGATCTTCGTCAAGTGGCAAAGGACTTTGTCTTTTTTCCACATAGTGTTTGAGTTCTTCATACTACTCCTTAGTTTTTTATAACTCTCTTTCCTTGTCCATTAAAGCAGGACTAAATCCACAAGTTTTCTTTAACTCTCTTATTTGTTGTTCCAATGCACCGATCTTGGTGGTTAGATCTTTATAATGAGTCTATAGTTTGGTAGACATCTTCGTAATCTCTTGCTCTAATGAGTTTGCAAAGCCATCTAACTTCTTATCCATTTTGTGTAAGAAGTTATTCTGAGCAAGTGAATTTTCAGTCTGCCAGTTGAGCACTTCTTCTGCTTGCGTGACTGGTTTAAGATTACCATCGGTCATGACTTCAAAGCTGGTGATAAAAGGCTTTGTTTGAACCTTTTTTGCAATATCCACCTTTTTTTCCAAGGTAGGAAAGTCTTCCTTGCCAGTAGTTGATGCTTGAGAAAACATCATGCAAGCTTCTATTTTAGGAAGAGTTTTCCAAGAAAATTTATTTTCTTCTTCTTTACATCCCAAAGGAGGAGGCCATGTGATCAGGGTAGGATTATTTGGAGGAGGAGGGATTTTTTCTTTCCTCAGAATCTTAATCATTTCATCATAAAGCGACAAGGGTTTTGGCTTTTGTGTAAAAGCTACCCATAGTCTTGCTATTGGTTCTAGCCTTGGTTTTGGAGGTGGTTTGCATGAGCCTTTCTGTTTTAGTTCTGGTTCATCTTCAAAGTCTGAATCCTCCTAATGTCTCCAGCAGTCACAGTCAGAATCACACATTTCTGGGGTAACATCCCAGAGAAAGTAGTTGTTCAACTTGTCTGTATAAATAGGTGTTCCATTTTGGCAGAATGAGTAAACAGGTATCTCTTTTTCTTTTTTTCCCAAAGAAATCATCATCGTGGAGAAAACTGGGTCTTTTGAGGAAGATGGCCTATTATCTTTTCTTCTGAAGATAGTTTTGACATTCCCATCTGGAAGTCTTTTGAAAGTCAAGTCTGAAGCAATCACGGGCTTTTGACTCTTTTTGAAAGTTTCATAATTACTGATCCACTTGAGAGGAATCAATTCTTCAAGTTCCTTCCTGGGCATCTATTTTGGAATCTGGACCATTGAAGGGATCTGATCCTCAGAATTCGCTATCACCATTAAAGCGTTTTCTGAGAATTGAGAGTCTAAAGGAAGATCATAACAATGATCTTGAACTCTAAAGATTAGTTGGTGGTGTAAAGTGGTTGCCAAAGCATTTTCATCTTGGGCTATTCCTACCAATTGTACTTGTACTTTGAATCGTTTAGGAAGAGTTGGATCTTTGAGTTGGATGTTGAAGTTTGGGAAGATGGTGAGAACTACACTACCAGCATTGAGGGTAGTCAAAACCGTTCCTATCACAGCATGCTCATAGAGGTGGAAAGTGGAGTCTATCAGAGAGACTCTTGCTGTTACTGGGAGTCCTTTTCTTCCATGCAAAGTTAGTACCAATCGAACGATTCTGAAATGGAAGGCAACATATTTTTCTCTTTGCCATAGTTTTATCAAAGAGGGATTTATTTCTAAATCCACATACTGTTCAGCAGAGGTGGCACTCAGAGGGCACTGATCCAGTTTTGTAGTTTGGATGAATGCTTTGACTCCTGGTCTTAGAGTTAAGATGAGCTTTTTGATGTTCTAGGTAAAACTTCCTTTATGTCTCCGAAAGACATTGTAAGGACTTAACAGTGGTGGTAAAGCGCTTTCAATTTAAGCATCCTCTAGGACATAGGAATACCCAATAAGGTTTTCTAGTTTTGAGGCTAAGGTTTGTTTACAAGAGTTTGGGATAGAAAGGTTTATTTGAGAGGTATGGGTGATTGAAGGGCGAGGGTTATCTAATTGTTTTTCACTCATGATATTGTTGTGTATTCCTCCCTACTCACTCTTCTCTTATAATTATATCATATTCCTTTCTGAAAAGAAACAGAGAAATGAAACTAAGTTCTATTTTAGGCTCTCATACCATTGGGACATAGGATACAACTTCAATTTAAAAAATAAATTAAAAAGGAAGTCTCATTCAAGACATATGACTTCCATATAAAAAAAAAATTAAAAAGGTAAAGTCATGTTTGCCAAACATGACTTCACCAAAAAAAAAAAAATACTAATTTCGTGTTTTCAAAACACGACTTCACCTTTCGTAGAAAAAAAACTGAAGTATCGTTTGGAAAACACGACTTCTTTATGAAGTCATAAAAAAAAAAAAAAGCAAAGTCTTGTATGCGAAGCACGACTTCTAATTCAGAAGTCATATTTTCGAGACATGACTTGCTCTAGTTTGGGGATTTTTTTGAAAAATACTCATTCGAGTAATTTTTTTTTTCCGAATTACCCTGGAGGGTAAAAAAGCCTATTTTTTCTTTATAATGTAACAAAAAAAAAGGAGTAGAGGTATAGCGTAAAGAAAAATCGGTGTTAGTACTCTAAAGTACTTCTTCCATACTCAAATCAATTATTAATTACCAATTATATATGGAGTAAATTACACTATTCTCTCTTGAAAGATGTTAGTATTATATTGTCATTCTTATGTTAAAATATACAGTTTTCTCCCATGATATATTTGAATGTATGACACTTTATTCTATTTTTAAATTTTCGGTTAAAGTTTCGTTAGTTACCATTAAAAAATGTTATTATTAAAATATCCTTTACACTACCATCTCTTAAGAGATGCAACTATTACATTATCCTTCTCTCTTGTGTTAAGATATACACTTCTCTCCCTTGACCGACGCAAATATTTTACACTTTATCCTATTTTTAAGTTTTCATTAAAAATAATTTTATGGCTAATATATTTTTTTATATTCTCCTACCTTGAGAGATTTAAATATTATATATTTTTTTCTTTTTATGATATACAATTTTCCTTTTAATAAATAAAAATATACACCACAACTTTCACCATTTTTATTTTTCCATAAAAATATAATAATTTTCATTAAAAATAATATTTTGACCAGAAAATTATTTGTCAATATATTTATGTATTTTTTTTACAAAAATATATGTTACTAAATTATTTAATTTTTATAATATATTTTTAGCCATAAATTCTTTCTCTATAGAACATTATTTCTAGCCTTTTTATATACTACTAATAATAAATTTGGCTAAACATTTTGTCCCTCCTAAAATGTTTACTTCGCTTACAACTCCTTACAAAGAGAAATAATGTTGATATGTAGATAGAAAGCAACATTAGAGCATTGAGTTGATGAATGATAACTTGGTAAATTAAAATATTTTAGTATAATTTTAATTAAAAATATATTTTAAAATCTTTTAAAGAATATTATTTAATAGTGATAAGTTAAATAAATTAAACTGTATATTTTAACCATAAGAGGGAAAAAAATGTAATATTCACATCTTCATGGCCATGTTTAAGAAGTTAGGGGCCTTACGCAAATTTTAAATTTTTTTTTAATACTATATAAATTATCAATTCTCATACTAATCTCTAACTTTTTGAGTTATGAAATCATATTAATCTTATAGCTTTTGGATATTATAAATTGTCATATCTAATCAAATTATTTTATATCATTAAATCTCTAAATTTTTCATGACTATTTTTTTATAATCTTGGATCATAAATATTTTTAGGAGTTGATGTCTTATTATGCTAAACATTTTCTTTTGATAAATTATTTTTGTTTAATTCTTTATCTTCTTATTTTTTTTTATTGAAATTAGGACTGTAGGTGATTGTTCCATCACTTTTTCACCAATTGAAGCTGTTTCTAAATCCCTTTTATAAATAGGAACAAATTTATCAAAAGTGCTATGTTGAGATTGAATTATTTTTTCAACTTATCTTTTCTTACTTATTTTTTTCAAAATCAAATTCATACTTTCTATTTGACTTTTTCTATTACTACAAAGTATAAGAATAAAATAAAATGCAACAATAAAGAATATAAAGAAAATAATTGTGCAAAGAAATAAAAAAAAGTTGCATGTTAATATTATCTATTACAACAATTTGACATCAATTATTAATAATTGTCATAAACACTTACTTATTGGATTCATATTGAGGCAATTGTTTCATCTTTTCCTATATTTAGAGCTCTAATTGTCCACACAGTCGTAGGTTTGTAGACAATTTAAATTTATAATTTACTTGTTCATTTTTAAAAGTTTCATCTAATTTTTGTTAATTCTTGCATAGGATTGAGGAATGTAAGATTGAAAAGTTTTGGAGCATTTTGGTAGCACAAGTGCAAGTTTCTAAGATTTGCTTAGCGAAATAGGCATCTCACCAAGCAAAATGGGTTCTTTTAGAAGGTCATTTGCTGCCAAAAATTTACTCATCGAGTGAAGAATTTGCCAAGCGAATACAAGGCATAAATACAGTACCTCGTGGACTCGCTCAGCGAATGAGCAACTTGCCAAGCGAATTTGAAGCATAATGTCAGCCTCCCTAGATTCAGTCAACGAATCTGGATGTCGCCAAGCAAATTTGAAATCATGTCAACTCTGTTTTGAAATCTATGAATTCACTAAGTGGGCCCCTTCATTCGCCCAGTAAATATACACTAAAACTTTCTTTTTTAGCTCAAAACAAGCAAATATAAGGGGACCACTTGCCATTAGTAAAGGGACTTCCAAATTTTTCGAAATTTGCATTGTTCCATTAAAGTTGAAGCTTTCCTATCGCTCTGTTTCTCATCTCATTCATTTCTCTTATTATTTTGATGCTACACATGACAATGAGTAGTTACATTCTTTGTTGTTGGGGTTGGATGTAACCAAACTTAACTTTCTTGTATATTTTCTGAGTAATATATGTATTTTGTTCTTTAATATCAGTGATTCAGCTTCTTTGGTTAATGCTTGTTGTGAATTGATCATCTATAACTTGATTGTTAGCTTGAATGTGATTGGAAAATACTTTAATAAGTGTGAATTGAAGTAAAACACTCAATGAACCTTGTATCTGGGAATGGCTCTTGGTTTTATTGATCATCTTGTGATCATAAAGCTTAAAGCAAGTTACTTTGCTAAGTATTCAAGGGATTGAAGCTTAGCAACAAATAAGGTCCCATGACTTTTTTTCTTTGGTCAAGAAGATTCCGTCCATTTGTATAATTGGCTTACAATAAACAAATGTTTCGATGCATGACTTAAATGACCAAAGTACACATTTTAGTATTACACACAATGGGTCTTCCATACCATATACAACAACAGGTAATGTCTCGCAACTCACTAATGTACCTGGAAAACATTGTTGCATAGCATTCATCCATCTAGGCAACTTACTATAAGATGTGTCCCTATCACCAAAACCTTGGTCAATGTTATTTGTTTTACTGACCAAGCATTTTTGCAAGTGACTGAATAACTAAAATTACTACACACCTCTGTAATCTATGTCTTGATTCCAATATCGAGATCTGCACTTACTAGGCCAACAATACAATCAACAATAATATCTAAGCTTAATTTTTGGTGATCTCTTGATATCAATGAGAATTTACAATTATAAATACCATTAATTTTCCTCATTTTTTGTTTACCACTTTTTTTATTAAATGATGCCTTAATCCTCAATTCACACCCACTATCGTATTTAACACACTTACCATTATATTTATCTAGCCTTGATTTTTCAATTGCATAGTCATATGCATTAGATATGTGTCATTGAGTTATTGCATTAATGGTTGCTTCTTTTGATTCAAATTTCATACCTACTATAAGATTATTATCTTTGTTGACATTGTCGCCTCCTCTTCTAACTCCATAACCATCTGGGAATTTAGAATCATACATTTCTTCATAATTATTATTAGACAAATAAAATGATGAAGTCGCCTGATTCAGACTAATACATCCTTCACTTCCTTTAATACGTTCATTATGTATCTCATCCTTTCTATCTTCATTAAAATCACTCATAATATCTCTAATGTGAGTACAATCCTCAATATTTTCTGTTGCCATGTAAGAATTTTTTTTTACTTTAAGCATATATAATCTTCAGAGTTTAATGTAACAAATAACTTAAACTATTAAAATAAAAAATATTATGCCTCAAAAATTTGTTAAATGAATATAAATTGATGTTGTTGTTTGATCAACTACAAAATCATAATAAGTGGTAAAGAGTAAATTGAATTGTTACCCAATCAAAAAATCATTCACATAGACGATATAAATAGAAGAGCGTGATTTTTTTTTTTAAAATATTTATAAAAAGTTGACAATACCAATGTAAGCTTTCAAAATTATAAAGGAAGTAGACAATGATGTTGTTTACTTTTATATTTAAAAAAAGTAAAGTAGACAATGCCATTGTCTACTTCAGAAATAAAAAAAAAACAATGTAGACAGTTATATTGTCTTCTTCCATGTAAAAAGCAGGATGTAGTCAATGAGATTGTCGACTTCCATGTTTTATAAAAAAAATAAAAATTAAAGGGATAAGTTGATTAATAAATCTACATTTTATAAAGATTTATAGAGCAAGTTCACATGATTTTTGCATTAGCTTATAGGAAATTTGTGAGAAAATAGACCATTAATTAAGGATTTCGTGTGATGTGCATTTCTAAGCCTTTTATTTAAAATTGTATGAATTGCCTTAATTTTGTTGGATTTTGTGAAGGGAATTTAGATGTGCAGAGAAGGAAATACAGTCCATAGGCATCAGGCATAAAGGAGTATTGTACTAGTCAAAGAGGACTTAAGAAAAGTAAGAACCAAAGTGAGGATCGCAAAAGACGCCCACAAGCACAAGAATGGACCAAAAAGGATATTAGATGCACAAAACAAAATGCATGAAGTCGTACCTGCCCGACAGGCTCGGTAGGCCACTCGGCGAATCGTGCTTTTGTGGCATCCGCCTGGCGGATGGTGTATCTCGCCTAGCAGATCAGCATGCCTGGCGCCAAAGCAAAGCGAATTTTTCTCCAAAAAATCACCTAGTGGGTTTCCAACCACACCAGGTGGGTCCAAAGTCTAAATTCTAATTTTATTTTAATTTTCAATGGGCCTGGGTTGTGCGAGACGGACTAGGTTAAGCCTTTCTCTGAAATTCTAGAGATTCATTACAAATAGCAAAGGGCAAACTCAAGGGGCAAAAAAACTTCTCTTCTCTTCTCATCTCTATTCTACTCTCTCTCTCTTGGATTTAGACGGAGGAAAGACTCCCCTAAAGCTTTAGAGGATTCTCCCTAGATCCTAATGGACAGAGGCTGAAGGCCAGTCTTTTTGTTAAGGTTTATCTTTAATTTCTAATGATATATATTGTAATGGGTTGCTTCTCTGTTGCTATGGAGAATTAAACCCTAGGTTAGGTTGTGGCGTAGCTATGCTTGAAATAGCTGAAATCCCATTTTGATTGTTAATTTTATTTCCCTTTTCCTTTCAATTGAATTGCCTTAGTGTTCTTCATTATATTGTTCGGAATTGATCACTCCTTGCATGTCTTTAATTAGTTAATTAATCGGCGACCGTAATGTAATTAATTAGTAGACCTCTAAGGTAATTTGGTTTAGGACATTGCATGATCAAATTGCGAACTAAGCTCTCAATTGAATTCGTTCACCCTCTTTGTTCCTAATCCTTTCCTGGATTAAACCAGTGCATGACCAACCAGGGGGTTTAATACAGGAAAGAGTTTTTACAACCCATGACCAAAGGTTGTGAAAGAACTCGATAAGGGGATATTGGCAATTAAACCTGAAAATAAAATTACATTTTAACTTGGGAGAAGGAAATTGAAGACATAGGTGAACCTATAATCCTAGGTTCCTAACTCATTGAAATCCAATTTAATTTTAATCATTCTTTTTGCAACCCCTTGCATTTTGATTCTTTGAACTCAACCCATAGAACTTAAATAACCTAGACAACATACATAGGAATTGCTCTAAATGGTACTCCATATCAGTCCTTTAGGTATGATATCTGGACTCAAGTCTATTGTTACTATTGCGATAGGGTATGCTAGCCCTTAAGCGTGTTCTAGACGCATCATTGATTATGACATTATTGACTTTTCAAATTAAAATAAAAAATTCTACTTTAATAAATCGACCATCCCACTATCGATTTTCTCAAGGTTTTGAATTTTTCATTGTTGATTTATGTTATTTTGGTAATTACTTTTTCACTTACACCATTTATGTAAAATTCCTCTCTAACTACATTGTATCGGTAAAAAAAAGTGCAGTTTCTCTAAAGTATAATAGTGCAGAATTTGGTAAAGTAACAAAATTGTTGGCCTATGTAACACTTAAACTATAGAGCCTACTACACTTGATCCATTCTTTATACATATCCACATTGCTTCTTTTATGATTAGATAACTAAATATCTTTTATTAGTACTACTTAAATTTATTCAATCAATGTTAATTATAATAAAATATTTATAAATCATTTACAAAGTAATAAAATTAAAATAAACAAATACATATATTTTTATATTTTAATTTATAATATTTAGTTAAGAATAAAATATTTTTCTCAAATATTTTTAAATTTATAATTTTTCACATCTCATATATATTTACAGTTGTTCATATAAAAACAAAATATTTATTACATAAATAAATTTTGTGACTTCTAATATAATTTAATAATAATTAATTATGATTATAATATTCAATCAAATTAAATTCATTTTTTATGAGAGTCAATTGTATTCGAACTAAAAATATTTTTAATATAATAGGACTATTGTTTTAGTGGAATTTTTTTCAATATACAAAACTCGAACTCAAAATTATACTTAAGGAAAGTAAAACATATATTATTTGAATCAAATCCTTTTTTGTTATTTTTAAAAAAATTTCATTCTACTTGAATGATTTATGTAAATGTAATAAACTTTTTATGCACAGATTACAAAAACACACTTACATTAATTTGGTAAATAACTTTATGAATAAATTAATGTGTTAAATATTAGTATCTATTTACAATTCAAAAAACATTTTCAGCCTTTTACATGCTCTTTTTATAAAATATACTTGTCAAAAAATATGTCACAAGACATTCATTGCATATGTATAACTATATAACTTTGAATGTATATATAGTTTGTATAAAAATAAAGTGTTGTGTGACGTGTATATCATAAGACAATGGTTAATAAAATTATTTTTATGAAATATAAAAGGTCAACGTATCAATTCAACAAAGATGAAAACATTTGAAATATCTTTAGTTTAAAAAATGTTAGTAACACATTTTTTAATATATTTGAAAATTTTCTAATTTTTTAAGAATAATTTTTAAGTTATCAATTTTTTTATCAAATAAAAAAATAGGTCAAAATTAGATACTTTAATGTAATTTATTCATTTTATTATTCTTAATAAAATATTATAAACTAAAATATAAAAATATATGCATTTGTTTGTTTTAATTTTATTATTTTGATAATGATTTATAAATATTTTATTATAATTAACGTTGATTGAATAAATTTAAGTAGTATAAATAAAATATATTCAATTATCTAATTCTACAAGAAGCAATATGGGTGTGTATAAAGAATAAATCAGGTGAGATAAGCTTAATAATTTAAGTGTTATACTAATTATTTTACCAAATATTGCATGATCATACTCTAGAGTAACTGAAATTGTGATAGGCTACGCATACAATTCCAAATTTGAGACTAGAATTAGATCTCCTTAGGCCAAGATAAAAAAAAAAAAAAAGCTTCTTTCTTGTTTCATTCATTCATAGGTGCCAGGTTATATACAAAGGTAGTAACCCAAGACAATTAAGGACACCAACGGATGTCATCATCATAAACAAAAGAAGCTTCTAGAGAAGGCATATTCTCTAATGGTTAGAAAAGCAGACGACTAGCAGAATTAGGGCACAAAGTCCCTTAGCTTAGCAAGCTTCACAATATTACGTTTGGGCCTATCCTCAATTAGGCCTTGTGGTCTATCAATGCCAACTGGATCATAAGAGTCTTTGTCCTCAAAGACTCCATAAGCCTCAGGGATATCAAAAGTGTGATGTGTGTTTGTTGTGAACGATCCAGATGGCATCCCAGGAGAAAGCATACGGATTGAGCACGAATGCAATAGTGGAGAGGAAAGGACGATTGGTTGACGAGGAGTGTGCAGGCTAGCTGGAAGGCTTTTCTTGGGAGTGTCAAAAGGTGTTAAAATGAGCCTGTTTGATTGGGTCTTATCGGTGGCAAGGTTAATATGCCAAGTATGAAGGGAGAGGGAGTCAATTAATTCATAAGAGTTTGGTTCATTTGAAGTGTACGCTTCTGGAGAGAGTTGTCCTTCTTCTTCGTCACCTAGAAACAACTCCGGTAAGAACTAAGGAGGTTCTATAAGAGGTGGGTTGACGTAATGACACAACAAGGACACATGAAAGATGGGGTGAACCAGGACTAAAGGAGGAAGCTTAAGTTAGCACTAGTGCAAAAATAGCTTTTTGAGCAGCACTTTAACTCAGTTTATAACAAACCAAGTTAATATATCAACACAGTGGCATTTTTGCAAATTTTTGCAACTTTTTAAGCTCTGTTACATCAAGAACTGGTTTTAAAATGTATTCCTGCGGTTTAAAATGCAATGTTTCTAACTCGGTTCAGGAGAATCGATTTAAAAACAAGCATTTTAAATCGATTCTTTTCTGAATCGGTTTAAAATGTGAGTTTTTAAATCGATTCTCTTAGAATTGACTTAAAAGATGTTATAAGAGCCTGCATTTTCGACATTGCCCACTGTGTTCTCCCACCATTTGCGCTTTCAAGCTTGTCCCTTGTGTTCTCCCACCTTCGCTTACTTCCTTCCAAAGTGTAATTTCTCTCCAAAGATCACCACGAACCTCCTCCCAAACTTCCACCTCTATTAAATTGAGCTCTATTCGCATTTTCATTTCTTTTGGGTTCGAGCTCATTGGCATTTTTGGTTTGAGCTCCATTAGAGGTAAACTATACTTTTTACATTTTGGTTCTTCCATTCAAGCTCCATTGGAGTTATAGCATTTTGCTTGCATTTTTCAAGCTCCATTTTTTGTGCCTACATGTTGGTTGTTGGTTGCATTTTGGTTCGCGTCTTAGATGATAAATGAGATTGCATTTTGGTGCCGTAGGTTCAAGCTACATTTTGGCTTATTCCTTGTTACGTACCATTTACCCATCTTCTTGAACTCGCCCATTTTGTGTTCTCTTCGAGTTGAATAGCTTATTGGAGGTAAATGTGTGTTATATTTTGGTGATTTAGAGGTTTGAATGGATTGGACTGATTTTGGTAGTCTTTTTTTAGTTTTTGGATAATACATGTTGGGTATATGCTTTAATATATATTGAATAGTATTTATGCTTTATTTTTGCATAGGTTCAACCTCCATTTTTGCAGTTTTTCTTTATGCATGTAGTTGTCATTGTTGTGGTGGAAGTGGATATTAATGAATTTAATTTTGTTGCTATTGGAAATTAATTGCTAAAGGCTATGCTTGAATATGTTGATGAATAGAAGAAAAATTTAGTTCGTTGTACCTATATGGATTGATGAATCTGTAAGGAAAAAAAGTATTATTTAAGTTAGTTATAACTTATATGAATATATAGTAAGGGTTTTAAGTGTTGAGAATTGGATAACATAAGCTAGAATCAATTGAAGTCAATTATTTTGGCTAGTACTTACCTTGATATTGCATAGTAATGAAAAAGGATAAAAGTATGAAATTAATTTAAGGATATGTAAGGAATAAATTGTCACCAAATGTATTATATTTTGTTTAAAATCTAAAGCTTTAGAGTTAGTGGATTACAAGAATTAAAGAATTGGCCTTAATCTAGATTGGGAACTAGTTAAGAAATTAAAAGATAATAACATAAGTGAACTTGCATGCTAAGATACATTCTTAAGATAAAGTGAGCAAAAAGGAAAAATTAGTTTAAGAGTGAATTAGTATAAAAATCTAAAGTTGAATAATTTAAGTATAAAATTTAATTAAAGTTCGTGGTAATAAAGGATGCTCTTTTAGCCTTGTCCAAGGGTATGTTCAACAACAACTTAATATGTATGGGCAAACAAATGATAATGTCCTAAATTAGAGGTGAACTTAGGTGCTTAAGATAGGTAAGGACTAAGAAGTTTATATCTAATTATCATTATCTCATAACTAAAGTGGTATTAGGTAAAGTGAAAATAAATGGTTAAGTCTCTTGCCTACTAATTTCTATTTTGGAACTTAGATTCAAGTATTGTCTATAAAATGATAACTAAGGGATAAGTTTAAATCTAATGATATAGGCCATGGGAGCCTATATGATATAAATTGAGCTTGAGTAAGATGAGAATAATGTTGAATATTGATTGATAGATCGTACCTCTATCTGTTGTTGACCATGCCATTGGTGAGGTATGATGGATAGTGAAAAAAGAAGAAGAAGAAACTTTGTCGAATTTTTATGAGAATTTTGAACCCTTGAGTAAGAGATTTGTTGTAGATTGGATTATCTGATAGGTTAACCTTTGGTATTGTGATTAAATACCTATAAATAGGTCTCTAGGAAAGTACCAAAATATAGAGGAAACTCTGCTGAAATTTTTGCCGAAATTTCTGTATAAATTGTATGCATTATGTTGTGTGTTTAATTGTGTTGTTTTTTATTAAATTTATGCATTACGAGTGAACCTTAGTTTCTCGTTTAAGATTCAATACAATGATTAAAGTACTAATTGTTGTATTGAATCTTGAATTGTCCGGTTGGATAGTTTGGAAAGATTCATTTCTTTATACTAGATTAATACATAGTGGTTAAGTCTCATATTAAATTTGATTAAATTTCAGTTTAGTGCATTTCGTGTTGTGTCTCCGGGTGCATACTTGATTATGGTGAATTTGACGTCACCAATTTCATTTCATGTACTTGGAGACCAATGCGAAATGCTACTAAAATTTTGTCAATTTTAAGATATGAGACTAAACCTGTACGTATTAATTAAGTTTAAGAAAATGTCTTTCTGAATGGGATAAAGCCACACCTTGTATAAAAAAGTGAGATTTACATACATTAAGATATGGTTTGTGGATCATAGAAGGAAGTTATAGATCGTAGTTGGATTAATTCTAAACGCACAATTGATGAGTATGAGAATGGAGTGAAAGAGTTTATCCAATTGCTAAAAAAAATCTTCCTAATAGTGGTGGGTTCTTCTATTGTCCTTATGTTAATTGTTTGAATGAGAGACAACAACGACTTGAGCAAATATGGGAGCATCTTCTTTATGATAGGTTTTGCAAGATACAACATAGACATGGCATGGTGAATTGTTAGACATGTCGAGTGTGTCTCAAACAGAGCAAGTTGATGTACCAATAAACGATCGACTAGAGGACATGATCCGTGATATTAAATCAGAGTCTTTTCAGCGAGCTCATGTAAACAACACTTTGTGCAGTGATGTGGATAAGCCTCTATATCTAAGATGCACTAAATTCACACAGTTGTCAACGGTGTTAAGATTGGTGAATGTCAAGGCAAGAAATTGGTGGAGTGATAAAAGTTTTACCGAATTGCTTGAGTTGTTGAACAAAATGCTTCCATATGGTAATATGTTGCCGAGACGTAACTATGAGGCAAAGAAGGTGTTGTGTCCGATGGGATTGGAATACAAGAAAATACATGTGTGCCCTAATAATTACATATTGTATAGAGAAGAGTTTAAAGAGTTGCACAAGTGTCCCAGGTGTGGGGTATCACAGTATAAAGTGAAGGATGATGATTGTAATAATGATGAGAGCACAAAGCAGGGTCCCTTTGCAAAGGTGTTATGGTATCTTCTAATAATTCCAAGGTTTAAGCGATTATTTGCTAATGTAGACGACACGAAGAACCTTACATGGCATGCAGATGGGAGAAAATGTGATGAACAACTTCGCCATCCTGCTGATGCTCCACAATGAAAGAAAATTAATCGTTTGTTTCCAACCTTTGGGATTAAGGCAAGAAATCTTAGGCTTAGACTTGCTGCGTATGGAATGAATCTTTATGGTAACTTATCCAGTAAGCACAATTCATGGCCTGTTCTCCTAGTTATTTATAATCTGTCTCCTTGGTTGTGCATGAAGCGAAAATATGTTATGTTATCTATGATGATTATGGGCCCAAGACACCCAAGAAATGACATAGATGTCTACTTACGTCCCTTGATCGAAGATTTGCGAATGTTGTGGGATGAAGGTGTTGATATGTATAACGGGTATTGTCATGAAAATTTCATGTTGCGTGCAATGTTATTTTGTACCATCAACAACTTTTCAGCATATGGAAACTTGAGCAGGCCTAGTGTTAAGGGACATAACGCTTGCCCTATCTGTGAAAAAGACACATGCTACGTACAACTGAAACATGGAAAGAAAACAGTTTACATTGGGAATCAAAAATTCTCAGGTCTAATCACCCATATCGTAGACTAAAAAAAGCTTTTAATGGATGTTAGAAGAATGGTATTGTGCCACCTGCCTTAGCTGGTGAGCAGGTTTATCAATGGGTGAAGGACATCAACATCGAATTTGGAAAGATCCAAAAGAAAGCTACCGAGAAAACTTGTGAAAAAGAGGTCGATATTCTTTGATCTTCCATACTGGTGCGATCTAAATGTTAGACATGGTCTAGATGTCATCCATGTTGAGAAAAATGTACGTGATAGTGTAATTGGCACTTTTCTAAACATTAAAGGCAAGACAAAGGATGGTTTGAATGCTCATCAAGATCTAGTTGAATTGGGTATACGCCTCTAGTTAGGTCCGCAGTCAGTGGGTAAGCGGACATATTTGCCCCCAGCATGTCATACCTTGTCAAGAGAAGAGAAAACAAGTTTCTGTAAGTGTCTATAGGGCGTGAAAGTGCCACAAGGATACTCTTCAAATATCAAAAGCCTTGTGTCAATAAAAGATCTCAAATTAGTTGGGTTAAAGTCTTATGATTGCCACGTCTTGATGCAACAACTCCTACCAGTGGCTATTTGTGACATATTGCCTAAAAAAGTTAGACATGCCATTACGCGACTGTGCTTATTCTTTAATGTCATATGCAGCAAAGTCATTGATCCTCTGAAGTTGGATGAGTTGAAAAATGAAGCTGTTATTATATTATGCCAGTTGGAGACATATTTTTTTCCTTCATTTTTTGACATCATGGTTCACTTAATAATGCATTTAGTGAGGGAGATTAGAATATGTGATCCCGTTTATTTAAGGTGGATGTACTCTATTAAACGATACATGAAGATCTTGATAGGGTACGTCAAAAATCCATACTATCCAGAAGCATCTATTGTTGAGAAGTACATTACTGAAGAAGCCATTGAGTTTTGTACAGAATACTTGTCACAAGCTGAACCTGTAGGGCTTCGTAAATCTCGTCATGAGGGAAGATGCTCAAGTAAGGGTACTCGAGGTAATGTTAAACCAACGATTCAGGAGAAAGTTTTGCAAGCATACTTGTATATAATAAATAATAGTGATAAAGTTGAACCTTATTTTTCTGCTCACAAAGATATTGTCAAGAAAAAGAACCCTCGAATGCCCAAGAAATGACAGTTAAATGAGCATAAAAACATTGTTAAACTAGTTTAAAGAACAAGTTTTGAATGATGATAATGCTTCTAACACATTAAAATGGTCAGCACATGGGCCTAACTTTGATGTCATATGTTGGTAGGGATATGATATCAACGAGTTTTCCTTTTATACAAAGTCATTGGATGACAAGAGTACCGTGCAAAACAATGGGGTTATGGTTGTGGTTGAGTCCATACTCTTCTCTAGTTCAAAACATAAAAATCTCATTATGGCATCCATGTGTTACTTTAGAGTTATTAAAGACATATAAGAGGTTGACTACACTAAATTTAGAGTGTCCGTTTTTAAATGTAAGTGGGTTGACAGTAACACCGGTGTGCAAACCAATGAATTAGGATTTACATTGGTGGATCTTAGCAAGGTAGGTTACAAGGAAAAGCCTTTCATTATGGCATACCAAGCAAAACAAATTTTTTATGTTAGTGATCCTTCTAATAAGATATGGTTAGTAGTTCTCCAAGGAAGAAGATAGTGATGACACACAAGATTCAAATGTCAATCTTGTTGAGATTCCTTCTTTCTTAACACGGATGCCTATATTTATTGATGAAAATGAAGTGGATGATGTACATGCCACACGTGATGATCATCATGAAGGAATATGGGAAAACATTCATACTTGACAACGTTAGTAAATTACTTATGTTTATCTTATTGTTTATTCTTGTTTTCGTTATGTTTTTTATTTTATTGTTTATTTATTTTTATCATTATGTTTATCTTTGAAAATTACAAGTTTTGGGAATGTTGGTACTAACATGTGTTTCTTTTTTTCCTTTTCTAAACAGACACATAACTGATTCTTCTAGTAACCCATCTTATGAGTCTACAAAAAAAAAGGTAGATAAGGTACACGCTTAAAGGAATTGACTTTCAGTCAAGCTGGTAACTATCTAATATCAATTCAATTTGACATGATTAGTGGGGCACCTGAGGGGGGAAATTTCACAAAATTCATTAGTTTTGTGGGTGTGCTTGCTCGGAACAAGGTTTCTATCCTTTATGAGGATTAAGACCATATAAAGGAGAGCGTGAAGAATCAAATTTAGCAAACTATCATGGTATTTTACTTTTATAGTCTCAAATATATATATATATATATATATATATATATATATATATATATATATATATATATATATATATTGTATTTAACCGTATTATTATCGTACATTGACTATTCAATTTTATTTTGTAGTTCAACTATGATGTTCCACATAATGCCATCTTGAAAAAGAAATTGCTAACACTTGCAGCTGAGCATTGGAGGCTTTTAAGACACAACTCACCACCATGCATATATATATATATATGAAAAATTAAAAGAACTTCTCCTTATGAGAAGTATGCATTTTTAGATGAAGAGACGTGGGCAAAGTTTGTTGAAAGCCGAAAGGATCTTGCCTTTCAGGTTTAGTTGGAAGCATATTTTTTTAATCGTACAACATTTGATTATTTTTTATTGAATTAAACACTGAGTTATTGTTCACAGGAGAAGAAAAAAAGAGGCAAATGATTGCATCAAAGAATGTCCACCCTCACAGATTGTCTCGTGAGAGGTATAAGTTGCTTGAGCAAAAGATGATGACGAAGAAGGTGAGGCAACGTCAACAGGAAGCCTCGGCATCTGGTTATGCTAAAGATATTACTCCTCCATCACCACCACAACGTTGGGATAAATGGAAGATGGCCTACACGCTAAAATCAGGCAGATATACATTTGAGGAGGCACACATTGTTGCTAAAAAGATTGTAAGTAATCTTTGACTTCAAATTGTAATTGTAACTTGTTTCATCATATTTCTTACACATTTATTGAATTATATGTTGTAGGATTCTCTGGTTGAGCAGAGCTCACATGGAACATTTGTTCCTCGTGAAAGTGAAGATATATTAATTACTGTTATTAGGAGACCAAAGCACCTTGGTCGGGTTTGTGCTGCTGGATGAGGTGTTGACATTTGTGATTACTATGGACCACCTTCATGTTGTGGGCCCATCTTAGGAATTGTCACCAGGAAAGAGATAGAGCGAATTAGGCAAAAGATTAGAAATAAGCTTAAAGAACAGTTGAGACATGAAATTAGAGAGGAGTCAGCATCTTTGGGTCTTTCACAGCAAAATACAAATGTCCAGTTAGAATAAGCTCATACTCCTGTATGTGTCAGCACGAAGGGAAGTTGTGTTGCTACTAATCCTTCTAGGGAGGAAACTGACACTAATATCTTGGAGCAGTGTGAGTTGTATATTGATAGATAGCCTATTCTTTTAGTGGCTTTTGAGAGAGTATATAATTTGGGGTCAACCATACATCATAGGACCATTGAGGATGATATGGCAAGGGTGGTGGTTAAACAAATTTGGGATGCATATGCTCAAGTCCCTATGCTCACTGAGGAGGTTCAGATTGTAGGGCAGGCCCCTAAACAATTCATTCAATGGCTGAGATGACTTATAAAGGTTACATCAGCCAAGGTATATTCAAATCTTATCTTCAATTATTTTTTTTCTCTAATTACAAATTGAAATAACTTGATTATATTTTATAACATTGTTTTAAATGTATTTTTTTTAGGATGTTCAACCATCTAAAAAAGATGTTTCACCTAAAAAATCAGAATCACAAGTTGATCCGATGACAGCTTGTGGTAAGTGGCATCTAGTGTAGGGACGGATGTTGTGCAAATAGATTGGGAATCCACATTCCTTGGTAGACTCAATGATGTTGACCTATGGATCACCCAAAAGGATGTTTTAGAAATATGTACTAGCAATGACATGCTAAATATCTCAATTCTACAATTATGGTTGCTGTAAGTTTTTTTTTTTTTTTGTAAATCTCTTAAATAAGCATCTCATTATTATAATTAACATTCATTTAAATATTTTAGGTACATGCATCGCCTCTGTCTCTCAAAGGTGTGGGAGAATGTATATAGATTTATTGACTCATTCCCTATTCAAAAGATAGGGAATAAGGATGAAGATTCTCAAGCTTACATTCAAAATTGGATGTATAATGGACGAAAACGGTGTTACCTAGCACCGTACTTGCATTGGTAAGCACAAGTTATTTCTTATCCAAATGATTTGAAATGATATTTGAATCCTATCACTTATATTATTTTTCAATGTAGCTCGCACTGCTAATTGCTAATTATTTGTCCTAAGGACAATGTTGTGGCCTTGTATTCGTTGTACAAGAAGCTCACCAAAGAATTGAAACAACTAGTAAAAAGGTAAGTTTTTATTTATAATATATTTCCTTCGTGCTTTGTATTATAATTTTGAAACCTATAACATACTTTGCATATCTATTTTTTAATCAGAGTCATGATCAAATATCAAACATTGGTAAGTAGGCACGTGTCACTACGAAGGAAGCCTAGTTGGTTTTCCCCCTATGTAAGTAATGTACAGCTACATATTCAATTACAATTTGTAATAGTTTCTACAATTCATTTTTAAAAACAATTCTCATTGGTAGGCTAACAAACAAGTAAGGAGCTATGAGTGTGGATATTATATAATGAAACATATGTTGACCATAGTTTTAACAGATATTGTGGACTCATGGGACAAGGTAATATAATTTTCATCTAATAACAATACTTATAGTTTTTATAGTTGATTGAATAATGAATTTATCTTATGTTTTTTACCTTACAGTTATTCATTAATAGGGAACCATTCTCACATGAGGACATGTTAGACATCCGCCAACGTTAGACAACATTCTTCCTTCAAATTAGTAATAGATAGTTTGTTTATAATATCTTTAACTAGGCAAAAGAATAGTAATTTTTTATTTTATTTGTTTCAAAGCATGTTATGAAGTTTTGTTGGTTAAAGTAAGTTATAACTAAATGTGTTGATGTACTGGTCGTTTCTGTGGTATCTGTTTGATGATAACATGGTTGGTTGTATGACAAAATAATGAAATTATTTTAAAAAAAAGGTAACTTTTTAACTTGATTGTGCATAAACCAATTTAAAAAGTGTTTTAAATATGTTCCCCTCTGAACTAAGTTAAAAAGTGCTTTTTAAATCGATTCAACTTATGATTTAAAATAGTAATACTTTCTATATCGCATGTACCTAAATCGGTTGTAAAATCGATTTAAAAAGCCTTTTTTAACCAATTTAAAAATGTTTTCTACAGTAGTGTGGTATGCGATGGCGCTGATGTGGTGCACCACCTTTAAGCAGGTCGTGGTAGCGGTGTGCAAACTTCCACAACAAAGATCTTGCCAGTATACTGCGGTGGTAGGGGCGATATTTCAACAAAACCCAGTGTCTAATGTCGAAGGTAATGTCACGCCTTGTTTAATTCACTTGGTCTCTCATGTGTTGCTGAGTGTGACGAAGGTTTTCCTTGAGGTGACAAAGGATAGTGGTCCGTTGTTGCAAGAAGTTCTCAATAAAGTCCAAGGTTGCCGAACTTGGAAGATAATCGACAAGGTTGGGCAAATGATGGTCATATAAAGCCTGGAACAGAGGCATGCCAATGGAGCTAGGGAAGTTGGCGTTGTACTACTACTCCACAAGATGTAGGAAAGGGTACCAGCAGTAGGGAAAATCTCTGGCAAAGCAACGGAGATAAGCTTTGACCTAGCACTTGACTATCTCAGTCTGCCCATCAGTCTTTAGGTGGTAAGCGGTGGAAAATTTTAACTGCGTGCCCTATGAATGGAAAAGCTTGTGCCAAAACTAACTGATAAAGACATGGTCACGGTCTGCGACAGTGGAACAAGGAATGCCATGAAGGCGGCTAATCTTGATTGAAAATCAAGCGGCAAGGCTAGTGACGGTAAACTTGGCAGGTAAGGCGATGAAATATGCATACTTGGTTCACCTGTCGACAACCACCCAAATAACAAAATGACCATGGGAGAGAGGTAAATGGGTAAGAAAGTCCATTACAATATCTTCCCAAACCTTTCTTGGTTTGCGGTAACGGTTGAAGTAAGCCTTGCTTCTTTGATAGTAAATACTTGTTTTGCTAAGAGTAGTAACCCTAAACAGTTAAGCACCAACATGTGTCATCATCCTAAGCAAAAAAAAGCTTCTAGTATTCTCTAATGGCTAGAAGAGTTAACAGCTAGCAAAATTAAGGCACAAAGTCCCTAGCTTAGTAGGCTTCACAATATTACGTTTGGGCCTGTCTTCAATTAGGCCTTGTGGTCTATCAAATTGGTTAAAAAAAAAAAGCCAATGGGTACGTTGATAATATTTATGTTTTTTAAACGAAGAGAAAGGGAAAAAAAATCTAAAGAGGGTTGGATTTTTATCTCGTACAACTAGGGAGCAACCCCTGCCTTTACTGTCTATTTGTTTTGGTGGAAATGGAGCAAGGAGAGATGGAAGGGAGGAGAAATAGAGCGAAGATTAAGAATATAGTTCATTTGGTTATGTAGAAATAAAAAGGAAGGAAAGAAAAATTTATGGGTCCTACACTTTTTAATTTCTTTACTCAACAAATGAAATTTTCAATGGTATCAATATTCCCCACTCAAAACAATTATTATTTTTGTACAACCGATTGTGATAGTATATATGACAAAAAATAATCAATTTTCATTAAAAAAAAATAATTGATTGTTTTCAAAACAAATGATTGTTTCAAAAACAAATGGTTTTTTTTGTCATTTTTTATATTTTATTTTCTATTTATTTTTAATTTTCTCAAACTAAATACTTCTAAAATTTACTATATTTCTCACTTATTTCACTCATATCTATTTCTTTCTCCCAAACAGGAGAAATTATTAGGTAGTAGAAAACTACTAAGTATCTATGGTCCTAGTCAATGATTATATAACACAAATTCAACTTTTACAATTTACGAGAAATCATTAATAACACTTAATTGCATATTATATGAAGATTAATGGAGACCATAATAGTTTAGGACTACCTAATTATTTCTTTCCAAGCATAGTGTTATGGTGTTTATTTATACAAAGCAAACTCCAACTGATCGTTCATACTTCACTCTCCTGAATCCCGACTTTGTGTTGACTATTAAATTAAATCTCTCAGTTTCTGCTTTCTAATTACATAAATGGAATCTGAGAAAGATTTCAAATTGGTTGGGAGAGAAAAGGAAAAAGAGGAAATTATAGATCAACTCATCTTGCTTCGCAGAGGCGGAAATGAGGCAAATCCTCCTGTCCCTGTGATTATCATTGCGGGGCTTGCAGGAATAGGAAAGACAAAACTTGCCCTCCACGTCTGCCAGGATGAGAATGTCAAACAGCATGTTGGCTTGCCGGCTTTGGTCAGTGGTACCAACTGCAACTCCTTTGACGCAGACTCCATTGCCAAACAGGTCATTGAGTCAGCGGTACCAGGTACTGCCTCATCTCGGAACAGAATTGTAATTCTGGATGATTGGAGAGTTGAGATTGGAGACCAAGATGTGAAGGCGTTGCAGCTCAAGTTAAAGAAGGCTCGTCTATGTGTTACGGCTATAATGATAACTACACGTAGCTGTCTTGTGGCTAAGAACATTGCTGCTAGCCCGGTTAAGTCATATGATTTGCCGGGACTTAATGAGGAGGAAAGCGCGTCTCTGTTTGAGAAAACTGGCAGACGAGGTGCAGATGATAATTCGAGCAACACAAAGATTACGGAGCAATGTAGAGGCGTCCCTGGGGCGATAATGACCATGGCAAAATGGCTCCAATCTTCTCGTTCCCAGCAATTAACTGAATTCACGGAGAAACTAAAAGACTCCTATTACGACGAGGGGCTACCCCAATTATGCTTCACTTATTGTTCATTGTTTCCTCAAGATTACTTGTTTGATGCTGAGAGACTAAATCATCTCTGGATGGCCGAAGGATTTCTCAATCATTCAAATCCATCAACGAGCTTGGGCTCAGAACCAGACCCAGAAGAAACTGGTCGTGGTTATTTGAAGGAGTTAGTTGGGAGATCTATATTCCAAGTCGTGGAGGAAGACGAGTTTGGCAAAGTGAGAAGCTGCAGAATGCACCCGCTAATGCATGACATAGCAAGATTCGTGGCCCCTAGGGAGAACATCACCGTGGATCCAAATGGGGACAAAGTTCACCAGCAAGTCCAGCGAGCCTCATTTGATTTGAGCTTATTGGGCTTTGAGCGTGGAATTCCAGCTCCCCTTTTTGACAAGGCAAAACAACTGAGAAGCATTCTTTTCTTCAGCAAGACACGGTCGCGACGACTTCGATTATTGTTCCTTGTTTCCTCAAGATTACTTGTTTGATGCTGAGAGATTAATTCATCTCTGGATGGCGGAAGAATTTCTCAATCATTCAAATCCATCAACGAGCTCGGGCTCAGAACCAGAAGAAACTGGTCGTGAGTATTTGAGGCAGTTGGTTGGGAGATCTATATTCCAAGTCGTGGAGGAAGACGAGTTTGGCCGAGTAAGAAGCTGCAAAATGCATCCGCTAATGCATGAAATGGCAAGATTGGTGGCCGATAAGGAGAAGGAGAACATCACCGTGGATCCAAACGGGCACAATGTTCACCAGCAAGTCCAGCGAGCCTCATTTGATTTGAGCTTATTAGACTTTCCGCATGGAATTCCAGCTCCCCTTTTCGACAATGCAAAACAACTGAGAAGCCTTCTTTTCTTCAGCAAGACACGGTCGCGACGACTTCGACCGCAGATGGATATGAGCAAGACAGTTCTTAAAAAAATCTTCAAGAGCTTCAAGAGGTTGAGCGTGTTGGATCTCCGTGATTGGAGATCGTGGAGGTGCCGAGCTCTATTGGGGAGCTGAAGGACTTAAAGTATCTAGATCTGTCCAGAATAAAATGGGGAAGCTCCCTAGTTCCATCGCCAAGCTTTCCAAGTTGGAGACGTTGAAACTGTCTCGTTGTAATTGTCTCAAAGAATTGCCAAAGAATTTCGAGAGTCTACCTCAACTCAAGCATCTTGACATGGAAGGATGCGTGGGTCTCACTCACATGCCTCGCAAAATAAGCAAGCTGACTTCTCTACAGACATTGTCCACTTTTGTTGCTAGCAAGAGCGACCCCATGGGAGGTCTTGAGGAACTCGCAAAGCTCAACAAATTGAGCGGAAACTTGGAAATTTTGTATCTGGACCGGGTGCAATCCCTAGAAAACAGGGAAACAAAGTACTTGGAAGAGAAACAACAACTTCAGCGCCTGACACTAAGATGGGATGATACTGAGGTTGATGAGGAGAAAGGCAAAGGCCATTTGGCACTACTGAATTGTCTTGAGCCCCATCCTAACCTGGGAGCACTAATCCTTGTGGGCTACCAAGGTCCCAGCCTTTCTACTTGGCTCACTTCCAGTTCCATCGAGTTCAATTGCCTTGTTAAGTTAAGGTTGCTGAACTGTTCCGGATGCAAATATCTCTCACAACAGGATCAACTCCCAAAACTCAAGATTCTCGAACTTGTGAGGTTGGACAATCTGGAATACGTTGCACAAAACTGTGACAAAGAGGCAGTTTTCTATACAACACTGAAGGAGCTGACAATCACGGATTGCCCTAACCTCAAAAGTTGGTGGCAAACGGAGGAAGACGTAAACGATAGGCCGTTCTTTGCTAGCATTTCAAAACTACATGTCCAACGGTGCCCTCTCCTAACGTGCATGCCTCTGTATCCTCGTCTTGATATGATCCTCGAGGGTTCCAGCCGTTTTGGTAAAGAGATGGTCCTTGAGGGTTCCAGCAGCTTAAAACTGCTGCTGGATACTAGGTCCATGAGCGTAAACTACTCCATTCCCCTTGAGAACCTTCACATTCAAAATTGCATTCATTTAGAGAATCTGTCCAATGGGTTCCAGCATCTAAGATCACTCCAGCGTCTTACCATTGAGGACTGTGCGGAGATAAATCTTGACGGCCCAAGCAATAAATGGGAGGGTCTGAAAAGCCTGCGTTTTCTCACAATAAAGGATATTCCAAATCTCAGGTCCCTTTCATTTGGCGACAGCCTTACCACTCTGCGAGCACTCAGCATTCGTAACTGTCACAAATTAACTTCCATTTCGGAGAGCATACGCAAAGTCACCTCACTGCGAGAACTCACCCTTAACAACTGTCATAGGTTAACTTCCATTTCGGAGAGCATAGGCAAAGTCACCTCACTTCGGAAAATGGAAATTTCTGATTGCAACAAGTTGCAGTCGCTGCCCATAGCAATGAAAGATCTCGTGTCTCTAAAAACATTGCTCATTTCGGACTGCGCCTTGTTGCTGCCAAGGTGTCAGCTGGAAACCGGCGACGATTGGCCACAAATTCGTCATATAAAACATTTCAACGTGAAGTAAACTTTTCAAGACTTATGCGGGGACAGATTCAGTAATGGTTCTTGTCCGGGTAAGTGAACGTATACAAGGTTGGATTGGAAAATGCACAAATTAACCAGTTGAATATACTCATTGAGCTCTCCTTACTTGACATCTCATGTAACACCATATCCAGCTCGTTTAATTTGGGCACCAGACACTTGGGACTAGTCAAATAAAACCGATTGTTCGTCTTTTCATTCTAGTTGTATTATTTGTTTTTGGTACTTATTCTGCACTATTACATTGTGTCATTGTCTGATGTTCAGGTTTTCTCAAGGGCGAAGGTGATTATATGGTTGCGCGCACGCTGAATTCTGGGGTACATTTGATGATAATCTTGTTGTAAGAAGATAAAGTGCTTCCTCCCAGAGAAACCAAGAATTTTCTTTTAGCATTCCAAGAATTTTCTTTTAGCATTGACTGGTTCTATTTTGTAAATTTAATGAGCCTATTTTTGCTCATTTGTGGAATTTTTTTAGTGGTTTTTTTATTGAGCCGAATTTAGTATGTGTGGAGTTTTGTTTATGAATAACATTTCATTATTATTATGATGATGATGAGTGAGATAGAAAATAGTTTTCAACTCCCAAATAGTAAATTAATCATACAAAAATGTTGTGTAGACGCCTACCAGAGAAGAGTGAAGAGTGGTAAAGATAACAGATGATATGACAAAAAGATAAAATAAGGAAAAAATGAAAAATGTCAATGTCAAATGAGCATTTATTTGGTGTCTAAAAATCAGAATTGTTTTTTTTTTTTAGGTAACTAAAAATCAGAATTGTTAATCATATTTGAATAAGAAAAATTTTAACGCATGAGAAGAAGTAAATATCCCTGATATACGAGCCAAGATATAAGAATACCAACTTGCATCCCAACGATGTTATATATGTTAGAACAGCGATGCAGTACCTCCTTCCATTAATTACTGTTGTTTTCCTTGAAAAATTAATGCGGCCAATTTCCCTATATATATAGAATCTTAAGCGATTTAATTTCTCATAGAATCTAATTAATCTTAATTTTTTTATGAACCTTCGCTTCCTTCCTCCTCCAAAACTCATAGTTATCTCTGTTTTTAACATAAATTTTACAAACACCACAACATTCCACAAATCTTGTCCGAATACTAGTGTAGCACAGTATAATAGGAGATACACTTTCGAGCCTTTAGAATTATACAAATGCTAATCAGTACTTTTTTGATTAAAAAATAAAAGTGAATACATTTTATTGAAAATAATATTTTTTATATCAAAATCAGAACAATTACTGTAAGTTATTGTAAATACCCAATAAAGTATATTAAATCTTTCTTAACAAGTATAACGTTTCTTAATAAAAAATTTTAAATCAAAAAATGTTTTAAATATTTGATCCATTTTCAAATTTATAGAATCATTATATATATGATTTATGCTTTAAAATGTAAAACTCTTAATTAGAGGTGTTTGCAAATTAGATTGAAATCGATTTTTAAGATAAAGAGAAATGATAAGAGTTAAAGAAGTGTTTGGAGTAACGAAGTGTTCACTATAACTAGGGAGAATAAACTTAGTTTGAGTCCTGCACCATAGATGAATCGAAGCGAACCTAGTTAAGCAGAAATGTGCGGTTTACTTACCAAATATTTCTGCTTTGATACATCGTGCAAGCAGCAAAACTTGATTGCGGAAATCTTGTCCGTTCAACACTTTCGTGGGAGTTTTGGAGTGGAGATAGCGAGTCATTTCTTTGTGTCCCTTATCAGCAGCCACAGGAACAGGGATTTCACCAGCTCCGTTCCTTATAGCAAGCAGTTCCTCGCCTACTCAAAATGTCTGAAATTGATGGGTATATGCATCATGATGACATTTTGAATTTGTAAATTGTTAAAGATTCTTCTATTCTAAACAATACTAAGTCATCTATTGCAACTAATGTAAGTGGCATTTTGTAAGTATAGGCGCGCATATTGGAATCTAAGATGTGTTAGTTGTTTCTTTCAAGTCTCTAGTAAATTTTCATAGACGGGTTAGAATTAGATGGAACATAACATATGATTTCCATTCTATTTTTGATATATTTTAAGAATAAAACATAGTACAACATGAGATTAAAAAAAAGTGTAGCTTAGATTTACTAAAAATGATGAATGAACTAATAAGGAATACAAAACAAAATATAACATTTCATTTTGTTCTATTTTGTCACCAAACTCCACCTTAGTTAATTCTATATCATATCTCAAAACAGAAATTCTTACTGCTATGATACGTCCTTTTATAATAAGCAAACACTTTTTTTCTCTAGATATATGCATCCCATATTATGTTAAATATTTAATATATCAATTTCACATACATGTTATTTTAGAATACGATTGCATGTTCAAAAAAGAAAAAAAAGAAAAGAAAAAAGAATACGATTGCATTGTGAACTTATCTTTATAAGATTATATTCACTCAGTACTGCCAAATTCTAAAAGGAGATTATTATGTGTCTCATTGCGTTAGAAATGTTCATATCTCAATCAATCAATGCTACTGATAAGTAATGTGTTGTCTTGATGACCATAATTTAAAATTGGCTGAATATCTTACTAAGGGATAGATTTGTTGAAAGGTCCATCATCTTGGTGTTAATTATAGAATCAAATTTAGTAACAAAACTATCAAAATTACAATACATGTGAGAGAAAATAACACAAGGACAAAGAAGCTAAAATGTTTCCAGGAGGGATGAGCAAGAGCCAGGTTGAGACGAGTTTGTCTTTATCTCTATCTGACCCAATATTTTGATTAGGTCATTTATTTTGAACCTGAATCTGATCCAATCAAAACTTGAAATATATGGGATAAAACCGAGTTAACTCGACTTTTAAATGTAGTATATCTATATTAACATTATTTATAGTTAAATGGTCAAATAAAAGAAGTACACAACTTAAATTACGGTATATTTTATAATATATATTTTAAAATAAATAATATCATTATAAATATAATATTATGTTATACAAATTATTATCTATTGAATAAAAAAGTTTTATTATTAAAATATAATTGTTAAAAAAAACTTATATTTTTAAGAGAATATATGATACCAAACTGAGTTGGAATGGCTCAAAACATAACCCCAAACTCATCCTCAACATACATTAGGTCTAATTTCAAATTTGAACTCGTCAAAATCAATCTCTGAGCAAGTTAGTGAGATAGTTTTCAGGGCTACACTTGTTTGACAAGTCACTTGGTCATCTTTTTCATTAAAATAATTCTGTCAATGCACATTTTGATATTATTTCTTGTGTTGTTTTGGGGGGGGGGGGGGGGGGGGGGGGGGTGGGGTATTATAATTTAAACATTGATTTTTTATTCTTACATACATTATTCTCATCTCGTTACTTGTTCTTTTTGTCAACTTTCTTGATTGTTTAAGAAGATTTAAGTAAAATTTAGTGAAAAATGGTATTAGATGAGAATGCATGAGTGATTTAGTACACACTTTTACAATGGATTTGCTTGTATTGAGATCTAATTGTATTTTTTCTGTCAAAGATATACTTAAATGAAATTAATATTTTACATTGAACATGCATTTTATCTTGAAAAATACTTATTTTATATTATTTTTTCACTTCAGTCTTTTACATTAATTACATTCAATATTTTACTACTATTCAAATTTTTATTATATTTAGGATAATTATTTTAAACTAAATAAAATATGGTTTTAAAACGTATATAATAGTTTGATAATATGTCTTTAATTATATACAGAAATGATCTAAAACATGGGTAAAAATTAATGGGCGACAGCACCGTTACCATACTAGTTAAGCAGAAATGTGTGATTTACTTGCCAAATATTTTCGCTTTGATACGTCGTTTAAGCAGCAAAACTCGATTGTGGGAATCTTGTCCGTTCAGCACTGTCGTGGGAGTTGTGGAGTGGAGATAACGAGTCTTTTCTTTGTGTCCCTTGTCAGCAGCTAGAGGAACAGGATTTCACCAATCACCGGCTCCGTAAGATGAGCAGCAATAGCAAGAGCTGTATAACCCCGCTCGTCTTGCATTTTTACTAATTGTCTCTCTCTACTTTCACTAACCCGTCAACAATGTCCACATGCCCTGCGATTGTTGCAACGTGAAGAACCGTCCTACCTGAAGCGGAGCCCGAAAATAACGCACCCTTCTCCCCTTTGATGAATAACTATGCATCTTTCCAATTACATTTTCCCACGTCCCTGTACAGAACTCTATACTCAAGAAGATTATCGTCGACTACACCTGCCATTGACATTTAAACATAAATATTTGGGGGAAAAAAATTAAAAAATGTACACAAGCATGTACTGCTGTACTTTTACATTAGTTTAACTAGGTCCTAATCGAGTCCAAGCAGTCTCACTTAAACTCTTCTTGCTTTAAACTTATGTAAATACATATGCGAATTGCAAGTTGGATTTAAACATGTACCTTGCTCAATATCTGATTTGGCTTTTACCTCAGAACCGTACCGCGAGCCCGAGTCATTCCAAGCCACTTTGGCGGTTTTACAACTACTAATCTCATCGAAACTCTTTCATCCACATGATAGTTGAATGATATGCAAAGCCTCTGCACTCATCCTCTGATCATCAACTTCTGTCGAATCAGAATCACTCTTGACAACAGCCCACAGATTTTTTCCCACCAGATAGCTTTTCATTAGGGTTTTCCATCTTTCGTAGTTTTCCTTTGTGAGTACTTCTTGAACTCTTCCCCAGAATGCGACATTGTGGCATCCAGTACACTGGCTCCAAATCTAAAATAAATCAAATTATGGGCCAAAGCCAAACAGATCTTTCTCAAAACATTTCTCTTTATAATATAATAATTATTAGGGTAAGTTAGACAACTCTTTTGTATTAAGAAAAAATTGTACTAACAATATAAAACAGTTTTATATTACATCTAATCACAATTATTATGCATAATAAATTATTGAATTTTATAATAATTATCATTAAAGTCATATCAATAACAATTTTTTATTGATTAATGATGTAAATTTGTTTATATTGAAAATACATAACAATTAAATTCTTATATTAATTTCGACTAGGCATTTTTGAAAGACACACATTTAAGATTTTTTTTCAGCAAGTTGTGTGTTAGGTGAGTTACATTATAATCTCAACGGCTTATTAAATGAAAGTAAGATAGCATTTAATAAGTTTGAATCCTTACTAGATTTATGCGGTACATGTAATTGTTCACCACCAACCTTACAACTATGGAATAACTTCAAAGAGACACTTATTTTAAATATCGTTTGGATAAATAATTTAATTAAGGACTTATTGAATAAGATTATATCTAAATAAATTTTTTTATAAATATTTATAAGAAAATAAAATAAGAAAAAAAAAATGAATTGAGCTTCTATTATAAGTTAAAATTAACTTATACACTTAAGCTTTTGGAGAAACTAGATGTAAGAGTGTCATAAGTTAATTTTAACTTATGAGAGAAGTTTAATGCATGTTACCTTCTTATTTCTTTTTCTTATAAGTGCTTATAAAAAAGTTTATCCAAACATAACTTAAGTACTTATTATGTAAGTACTTATATATAAGTTATTTTAAAATCAAAGAGGAAATATGATTAAATTGTTTTCATATAAAGATATTTTTTCTTAGCGACAGTCAAGCCATCAGTAAGTAACTGCAGGAAGGGGTGGTGAGAGTTTATAATTGCTACGAGTGCAAATGTGTGGTAAAGACGGTGATGTCCTTGAAATAATATATATAGTCGATAGATCGTTATTAAACTATGATATTTGTTACCAATGGAGAACATGCTGTCAAAATTTACATTCTAAATCCGCTGATGTCAGATTTCATAGTTGGATTAGTGTACACTATTCAGCATATGAAAGTATAACATCAATACTATCTTTTCATGCAAATAGAAAGAAAAAAGAGTATATGGTTAAATGTTTTTTCTTATCCTTAAGACAGGGACAGGTAAGACCCAACTTGTCCTACTGACCCGGCTTGGCCCAAGGATATTTGACGAGTTCGAATTTTAAAATTAGACCCAATATATTTTAAGGACAGGTTCAGGTTAAGCTTCGGGTTGTCCCAACCTAATTTGATGTCTTATATTCTCTTAAAAAGTATAAGTTTTTTGAATAATTATGTATTAATAATAAAATATTTTAATTTAATAGGCAATATTGTTTATAATATGATATTATATTTATAATGATGTTATTTATTTTAAAATATATACTGTAAAATATACCCTAATTTAAGTTTTTTAATTTTTTTATTTTACGTAAATATACATAATTATAAAATTGATATATTATGTTAAAAGGTCAAGTTGACCCGGTCTTGTCTCATATATTTCGGGTCTTGATCAAGTCGGGTTTGAGTTCATATAAACAATCTAATCAAAATTTTAGGCCAAGTAAAAACAGAGATAAAACATGTCCTTACTCACCCTTTACTCATTCCTACCTTGAGAAATAATAAAACTTTATCTTTTTAATGAAAATCACTAACTATGCTTTGTTGCCTTAGTTGTATACACGTTATCAGTAGTTTTTTTTATAACAATGATAAAAAAAAATTGTCACTTATTTAAAACGAGTTTATGAAATTTAGAATTAACTTATCTTCGAAGTACTCATAAAAGATATTGCATAATTAATTTAAATAATTCATTTTTTTATTTCTCTAAGTAGTACTATGACCATATTTCGTCCAATCATTTTAGTTTCAATATAAATCAAATTACATGGAGATATTTAAACATATAAATATTATTAATCAAATAAAAAATCTTATCATATCATTTTCAAAGAAAGTAATATGCACACAAAAAAAATGTACATATACAAGAAAGGCTATTATACTAAAAAACAAATAGATAGAAAAGAAAAACTATGTGCATATACTTACATATAAATAAACAACTATTAATTTTTTTCACTTGATTTTTTTAACTCAATTGATTTTTTTTTAATTTTCAATATATTACTTTTTTTAGATTTTATGTTTCTTAATTTGTAAATGTAATTTAAATATTTTGAATTAATTCAAAAAAAATAAAATAATCTTAATAAGAGAATTTACTTATAAAGTTTGATCGATTTAAATTTGTTGGGGTGAAAAGTTCCCCTGGTTAGCCATGGGAATTGCTAATCACCAACAAATGATTCCTTTTGTCAAGCAATTGGCTCGAGGAAATGATTCTATTCCTCGATTGGGATCCTAGTCCACTTCAAAGAGCTTCCTAACAATTGTGTAATTGAGGTTTCTACGCTAACACTACTACTATTAGAAGAGCGGTAAAGAAAGGTTGTAAACGATTGAAATTTAAAGGAAAGCGATAAAGAAAATGATAAATAAAGCTATAAATTGCGGAAAGGTAAATAACTAGAAGGATAAATTTGATTGATTGGTCGAAAACATGTTTTACATCGAAAAAACAACTATTTAAGCACTAACTGATAGTTGAACCCTATATGTAACCGCCTAGAGCTGTCAAAATGGGTCAGTTCACTTAGCCCGCAAACTAGGTTAAAAAAAAAGCAACCTAAAAGAAACCAGACTGTTTTGGCTCAGCCCAGCCTATTTGGCCCGGCGGGCCAACTAGGCCCGGGCCAGGCTGGCTCAGTTTTATATATATATATATAAAGCAACAGCATTGTAGCTTTACTGTAGCGGTTTACAATTACAATTTTATATAAATATATGGCTTCCCTACAGCTTCACTTTAGTTACGGTTATACATATATGTATATATGTATATATGTATATATATGGCTTCACTGCAATGGTCACATATATATATAATAAAGAATATTAATATATTTTAAAAAATTAAGAAAAAAGGGTCACACGTTTTTAAAAAGAAAAGCTAATATAAATACTTTATTTTGTAAATAAAAATGTTCATTTATGCTAGAAAGTATATAGAATTTAATTTTAAATATTTAATATGATTTAAATAATTTAATTTTATATAAGTTCTGGCAAAAAAAAAAAATTAAAGTAAATAACAACGTTAATAGGTCTGAAAAAATTCAGGCCAAATTGGCCCGGAAGCCCGGTGGCCCACATAAGGCTGGGTTGGGCCAAAAAAAGAAAGGCCTGGACACAAACTGGGCTGGCCCAACCCGGCCCTCTAAAGAGCAATGGCCAGGGCGGGCCGGCCCGGCACGACCTATTTAACAGCTCTATAACCGCCCATTCTCATATTTTCAGGCTACATAATAGGCGTTCTTGAAAACTACCTCGGCATCACTCCAAACCATCAAATTTTCCCTCTAATGGCATAGGATTGTTGCGAGGCTTCCCCTTTATGGGCCTTAGGGACTTGTACTCGACTTGGGCCCAAGATAGTTGTTGGCCATCGACTAAATTAGCCGTTAGCCAATAGGCCTTGTCCAATAACCAACATAGCAAACGACTATCTGCACATTTTTAGCGCTAACCTAACTAGCCCCCTTTTTCTATGTTATTCAATTTGCAATGGCTATATCCTTAACGAGCAACAAAATGACGGCTAAAAAACTACTTGCGCTAAAACCTCTTATTGGCACCACAATTTCCCTATATAACAGCTCTCTTGCTCAGTGTTTTGAAATTTTGAATTATTTATCCTATTCGCTTCATTTGCTTTCACTTTCCTTTACTTTCACACCTGAATCGGTTGTTCTTATCTCATAAAGCCCCATCTCGCTTGCTTTCCATTTTTGATTTCTCTTTCTCTTTCAAACCCCGAATTGCAAGCATGTCGTTGTCTTCCCAGTTTGACTCTCAAAACTAGGAGAAATCCCTAATGCAAGATGAGTCCTTTTCCCCCAAAGAATCCTTAAACCTTTCATGAGACTCGCTTATGGCTAAGCCCGTCTCAACTATTCAGACGTACCTCCTTGATGATGTTAGGGAGCATGAATATCTCTTGGATCTGTCCTTTACTTTTGCTGAAGGGAACCAAGAGTCAGCCTTCCATGACCTTCTCGCCCCAGATTGCTGCCCTCTTCCATTACTTGCGACTGGTATTGCTTCAATAGTTTCCCTAAGGACTTCCGTACCTAGCCAACAGTTCTCCCTGAATATGCGAGCTGGTTGGCTAGAGTAGCGGCTGCCAAATGTAATGATTGGAAAGGCTGGCAACGCAATGTGCTAATGGCTCTGTTAGGGTTTTGGTCGACAGCCGTCAACGACTGTTTTTTCCTAAAAGATGCAACTGCCCCTACCCTGCTCAACGTAGCTGCAATTCTCAACCTACCCATCATAGAGGAAGAGTTGCCTTCTTTGTACACCACGCTCACGACTACTCAAGCGTAATTGAGTATCAGCTTCTCCAAGCACGAATCCATTTACAAAAAGTTTATTCTAGCCAATGCTAAGTCTTTGGGTGTGGTGTCAAAGGGAGAACATCACGCCTTCTTACTTTTTTTGGTTCTAACTATATTTTGCCTACATAGGGTCAGTGGTGTTGTTGCAGAATATAACGGCTTTATCTCAGCTATCACGTCCAGTTGACGACTAGCCTTATGGCCTCTCTTTCTAGCAACCCTGTGCCATGGCATCTATGGTTGCTTGATAATATGAGAGATAACCGAGAAATTAGCACAACTATTGGTTCCTTTTGGTTTTTAGCTATATAGGCATGGCTATATTTCCCAAAGGTACTGTATCCTAGCTTTCCTCCATCAAGCATTGCTCAAAATGATACTTGCTGTATCCAAGCTTTATTGCGACTGCCTACTCTGAAGGCTTCAGCCTTCATAGCAAACTGGCTCTACTTGGCTAACTTTTCTTCAAGGCAAATGATTCGACCACTTGTGCTAATTGGGGGTTCTACCTTGGTCTCTTGAGCTCTTCTATGTGGGATTAAACCAACAGCAAGGAATAACAAAATTATTAATTTAAATAAATTAGTACTTTATTTTATTTTGCTCATAACTATTTAAATTAATAATTTTAATAATTGTGTTTACAATTACATTTGAATTAAGATAATTAAAAGAAATCATATTAAATTGGTTTTGGAAAATATCATGGGTTTAAATAAATTAAAAATTTGTATGTAGATTAAAATAAAGTTTTAATATTAAAAAGGGTAGTTAAAAAAATTATCACAAGAATTATTGTTTGTGTATAAATTAATGTTGTATTTTAATTGCTTGCTATTATTTTGATTAATATTTCTATTTATGATTTTGTTGCAGTCATATTTTAACTATGTTAAAAAAAATTATACTTAATTAGTTTTCAAAAATATTTTGGATTTAGATAAATTACAAATGTGTGTGAATTAAAATAAAATTTGTAAGCTTAAAGATTTAATAATGTTGATTGCGAAACAAAATTAAAAAAAAAAAGGTTGTTACAATAGAATAAAAAAATGTATAATAATTTAAGTTAGTAACATAAAGAGTATGAAATCTAACTGGTAAAAGGAAGAATTTTTACGTCAAAATAAATAAATACACATACCATACTTTTAAATCACATGTTTTGATAATTGAAGGGTTGGGTTTGGGTGTTTTTCTCTTTCTTTTAATTAGTTCGTAATTGCATTTTCCTGTTTTATTTATTTTTTTATTTTAGATAAATTTAAGCCATTTGATTAGGAACCCATTAGATATAATTATTGTCCAAACACCGCATGCCCTGTCCCTAGACTTGGATTCAACCACATACATTATAATAAGAATGTTTATGATTAAGAATTGTCTCAGGGAGAGCTTATTCCACACCGCCTTTTAAAATTTACTCCCATAGTATGCAAACTTTGGGAAGTACCAGCCCATTGATTTTAAGAGACACACTAGATGCAGCTACCGTCTTTTTAGGCACGAGTAGAAACGTACGGTGACTTCCATTTTTTTAAAACAGAAGTTTCATCTTTCTCTTGCTCATGAGGATGGATTCTCCTTATCTTCTCCACTCCCCTAAATCATATCCTAAATTCAGTTTTTCAATCCCATCCCACTCCCACGTGCACAGTAACAGAGAAAGTAGTGAAGAGGCGGAGGGGGGCTCATGGCAGAATTCGGTGTGTGTGTGTGGCAGAGAAAGAAGAATCAAGATTCCTAAAATTGAAAGGTGGGAGAAGAGGTTTAGGCCTCAATCAGTAATTTTATGTGTTAATTTGTTGTTGAAATTTTACAATTTCTTGGCTATTTCTTTGTTTGTGCTTTGATTTGAAATTTGTGATTTTTCTTGTTTAGTCTTTTTTTGTGTTTGATTGATGTTTATCTGTGCTGAAATATTGTGTGAGATGACAGTAATTTTTATCTTTGAAATTGAAATGGGAGTGCCGTTGGAGCATATGGGGGAGGAAAATTGCTCATGTGGTAACCTTTACTGTGTCTAATTGCTTGCTTGGATGTGATTTTATATACTGGAAATTTTGTTCTCTTGTGATGGAATATTGGTTGTTATGAATTAATTTCTAATTAATGGAGAGTTTGTCTTGGAGAGATTGTGAAATCTCAAGCTGATGAGAAAATTTTTTCCCATTGTTGACGGTGCTGAACCGAGTGTTGGGGCTGAGAGTTCAATTAAAATTTTCGTGCCTTTTGCTTGTATTGGTAAGATAATGAAAATATAGACCGATGTAACGATTGGGCCAGTCTTATAATTCAAGTAACTTAATGATATTGTGAGAGGAAGTGTGCTGTGGGCTTAGTGTGCGTCTGGACCTATGGTACGTCTTAGAAAACCTTAACCACATGATAAAAAGAATTTTTATATTGTATATGCTTAAGTAACCTCTATATCCATATACCATAAATTTATAACTTAGAAGATGTGAGAGGCAGAGAAATGATAACGTGATCAATAAGGGTAATATTAACACTAATAATGTAATCATCATAGTATCATTAATAATAATAATAATAATAATAATAATAATAATAGCAATAATAATGTTCTAAGGGTTATTCCGGCTAACAAATCTTTAAGTCAGTCCACCTTAACATCCGACTTAAGGACCATTGGAACAATTAACAGTGACACCGATAGCCAAAAGCTAACCCGGATTGGTTATCTCACCTATCCTAGCTTATCCTTTATGACCACCCCAGTCACAACAAGGAAGACGATTAGTATGGCACCCAAACGAATGGTGCCACATGGCATCTCAACTTTTCTAATTGCTTTTCCCTCTGAACTGCTCTATATAAAGGACTCCACACACACTAGGTACACATAACTCCCTCATTCTCACTCCTTTTTTTTACGCTTTTACTAACTTAGGTATTAGAGTCCTCGCATATGCCACCGTCGAAGACATTCATCATCACCGTGGTGGAAGCTCATCAGAGTTCTCTCTTCCTCTTCCTCGCGCTCTACCTCACAACATTAGCATTGTTTGTGAAAATCTTTTTTGATTCTCTCTTCATTTTTTGGGAGATTTTTCGAGATGGTTAGTATGAGGAATCACAAGTCTATTATGGCACTGTTGCCACTGAAGCTTCCGCCACCGCCACATAAGGACAGTGAAGTAGCCTCTATCACACCTGAGAGAAAGACATTGAAGGAACAAGAGAAGATCATTGCAGAGCTTTGCATTGAGAAAAAAAAACAAGAAGATCGTAAAGAACAACTATGATCATACTGAGAGGTCGGTAGCGTCGACACTACAACCTAATCATGTGATGCATGAGGTGCATAACATACACATAGCCATTGGAACAACTGAGGATGACGAGATGATTTTGTTCAACCTTCTGTTTTCGACGAGGATTTTGAATTTGTAGGTCTTGAAGTAATTGCAAAAATTGCGTTCTCTAGAGCTGTATAATGGATTTACTAATCCAAAATGATCACCTCTTAGTGTTTGAATCACCAATGTCTTATAAAGGAGCTTATGCCTCACTCATGTGTAAAGTGTTCCCACTCTCGTTGAAAGGAACGGTGTTGAAGTGGTTCTAGTCCTTGGAGCCGAGATCCATTGATTCTTGAATGATGCTGAGGGAGAAGTTTAAAACCGTCTTTGCAACTAGCAAGGCTAGGTCTAAAACATAAGCAAATTTTAGAAGAATCTATCAAGGTGCAGATGAAGCCACTCAAGGAGTATATCAGTAGGTTCAATCAAGAGGCAAGGGCGATGAAGACCTTACGGGGCGAAGTAGTTCTAATGCTGGCCAAGGATGGGTGAAGGAAAGTTCGCCTTTCTTTACTTCCATCGCCAAAACCCCTTCGACATCAATGGAGGAATTTTTTAAGAAATTGAAAAAATATATTAATTATGAGAACGTGCTAAGGCCATAAAGGCTAAAGCGACCAAGATCGCGATGTAGAAAAAGAATCTGGCATCGAAGGCTAACAAATTGCCGCACCACGAAGACCGGGGTTTATATAAAGGAAGATCGCAGTTTGAGGAATACACATCGTTGAATACCTTGAGAGAAAGGATTTTGAATGAGGTATTCAATGTGGAATTTGTAGAAGAAGGGATAAAACCTTCGAAACTGCTGAAAAATAAAGTTAGAGATTAATCTAAATACTGTCAGTATCATAAGGTGTCAGTACATGATACTGATGAATGTTACTAGTTGAAGGACGCCATTGAAGTTTTGCTAAGATAGGGAAGACTTAGTCGCTTCGTGAAGCAAGGTGGAGATAACTACAGTAGATTTTAACATTCTTCACAAGTGAAGATGGATAGAACGAGGAGCCCCAAGAGAGGGCGTTCTCCCCCAAGGAGATGAAGATCACCATAGAGACACAGTCCTAATAGAAGTCATACAGCACCTCGCTCATCGCGAGACGATGCCGAGGTTTAGGTTATACAACATTTATCACCACATCGGTCATCATCCCAGCAACCTACAAGGTCACCTGTCCATTCCCCGGCACGAAGTCACAAAGTCATTTATGTCATCATGGGTGGGTTTTCTAGTGGAGGCCCGTCAAACAATGCTAGGAAAAGACATACCAGAGAAGTCTCAATGACTTCTTTCGAGACTTGTGCTCATAATCTAGTCAAGAAGAGGGTGTCGCCGTTGACCTTTAATGACTTCAGCTATGGAGATGTTTTACTGAACCATAACGACCCTTTCGTGGTAACAGCACTCATGGCAAATAAGGAGGTCCACCGACTGTTGGTGGACATTGGTAATTCGGCCTACATTATGTTTTATGAGCTCTTTAAGAAGTTGAAAATCCCAGTATTCAAGTTGATGTCATATAACGAAGATTTGATTGAATTTTTAAGGCATCACATCACGTTGGTTGGCTGCATAAAGCTACACATAACCTTTAGGAAGTTGCCTACCACAAAAACCGTGATGACCTGGTTTTTCGTAGTAGACACTAAGGTCCCCTATCATGCCATTCTAGGGAGGCCTCCTATGAACTGAGGTAATTGATGCCTCCTAGTAACTGTGTTGCCGATGTTCTTCTTCACGAGCCTTCTTTATCTCATTCAGTACCATCAACTTAACAATGTCTCCCAATTGCCTGGAGATCTGTAGCATTATATTATGCACTCCTATCTCCATTTGTTGCTGAATAAAAGAAGAAATCACAACTAGTTCTTGCTTCTCAATTGCCATACCACAGGGGTAACTAACACGCACCAATAGGTTTATGTCTCTATTATTAGCCATGTCTTCTTCCTAGAATGGGGGCCAACATTAAGGGGGGCTAGCATAACCCCCTTGCACACCCGCTACATGGGCAACAGAAGTGATGCCTGCAGTTGTTAGCTACATTATAGCAACCATAGTTATGGCATTTAGCTACCCTTCATGCTTAACACTCAAATGCTTTCTTCCCGAAGTTAAGTCCATTAGTGTAAGATCTCATCCTGAATGCAACTGCATACGCCAAGGATGGTCTGGAGGAAGGGAAGGAAATCTCAACTGTTGTGAAACTGGGGTCCCACCTGGCGTGCCAAAATTATGTTGGTGTGAAAAGTTCTCTTGGTTAACCGTTAATCACCAATGGATGATTCCCTTTGTCAGGCGATTGGCTTGAAGAAGGGATTATGTTGTTTGGATTCCTAGTCCACTCCAAAAAAGTTTCCTAGTAGTTGTGTGACTGAGGTTCCTGCGCTAACACTACTCTTATTGGAAATGTGGTAAAGAAAGGTTGTAAACGACTGAAATTAAAGGAAGGCGATAAAGAAAACGATAAATAAAGCTGTAAATTACAAAAAAATAAATAACTGGAATGATAAATTTGATTGATTGGTCGAGGACTTGTTTTACATTGAAAAAAATAACTATTTAACCACTAACTAACAGTTGAACCCTACATGTAACTGCTCACTCCCTTATTTTAGGGATACATGATAAGCGTGCCTAAAAACCACCTCAACATCACTTTAAACCTTCAAATTTTCCCTCCAATGGCGTAGGATTGTCTAGGCTTCCTTTTTTTGGGCCTTAGGAACTTATACTTGACTTAAGCCCAAGATAATTGTTGACCATCAGCTAAATTAGCTATCAGCCGATAGCCTTGTCTAATAACAATAGCAAATGGCCATGTGCACATTTTCAGTGCCAACAAAATCTAAAATATTATTATCCAAAATTGAAACTATTATAATTTTATATTATAATATTGTTTTCTTTAAAATATGTAATTTTACTGAGACTTAAAATATTTTACTTTAAAATTTTATTTTATTTTATATAATATTAATTTTTTATACAATTTCAAATATAAAGACAAAAATAACCCCAACATTGTAAGAATAGGACATAAAATATTTATATAAAGTCTTTCAAATAATATAAATTAGTTTGAAAGTAATTAAGGCCCAGTTTGGAGTGGTGCTGATTTTCTAGTTTTTAGTTTTCAAATTTATGTTCAAAACAAAATGTGTTCAAATAAAATTGTTTCAAAATCATTTTTAATGCATTTTCAAAATGGTTTAAGCCTTATGTCAAAATTATAAAAATTGGTTTCTCGTTTTTTGTTGAGTTGTAAAACTATGTCACCGGCAATGTCAAGATCACGCTTATTATTATTATTAACATTACTATTATTATTATTATTATTAAAATTTTTAATATTAAAACGGTTTTTATTATTATTATTGTTCTTCTTATTATTCAAAATACTATTGTTATGATTAAATTATTTTTAATGTTACTAAAATTATTATTATTATGATTATGAAAATAAATTTTGTTATTGTTGTTGTTAATATTATTATTTTTAAAATTAATTTTATTTTTTTATCACTTTTGCTTATATAATTTTTGCTTAATAAAAACTTAAAAATACATGATTTGTGAAAAAATTGTTGCTTTCAAGAACTTTTTAAATAAAAATTATAAGATTGACAGTAACTTTTTAAAACTGAAATTAAAAATTAAAAATTAAAAACTAGTTTTGGTTTCTTAAAATTTTAAAACTTAAAATTAAAAATCACTCTGAACGGATCCTAAGTAGTTTTATTATTCAAACTAATCAAAACAGAGATCACGTGAATGAGTGATTTATTCAATTGAAGTGTTCATTATTATTATTGTTTTCATTATTTCCTTTATTATTTGCCAATTAATACTGATAATGAAGCACTAAGGTACCACTAAAAGCACAAAAACTGGGTCTGGCCCAGATGTGATCCCACGGTGGGCAGCGTAAACAAAGTAAACACAGGATAGAAAAAATTAGGGAAAGAAAAAAGGGCATTTGGGCATTTCCACGAAGCAGCGGCGCGTCGTGAAAGAGGAAGAGCTGCGCCCTTGCGATTGACCAACGGATGTCGCCGCCGGTGTTGTCGCCGGCGCGGCGGGACTGGAGAACGAAGGTGAGCGCGCGAGAACGAGAGAGAGAAGGGAGAGCGATGCGATTCCAGTTTGCACGTGTTTGTGGTCGCGACGCAACGTTGTTGTTGCCGGCGGAGGCTCCGACGCGTGCAGGGTGGTGGCTCCGGCGAGATGACTGCTAGGGGTTGGAGAAGGTAAGGGAGAGCGACGGGACAGAAGGACGAGGCGCCGCCGTGCGCGGTGGTAGTTGCGGTGCGTCGCGATGTAGCGGTGCCGGTGCCGTGCGGCGGAGCTGGTTCGGGTTTGTGTCTCTGTGGTTTCGGTTCATGGAGGTTTAGGTATTTTGGTGTAGATTGCGGGTTTTGGTGATGGTGGTGGGTTTTGGTGACAGTGGTGGGTCTCGGTGTTGGTGATGGGGCGTTTCGGGGTTTCAACTCAGGTTCGAAGGTAATGGTTGGTGGGTGCGGGAACGTCTTGCGTTTTATTCTGATGTTGGAACTTGGCTCATGTGGGTATGGGTTGAGGAAGGGAGTGTGCGGTTTTGGTGAAGGGCTCTGTTTATGGCTTTGTTTTGCTTTTACAGGAGGTCCAGTGCTTGATGCACTCACTGATGAATTCTTATGCCCTTTTTTCTTTTCTAATTCATCCTTATTATTTGAACAATCACAACAGTTAACAACTACATTGTGAAGAATTGACTATGTGTTTGCCTCTGTGTGCTTGTGAAACAGGAGCATCAAAGTGGATAAATATAGCACATACAATCAAGGAAGCAAGTTGACAAAATTTAAAACTAAAAACTTCACCAACCTTTCGCTTATTTTGCTTACCGGTGCCTGTGCAGGATTGGGTAAGCAGAAGAAGGTGTTGCCTGAGAGCGTGAGTGTCTGCCTCTGTTTGAACGTGTTATTGAGTCCTTCCTCCTACTCCCAGATGTGATCCATTTCCAAGGCTTGTTTGCAAATTGGTAACCTCTCCTTCACTCTCTGATGTGGTTCCCTCTCAGTTTCCTGTGTGTAGGTTATCAGATTTTCCAGTAACCCCTTTTCTGTTCTCTTTGAGCCAATTTATAGGCACCACTGTCTCTCAACAAACTTCACTTGAACTTCCTCTGATGTTTATGAATTTTAAATTTTCTTCACCTTCAGCGCTCAGATTTCCTTTCCTATGTTTCTTTTTTCTCATTTGTCTTGGTTTATTTATCCTTGGCCTACGGAGATATGAAGATCAGAATTCAGCAGGGGCTCCGAAGTCTTGTCCCATCAACATCTACTTTCTGTCTGGCCAATTTGTTTCTCTTTTGTGTTGAAACAAAAAATACAGAGAGGTCTTATAGATGTCAAAGTTATAGAATGAACATTTATGTCTATCTGTCCAAGGCTCAAGAGGCACTGTCAACTTGAAAATTTGTATTTTGTCTGTAGTATGCACATATCATATTTTTTTCTTTTTTTTCACTTTCTGATTGTACTTAGACTGATTTAAAAAAAAGGCTTTTAAACCATCCATTTGGACATTTTGTCTTCCGGTTTATTTGATTGTGGTACTTTTTTTTTTTTTGGTTATGGACTACGAGTAGCCCAATCTGATTTAAAGGAGAAAGAAGATACAACTTTGGGTCTATGCTAACCCATATTAAAATGACAACACAAAAAGAAAAGAAAAAAAGAAATAATAATAATAATAATAACAAATAAAGAAATAAATAAAAGGGAGTAGACAAAAATAGGTGTTCATAATGAGTAAATATCCTAATTTTGTCAAATGTTAAGAGATTGAGGATAATTTGTCATTAAATATAACTTGTAATTCACAAGAATCATGACTGTTCATGTGCACAAATCAATCTGCTGCTCAAGGAACAGCTATACGAAAATCATAAGGATGGTGATTATGAATACGATGTTTGGTAGCCAATAAGTAGCATGGAGAGCAAAGAAATTTTGAAATTTTGAAAATTTTCATTGTTTAGTACATGAGAAATGTAGTGAAAAAGTTTAAAAAATTGGTGGGCTCTACTACTTATTTTTACTCTATTTCTCATATATTTTCATTCACCTATTTATTTTTCTCTTATTTCTCATCTATTTCTCTCAATTTAAACAATATAAAATTTTAAATTATTTTTTATCTATTTTTCACCTCTTAACTTATTTCCTATATATTTTCATTCACATTATTTATCTCTTCTCTACCAAACAAAGCCTGAAAGAGAAACTGGCGACAAAAAGGCAAATCAAAGAATATTTGGATCATGGTTTAATTAACTTTTTGATTCCTATAGTCGCTCAAACTTTACCTTTTGATCCCTATAGTTAAAAATAATCCTTTTGAGTCCCTATACATGTACTTTCGATATCAATTTGGTCTTCGCCGTCAAGTATGTCTTAATCCCATGAAATAAAACTGTCACAAAATAAAAATTAGCGGTGTAAGACTGCCACAAATTTTCTAATAGTTTTTAAACAGCCATAAATTGGCATTTTCTGGCTTTTTTAATTTAATTTGTGGTAGTTTAAAAATTGCCAGAAAATTTGTGGCAGTTTTACATTGCCAATTTTCATTTTGTAATGGTTTTATTTCGCAGAATTAAGACACAATTGACGGCAAGAATCAAACTGATATCGAAAGTGCATGTATAGAGACTAAAACGAATTATTTTTAACTATGAAGACCAAAAGATAAAGTTTGCACAACTATAAGACTAAAAAGGTAATTAAACCTTTGGATCATTTAACCAATGCCATAATTTATGAGTTAACGCCTACGTACACAATCAAAGTACACCACAAATTTGTTATTCTTTTTCCCAATGAAAAATGGAAAATGTTTGACAGAAACCTATTAAGTGTGTACCCTTGGCTCATTGACCAAAGTAGGACACTTTTAGAAACTATTTACAAACATAGGGTTGTTTTAAAACAAATTACCGAAATGGGGTGGTCAACGATTTCCTTGTCAGCACTTTTAATATATATATTTTTAATTTAATTGCAAAAAGTGCCAAGTTGATTAAAAACGCCACTACCACTAGAGTATCCTATGTGGCAGCCAACATGACACAAAAGTGATGGCAGAGTTGGACACGTGACAAAACGTTATTACCACTAACGTTTTCAATTTAATATTTTTAAAAAAAAGTATTTATATTTATATTTTTAAAAAAAATCTGGGAAACGGTAGTAGTAATAGCGTTTCCCATATTATTTTTAAAAAAAAAGTTTTCACCTTTAAATTTTTTTTAAAAAGTTTTAACATTTATATTAATATTTTTTAAAAACTATTTGCAAAACGCTAGCAGTAATAGCATTTTCCATATTATTTTTTTTTTAAAATTTGCATTTAATTTTCATTTAAAAAGTTTTATATTTATATTTATTTATTTATTTTTTGAGAAAACGCTAATATTAATATTTTTTAAAATTTATATTAATATTTTTTTAAAACTATTTGCAAAACGCTAGTAGAAATAGCGTTTTCCATATTAATTTTCTTTTAAAAGTTATATATTTATATTTATATTTATTAAAAAATTAAGAAAACGGTAACATTAATATTTTTTAAAAGTTTTAAAATTTATATTAATATTTTTTAAAAATATTTGGAAAATGCTATTCATAATAGCTTTTTTTGTATTAATATGTATATTTATATTCGCTTTTAATTTTCTTTTAAAAAGTTTATATTTATATTTATATTTATATTTTTAAAAAATTGGAAAAAGGCTAATATTGATATTTTGTAAAAAATTTAAAATTTATATTAATATATTTTTTAAAATATTTGGAAAACGCTATTATTAATAGCGTTTTTTATATTTATATTTATATTTGTTTTTAATTTTCTTTTAAAAAATTTTATATTTATATTTATATTTTTTATAAAAATTAGGCAAATGGTAACATTAATATTTTTTAAAAAGTTTTAAAATTTATATTAATATGTTTTCAAAATATTTGGAAAACACTGTTATTAATAGCGTTTTTTGTATTAATATTTATATTTATATTCGCTTTTAATTTTCTTTTAAAAAGATTTATATTTATATTTATATTTATATTTATATTTTTAAAAAAAATTAAGAAAACAGTAACATTAATATTTTTTAAATATTTGGAAAATGCTATTGTTAATAGCGTTATTTGGTATTAATATTTATATTTATATTCACCTTTAATTTTCTTTTAAAAAGGTTTATATTTATTATATTTATATTTATATGTTAAAAAAAACTAGGAAAACGATGACATTAATATTTTTAAAAAGGTTTAAAATTTATATTAATTTTTTAAAAATATTTGGAAACGCTATTATTAATAGTGTTTTCCGTATTAATATTTAAATTTATATTTTCTTTTAATTTTATTTTAAAACTTCTTATATTTATTATATTTATATTTATATTTTAAAAAAAAACTAGGAAAACAGTAACATTAATATTTTTTAAAAAATTTTAAAATTTATATTAATATTTTTAAAAAAATATTTGGAAAACGCTATTATTAATAGTGTTTTCTTTATTTGTATTTATATTCATATTTGCTTTTAATTTTCTTTAAAAAGTTTTATTTTTATTTTTATATTTTTATTTTTATTTTAAAATAGGAAAACGCTAATATTAAAATATTTATATTCATATTCATTTTTTAAAAAGAAGAATATACTTCACGTGTGGCATGCAGAGAACGACGGGACGTGATGGAGAGTAGAAAACGCTACTCGTAGTAGCGTTCTCCAGTGCTACTGTGCGGATGGGACGAGTCACTGTTGCGTTAATGGAAACTTAAAGTTTGAATAGCGTTTTCCTGAGGCCTACGAGTTGTTTGAATGTGGCAAATCAGCTTTATGGAAAACGCAGTTGCCAATAGCGTTTTCTGTTACTGTTCGGATGGGACTATTGGCTGACCGTGTGCAGTAACTGCTGCCTCCTGTTGGAAAACGCTACTGGTATTGTATTTTTCCACATATAAAAAAAAATTACTCCTTATATATACAATTCTGGTCCTCACTCACTCACTGTGAGATTTTCGTTTACAGTTGAAGTAGCAAGTTCGTTTTCGCTTCACATTTTCACTTTCTGGTTGTGGTGCATGTGGTTCCAAATTGTGGGGTTGAAGGAAGAACAGCAACATAGTGTAAGTAAAAAAATTTATAATGTATCAGTTTTTTTTAATTACTCGTTATATTAATATAGTAATATATACTTTTTTCGTCTGGTCTCACTCACTATCTTCATATTGCATTTTTCTAACATTGTGGGCGTGAGCTGAAGTAATAACATAGCGTAAGAATTATAATCTATTAGCTCCTCTTTTTTTTTACTACTCATATCTATATATACTTTTTCTTCTAGTCCTTACTCATGGTTTTTATGCTACAGCTTTTTACCATTGTGGGGCTTGAGGTGAAATAATAACGTAGTATAAGGATCATAATGTATTTTTGTTTTTGTACTTCTTATATGTGCACACTTGTTGTCCCCACTCACGTTGTTTATACTGGGCTTTTGCAGTTTTCTAATATTGTGGAGCTTGACCTAAAGTAATTACGTGCTGTAAGGATCATAAATTGTTAGTCTTTTTATTTTAATCAATATTAATTTATTAAACTTAATAAATATTTAAATTGTACAAAGTTTATATTTATTTAGAATGTAAAATGAATTTTTCTTATACAAATTTTTTAATTAATGTAAAAGAATATATATATATATATATATATATATATATATATATATATATATATATGTATGTATGTATATGTATGTATGTATATTATAAAGAAGCAATTAAAAAAAATTAGCAATTAAATAAAAAATTTAACTGTTAAGTGTAAATAGTCCATGAGTATACCCTATAACATGACTAACATTTTTTTTTCTGATGAATAACAGTTATTAATAATTGAATAGTGTAATGACATTAAATAAGGAGTAGGACAATCTTTGATATCTGTCGTTTATAATTAATAATACAGATAATAATGAAAAAAGGTCATTATTAATGTACTTATTGTTCTCCAAAAGCCTACAAATTATTAAAATTTATTATTTCAAATAAAATTAAATTATGAATACATTAAAATTTATTAGTAATATGTATTTATAAATAATTAGTGTAAAAATAAACAAACTTAACATACATTTTTATTAATTATATGTTTAAAATATGAAATATTTTGTATAAATTTTAGAAATAGAAGGAATTTTATTTAAGAAATGCAAAATAAAAAAATAAATTCTTATGCTTTACTCTAATTATCTTATATTTTAAAAAAAAATTGTAATCACATTTTAAATATTACATAAGAATTATGTTATTATATTAAATATTTTTAATCATTTTAAACTATAAGTAATAGTTGAATGTAATTAATTATTAATTGTAAATATTCGTAATAGATCTAAATAGTGACAATAACATAATATTCAAATAGTCTTTTTATATTATTCTTTTCTTATATTATATTCTTTTATGATATTTTTTTTCTAAAAATATTTGTTATTGTATGAAGTTAAAAATATTATCTTTTTGTTAATACTATTCTCATTTATTGATATTTCACTGACATATTAAAATTAATTCATAACTACATTCCATTTTTAAAATAAAAATTATCAAAAATATTAGTAAAAATAAACAATATCTTTATTCATGGAGTTTGATTTTTGTACAGATATTTGTATTATTGATTAATTAAGCATATATTATTTTAAATATTATTTCTAATTTGTTAAATAAAGCATTAATAATCTTAATGCACCTTTGTCTTGTATATTAATTTTATGACATGTAACACATTATGCGGCATTTAATTTGTAAAACCTTTTTAAGTAGAATTACTATTGTTGTTAATTTTAGTCAAATATTATATTTATTTGGATTTTATTTTATTTGGTAATTATTGATTTAATTATCTATTTATTTTTTTGTTTTTATATTTGCATACCAATATTTATGGTAATTTATGTAGTGTCATTTGGCAATATTACTATAAATGGCATCTTCATCATCTTCTGGTTCAAGTGGCATACATTTAGGACCAGCAGAACCTGATTTGTTGTGGATGCAAAACATGCATGTGTCTCAACATATTTGGAATGGTGAGGCAGATCGTAAGCTAGTGGTTAGACGAGCATGTCCAACTCATAATGGTATTGAAGGAGTTCCGCAACAAATTGTCCCATACTTAGAAGAAGCAGGCTTTGAATGAGTTGCTAAAATGAGCTTCATAAAATTAATGTTGGATTGATTAGTGCTTTGGTTAAGAGATGGAGACTCAAGACTCATACGTTCCACATGCGATTTGGAGAGTGCACAGTCACTTTTCAAGATGTTGCTATATTACTAGGTCTACCTGTGGATGGTGTAGCGCTTATAGGGTTAACAACATGTGATTAGGGTGCTTTATGTGAATAATTGCTTGGTATTAGGCCTACACAATTAAATGGAAGTGTTGTTAAATTGAGTTGGTTAGCAGAAAATTTTAACAACACTCAGGACCATGAACATGATGAAGGGCAGTTGATACTGTACGCTAGGGCATGGATGTTGAGGTTTATTGGTGGTGTCTTGCTTGTTGATAAGACCAGCAATAAAGTGTCCCTAAGGTATTTGCAATTTCTAAGGAATTTCAGAGTGACGAGGAGGTATGCATGGGGTGCTGCTATCCTTGGTTTTCTATATCACCAATTGTGCTACGCTACCAACTATAACTGTAAGTCGATTGGGGGTATGTGCTTGCTGCTATAGTTATGGGCATGGGAGAGGTTCAAAACTATTGGTCCTCCTTTGACACCACCATTACAAGACAATTCACCAATTGGAATGCAGTAAGACATTCATTATAAAAGTTTGTAATCAATTTCACACATTGAATTATATTGTTAATCATGAAGTCATTTGCAGTTGGCTACGACGTAGGCATGGAAACGTAGGGCGTGATGATTTGTCTTATTATCGTACCAAGTTTGATCAAATGAAGCGGCAATATGTAAGTCTAATACAAATTTTGGCCTGAAAGTAAAGTACATGAATCTTATATAACAATATTTAACAATTTATGTATGCAGATTGCATGGGAAACTTATTCGAAAACGGTGCTACAAGACTTGCCACCTATTTGCATCGAGAGGAGGGGTGTGTGGACATGTGTGGTGCTGTTAATATGTTTCAATGTTTGTGAATGGCATTAACCTGACAGGGTTATGCGACTATTTGGCTTTCAACAGCCTATTCCACAACCTCCTCTTCAGCCACCTTAATTACATGGCCTGACATTATGAGGTAGAGAGCATGAAAATTGGACTTAGATATTACAACCAGCTCTACAGTTATAGGAAAATAGAGAAAACTTTCAATTTCAACCGACTACACCACAAGTTGGACTTCTTAGTTTGAACTCCAAGTATATGAGGTGATATAACCTAAAGTCCAAGCTCTTCATGGACCAAAAAATGCAACCTATGCAACTCTGGTAAGGAAATTTATTTTATTAAATGGGCCAATTGGCAATGTGTATTGCATGTTGTTCTTGACAATAATTTGTTTATTGTAGAGTGATGTGGGAGAAATGTTGTCTTTCATGGTGTCTGAAGAAGGCAGAAATACATTTACATTGACGACATGAAAGAACATGTGGATAAAATCTTCACCATTGTTGAAGAGGATAACGTTTGACTGAGTGAGCGACTTCAGCTCCACCTCCTCCGCAACGGTTTGACATACCTCCATTTGATATTCCTGCACATTGTGTTGAGAGCCATGAGCTCGGGCAACAAAGGAGGACTGTTGAACCGGAGACATATAATATTTCTGCAATGCTTGCACGCCAACCAGGGATGTATTACGAGCCTTTTCAACAATCTTATTATCCTTCCCAGCAACAATGCACGTATTGGTTCCCATCATAGAACCCATATGGTACAGCAATATGTTCACCCTTCCATGGTCATCTGTCACATTTGTCATAGCACCCACCAGATGTAGCCACATCAACACCATTCCATGGTCAACATGTGCATTTTTCACCAAACCCACATGATGCAGGCACATCCACAACATATGTAATGCATTAATTTTTTGGGAGTCCAGCTTTAACTCCATCGCCATCAGAACATATAGATGTACCATATACTACTGCACATCTTGCAACTCCAGGTGCACCTCTGTATAATATTTCGAGTTTGCCTTATTTCAACCCAGACTACATGGAAAGGGTAAATCTCCATGATGACTTTTCTTCACAAGTAGACAATGCGACATTGTTACCAGACGATGCACAGGGGCTAAGAAGAAATCCTAGTAGGGCAGCAAGAAATCGACCACATACTTGTGTTTTGACACCTTAAGAGTGACAACATGTTGAACATGATAGTGATGATAGAGTTTCTGTTGTTTTTTGGGTGCATGTAATATGTGATTATGTGATAACAACTCTATCTTGTGTTCGCTTATTGTATTGTCATTATTATTGCTAATGTTATAATTAATTTTATGTTTAATATTATGACGTGTTAAATAACATTTTGTTTTAGCAATCCATTTAGTGACCAACTGAAAAAAATTATGCTTAACGCAAACTTACACATGAAAAACATGTTCATTACATATTGTGAGACCAAATGTTACAGACTACAAGTTAACCTCATCATTTTGTTGAAAAGATCCTAAATCTGATTGTAACGGACAATTACGCCTGTTGTTACCTTCTCTCCTATACCTACCACATCTTTGTTTTGGTTGTGAATCGACCCAATCCATCTCATTTCTAATTCTTGTGGATTTAGGTCGTCCTTTATCACGCACGGTTGATGGATCTGAAACAAGTATCCAGTTCTCATCATTTGGTGGAATCACGTCCTCATTGCCAATTGGCCACCATTATCCTAAATATGCATTCATGATGTACTCATTTGTGTACACTGGATCCACATACTGGTAGTAATTTATGTTGACGACACCACATACGGCAATGATATGAGAACATGGATAATGAAATGCTACGAACCGTCCGCATTGACAATAGTGGTCATTTAAGTTCACTATCCACAACTTACCACCTTGTTGCGTTACTGGATTATATGCTTCCTCTACCTCAAACCTTGTAGAATTGAGGTCGTACCTACGAACTTGATGCGAACTTGCTTCCTCTTGCTGTTTGCTCAACGCCTCTACTAACTTTTGACAATATATTTGACCACCTATCAACTCTGCCTTAGCTTGTGTACCTCCTTAAACAAAGTACTCAACACATCTATCGTATGTTGATTTGACCAAGGCAGTAATCGGTATGTTTTGTAATCCTTGAGTACTTTATTAATGCACCGTGATAGATTCATAGTCATATGACCAAATCTACGACCGTGCACATCATATGCCATGCTCCATTTCTCTTTTGAAATTCCTATGATCCACCGAGCAACATCTGGACTGGATTCACAAATTTTTTCAAATTCCTGTTAAATATGTGCTTGCATGGAGTGTAGCCTACATTGAACATGAACAATAGTTAAAATGATATGACTAATTAAGAACAACAGATATTATGTTAAATGCAATAAATGGATGTCATACCTAACTTGACCAACATTTGTTTTTGTTTCCCATTTTTGAAGCGATGATTAAAGTTGCTTGCAATATGTCTGATACGGTACATGTGATACGCTTGCGGAGGTTGCCAACCAATTGCTTCATTCATTTCCACGACAGACTTTATGCTACAATATCGATCAGAAATAAGACATATTCCCTGTCTATCTGTCACATGCTCACGCAGATGCGACAAGAACCATGACCAGGTAAGTAGCGTCTCCTTCAACAACTGCAAATGCGAGAGGAAGAACATTGCTGTTTCCATCATGTGTGGTGGCTATTAACAGTGTACCCTGATACTTTCCATATAAATGTGTGCCGTCAACTTCTATCACTAGCTTACAATAATGAAAAGCATTATAACATGGCTTAAATGTCCAAAACACACAATGAAATTGGCGAAATTCACAATTGACATGGTTACCGACAACAAAATCATCATGACATAGTTGGTAATAACTGCCTGGCGCACAATCCTGCATATATTTTAGCCATTTGGGAAGTGTGGCATATGACTCTTCCCAGTCACTAAAAACATTAATTATTGCCTTTTGCTTTGCCTTCCATGCCTTTCGATATGTTATTTTGAAGCCCGTCATAGTTGTAATTCTTTTTGAATCAAACTATCTTTACAGATGGTTCTTTTGACACCATTCCTAAACACAAATAACATTGATGAAAATTGTTAATGGACTTTCGTTTTATTATAAAAATTTAATGACCAATTAGGTAAGAAGACATACCATGTATAAATGTCGAAATTAAATCGGAATCTAACTTGTTATGGTCTTGTGACAATGACATGTTCAAACACGTATATCGTCCACCCCATTGAGTCACTTTCCAGGTATCAAATGTCTTGACAAAATTGTCCGCATGTACCATGGGCATCCTTCCTGTGTATTTGGGCATTTCACAACGAATAATTTTTTTTTCAATTCAACTACATAATAACTTTGATGCATTTTCATTGCATACTGTTTAAGTGCATTTTGCACCGCATGTTTGCTTTGAAACTCCAAACCCACATATAATTCTTGCCCAACACTCCAAGAATTATGCACATTTATCCCTGCAACTTCTTCTTGATCAGGATAAGTGCAATTAATGTTAGTATAATGTGATAAATCATTCCAAAATGGACTGCTGACTTCCACCTAAAATAAATTAAAAAAAAAATTAAGATTCATGATAACATGACAATAAATTGACAAAGTTAATATTAATAAAGACAAAAAACAAATGGAGATAAATGATGGACTATAACATAACTTCAATTGTTAGACAAACATATCTTCCTCGAACAGACATACCGAAAGTTGTTAGATCACGTGACTTGGTTCCTCATCTGTGTCAGATGTCGAACCATCAACTATATCATTCTCATATGATTCCTTGTCACTTTGATATGACAATGACACATAATAATCTTCGTCGTCATCATCTGAATTTACTAGATCCTCACATAACTGATGGTGCCTCTGATTCATTGCAAGTCAAATCATTGTGACCCAACAAACGAGAAGTAATTCTTAAATCTTCTAATAGGATCACAAAGCTCCTGACAATATCTACCTCAACATACAATTCAATTATTGGCATGTCATTTTGATTATGAAATGCTTCTATCATGCACTCTACGTCTCATCATCACCAATTTCTAGTTCGTGTATTTATTATCATCACTTGTTGAAACTAAAAACTTATATGTTATTCTAGATATGACTTGGTTTGATTGGAGCTTCAATTTACCGTGAATCCTTTTCTTCAAATCATTCAAATTGAAACCACGTTTAATGTACATTGCTTTCTTAGGCCCTTCAAAATAACACCTTCAGGACCTTCGTACTTCCTACCATTTTCATAAATAAATGCTATAATTTGACTCATGATTCTTGATCCTTCTCAACGCACCTGCACAACAAATAAATATAAAATTAAATATATATAAATACTTTTGTAAATAATAATTAGTGAAATAAAACAAATTATAATGAAAATATTTTTATTTAATGTTATTTGTAATAAATATTATTTACTTCGTGACTATCAAAAATATAATCAATAATTAATAACAAATGGCATAGAAAAAACTTAAATACTTTATTATATACACAAAATAATTACAAAGGTATTATATATAAATATATCACAAACACAGAGAAAAATAAATAAAAGAAATGATAATATAAAACATATAAATATTTATTAAAAAACATAAAAAAGGGACAACACTGTAATGAATTGATCTTCACACTACTGAAATGTGTTAAGTGAAGTTGCTTTGGGTAAGTGCAGAAGAGTATTGCACTTATTTATAGGCAAGTGAAAGTTCATTTAACACCACTTGTGGTAGCATTTTATGTGTGCGTCCTCGCTTTTGTGTGTTTTAAAAAAATAAAACATTGAAACTCTAATAATATAGCGTTTTCAATTTAAAAAAAATAAAAAAATAAAAACGCTAATGACAATAGAGTTTTTCAATAAATAAAAAAAAAATTGTAATAATATGACGTTGTAAATTTAAATATAAAAATTAAAATGCAAGTTTTAATTTAAAAAAATCAAAAATAAAAACTGCTATTTATAATAGCGTTTTTCATAAAAAAAATACTAATTAAAAATAATAATTTTAAAAATGCTATTGATTTCCCAATTTTGAATAAACAAATATAAAAAAATAGTGCATTTTCTTAATTTAAAAAAAAATAACTCTAATACGAGTACCGTTTTACAATAAATAGAAAAATAAAAAAAATACTAATAATATGACGTTTTTAATTTTTAAAAATAAAAATTTAAAATTGCTACTAATTTTCCAATTTTAAATAAAGAAAATATATAAAAAATAATACGTTTTCTTAATTTAAACAAATAAGAAATTAAAAACGCTAATACGAATAGCGTTTTACAATAAATAATAAATAAAAAATTACTAATAATATCACGTTTTTATTTTTTAAATTTAAAATTTAAAAATGCTAGTTATTTCCTAATTTTAAATGAATAAATATACAAAAAAAATATGTTTCCTTAATTTAAACAAAATTAAAAAATAAAACACTAATACGAATAGCATTTTACATAAATAGAAAATAAAAAATGTTGATAGTATTACGGTTTTAATTTTTAACATTAAAAAAATAAAAATGATAGCAATTTTTCCATTTTAAAAAAATAAAAAATATAACGTTTTTAAATTTAAATATATTAAAAATGAAAACGCTAATAAAAATAGCATTTTCTGATTAATAAAAAAAATTGGTAATAATATTAGGTTTTTGATTTTTAATTTTACAAAATAAAAATTCATACTGATTTGTCAGTTTTAAATAAATAAAAAATATAAAACATATTACGTTTTTATAATTTAGAAAAAGCAAAAATTAAAACGCTAATTAAAATAGCATTTCCACTAAATAAAAAAATACTAACAATATGTTTTAATTATAGTATGTTTTTATCATTTTTTAAATTTTAAAAATGATAGTGATGTTAATTTAAAAAATAAAAAGGATATTGATTTGTCAATTTTAAATAAATAAAAAATATAAAACATATAACGTTCTTCTTATTTTAAAAAAATATAAAAGTTAAAATGCTAATAATATGACTTTTTTAATTTTAAAAATTAAAAATTTAAAATCCTTGTGATTTCCTAATTTTAAATAAATAAAATATATAAAAAAATACATTTTCTTAATTTAAAAAATTAAAAAAAGGAAAACGCTAATATGAATAGCATTTTAAAATAAATAGAAAACAAAAAAAATACTAATAATATTACGTTTTTTAATTTTTAAATTTAAAAAATTAAAAATAATAGTGATTTGTTAGTTTTAAATAAAAATTTAAACTAGAAAACGCAAGTTCTACTAGCAGTTTTCAAATTTTAAAAAAATAAATAAAAACTTAAAATTTGGGTTCTCTATTTTAAGAAAAAATTGAAATTGCAAAATGCTACTAATAATAGTGTTTTCAATATTTTAATATTTAAAATTCAAATTAAAATGTAAATTGGGTTCTCTATTTAAAAAAAAATTCAAACTAAAAACACTATTAATAATAGCATTTTTAATATTTTAATAATTAAAAATTCAAACTAAAAATACTACTAACAATAGCGTTTTTAATATTTTAATAAAAATTAAAAATTGAATACACTAGTAAAACTAGCGTTTTCTATATTTTAATACTTAAAATTTTAAATACTTGCTTTTTTTCGTTTTAAAAAAAATGTACTAAATTGAAAATGCTAGTGGTAATAGTGTTTTGTACACGTGTCAACCGCTTCCATCACTTTTTTGCCAGGTTGGCTGGCACGCAAGATACGCTAGTGGCAGTAGCATTTTCTGAAAACGCTGCTGCAACTAGGGTATCCTACGTGGCACCCACCCTGGAACTTTTCCCAAATAAATTAATAAAATTTATTAAAAATGTTAACGTGGAATGGATGTTAGTTTGACTAGCGTTTTCCATCATTGACTGTCATATTTTGATAATATGTTTCAAAACAACCCCATATTGATAAATAGTTTCTAAAAATGTCCTACTTTGGTCAATGAGCCGTGTACCCTTATTTTCATTTTCTTTTTTATTTCATCGTTATTTCTTATTTATTTCTCTTAAACTAAACATTTTTATTTTCACTCTATTTCTTACTTATTTTTATTTATCTTTTCTATTTTTATCTACCTTATATTTTTACCCTTTTTTTCCCCCTACCAAACGGACTCAAAGAAAAAGAAATAAAAAAGAATAAAGTAATAAATGTAATATGAAATATGAAGTGACAAAAAATAGAAATATGAAATTAAATGAGAAGTGTCAAGTACTGTCAAGAAAACACAACTCATGAAAAATTACATCCACGTTTAAGGTTCTCAAAGAAACCACATTCTCATATGAGAGCTGTATACAAACATATCTTTCCATGCATCTATTGGTTTTTTCTTTCCACGTAACTGATGGGATTTGATCTTGTAGATTGGAAAATCTCATAAATGAGCCTCAGCTGTGATAGTACGAGTACCATAACTGGAATGCTCCCAAATATGGTGGCTCCTATAATGAGCCGTTTATACGCCCGATATGTCTTTAGTACCATAGCAAGTGCAGCACAAAAGGCAACGATCATGGACACCACAGAGAAAAAAAGGAAGAAAAGGCCTAACAGTAGCTTGCACGGCAAGCTTTTTAGGAAGTCTTGTTCAGCGAAACGCGATGTCAGGATCGCAATGAATGTCAAGACTGAAGTGGCAGAAGTGAAGAGAGATATTGCATCTGCTATGAGAAACGCAGTAAATACCGTGCTATTTAAGAAAATGGGCACTCCAGTGTCTTGATGGTTTCCCCCGGGGATGGTGAAGGCCGCAGCGAACATGATAGTAGTGATGAGAGTACCCACAAGTGTAAAAGAACGAGCTGTTTCTTTTGCCCATTTCTCTCCAGCTTTCACCAGCTCCTTGTGCGTTTCAGTAAATAGCTCATGAGGCTTCTTATTATCATCATTTTTTTCTTCTTTACATTTGGGATGCACAATTTTCTCCACCGCCTGCAGTGATTTCATAAATTGCTCATACATCAATGTAGGTAACGAATTAATGAGTATCCCTAAAATGGGCATGGACAATATATATAATCACTGAATTAAGACGATCGATGTGCTTCTCAGATGTTAAAAATTCAGATTAAATTAATGAAATAAAACTCTATGAGAACCAATGATTCACAATCCGCATCATGTACCAAAAAAAAAATGAAGCAAGAATAAAATCTTCATCTAAAGTATCAAATATAATCTTAAAGATCTATTTGCCTATATTTTGTAAAAAAAAAAAATGTTAGGAAAACAATCTCTAATACACTCTTTTAAATACACTATTTATTATTAGTTGAAATTTATATATTAAAAATCATAAAATTGTGTTAGTCTTACTTCTTATTTAATAGGTTTTATTTTAAATCAATAATAAAAAGTGTATTAGTAAGAGTATGTTTTGCTATCACTCTTTGTAAAATGACCAAGTATACTATTGTGAGTACATTGCACCTCTTGTGTGATGGATATCTATAGAGAGAGAAAAGATGGATGACCTTGAACCATTGAATTTCTCTTTGCATTTGCAGAGCAGCACCGGGTCTGTGATTAAGAACAGAGGAAGACCCCAAATGTCCTGCCAGGTGCAGCAGATTATTGCCAAACACGTCTTTACGAGATTTAATCATATCCTTCCTTCCATTGAGAGTATGTATGAGTTGGAACACTTTTTGTTTGCGTTTAAGAACCGCATACGAAAATATTCCTCTCATACGGCTGTCCATGGCCCATAAGAGGTTAGGGTTAGCCTTCCTCATAGCAATTATGAACTCAACAACTCCATGCTTGGCTGCATGCAACATAGCATCGTACACCGAAGCTTGATCGATCTGTGAATCATTAAACTCCGCAACACTACGTTGCAAGCACCTCAATATTTGTTGAACTTCATAATGAGTACATTTCTGTTCATATATTTCCCTAATTCCTGAGAAAATTGGAGGAACTTAGTGCTGGAGTCGTTACAGAAAATTAAATCGAATTAAGCATATAGAGAAACAACTAAATTAAACATCATTTGGTTTTACGTACCGAACATATTTAGAAATTTGAAAAATTGAACAAACACATAAACAATTTGGAGAAGTAGTCGACCTGAACAAATCATCCAAAAAGAGAAGTACCGATCAAAGCATATCTATATATGTAATGATAGCGCACAAGTCTGTCAAAGAGACAGAACACTACTTACCCAAAAACTTTACGGGCAGAAGCAGAAAATTCAAAACCGGTCTGCCGAACCTACCTGAAGAAACAGCATAGAAAAGAAGCTTGAGCAGTTCACATATATGTAAAAAGAAAAAGATAAACAATTTCTCATCTCTTTAACTAACCTTTGTTTGCTTTCGTGGAAATAAAAGAGAAGGAACTAAATATGAGAAAAAATAAAAAATGATAATATCAATTTGTACCACTTACATGATAGAAAAATAGGGGAAGAAGTTTTTCTTACAAAAAAGAAACTTCCCCTCGAGGAAAGTGGGGAGGGGAGTCATATTGTTTTTTTAAATTAAACATTTTTATGACATGATAAATAATAAATAATTTTTTGTTAAATTTATTTTTTTAATTAGTATAATTTTTATATTATTTATTTCTATTTTTTCTTTCACAATATTAGAAATATAATTGGTTAAGAGTTTATTAATAGAGTTACTAGTTTGTTGCTTATATAAAGACCCTTTGTAATCTCATTGTACTTAACCTTTCCATTGAAGAATTCTAAAAATATTTCATTTATTTTTATCTAGCTCAAATTTTTGTTTGAATTCCTGGCTCCGAACAAAAAATGTAATTGGGTTTAATTAATAAAGGATAGATCTTTGCAGCTCCAATTATAATAGGGAAACAAAAAGTAATGAGCTTTCATTCTTTTTTTTTAATTTGATTGATTACCCCATCTAATTACAATCATATTTTCAGTTTATGCACTTTTTCTCAACTTCCTTCTCTAAAACATAAATTTTAACATGGTATTAGAGATCCGCAATGAATTTTTTTACTACTACGTCATTCATTTTTTTATTCTTTTCTATTCTCTATTTTATTTTCCCGAGAAAATCTACTTTGGGAATTCTATTTCATCTTTCTTTCTCTTTCGTTCTATTTTTTTTTCCGCTGCATCTTTCTCTCTGTATTCAAATCGTTCACTTTCCTTTTCATTTTCCCGACAAAATCAATTCTCTCTCATTCTTCTCTCATAAATTAATCCTTCGTTCCTACAATTTGTAACTCTATTCTTGCAATTTGTGACTTCATTCCATTAATTCACAAATTGCAAATCAAGTTTCTTCTTGCTTGTGATTGCTTCAAGGAGAGAACGGGATTTGTTTCACCATGTGAATCCATTGGATGCTACGAATTTCAATGATTCTTAGTTTGTGGTTAGAGCTTCTTCATAGGGAGGAGTTGGATCCGGTCGATAACAACGTCGGTGTGTAATGGATTTTGAGTTCTACCATGGCTTCCGAATACACCGTTTCTAGTTGTAGCTTCTAATGCTCACCAATTGTTTGATGATTTGCTTCATTGTTGATTTTGAAAGAATCTTGTATTTTTGGAGTGTAGAATTATTGGTGCACTTTTCTGGTTTGTGTGAGGCATCCTTTTATGAAAGGTTTCATTCATTCAGAATGTGTTCAAGCATTGGGCTGTGCATATGTCTAGTTCAACTAGTAATAATGAATTTCAACATGTTTCAGTACACATTCTTTTGGGTCATTGCTTGCCATTGGAATGACTTTGTTGGCCCATTCTTGCTTTTGTTTACTACAGCAATAGTCTCAATTTCTCTCCTTTTATTGATGATGTTTTGTTTCAGTCTATTATGGCTATTCTTGTAGCTTTTGGTTTATTGGAGGTTCCTTTTGATGTAGGCTTCTGCCCATGGTGGTTAAGTATTTTCTTGAGCTTCTACCAAGGATGGTTAAGCATTGAGATATTATTTTGTTTCTGTCTTGAGTGGTTAAGCATTATGTTTTGACTTTTGTTCTTGATGGTTAAGCTTTATTACTTCTGCCTTATGGTGCTTAAGCATTTATCCTTGGTTTGCTTTTGTCTTTTGGGTGGTTAAGCATGTTTGTTTCTATTAAGTGGTTAAGCTGTGAACTGTAGCTTCTGCTTAATGGTTAAGCTTTTGTCTATTCACTTTTGATATTTTTAGTCCTCGTGTACCTATTAGCCGATGTATTTTTGGTATGTTTCATTGTGTTTCGTTTTGATTTGCTACTTGTACTGCTCATCCCAAGCTACACATTCTAGCTTGTGAGGGGGTATTAGAGATATGGTTCGTTAAGAGTTTGTTAATAGAGAGTTACTAGTTTGTTGCTTATATAAAGGCCCTTTGTAATCCTATTGTACGCAACCTTTTTCATTATTAATACAATCATATTTTTAATTTTATACACTTTTCTCTCAACTCTATTCTTTTTCTTTCTTTTTATTTTTACTATCTACACAATATTTTTCTTAACTTCATTTCTGTTTTCTTTTTCTTCCTTATTTACCCATCATCCAAACCAAAGGTAAAGACATATATATACACAGAGCTCCGTTCTAGTTAATTTGAAAGACAGAAAAGGCGATAAGCAATTATACCAATGATTTAATTTGTTTCAATCTAAATTCACTTATAATTATTGTTGAAAACTTATATTAACTTGAAATTTTGCAAAGATGAATGAAGTTTCGAATATCCATAATTATTTGAATTTCAATTAAAATTTTCATTTATGTTTATTACAATTTAAAGTCAATAGAGGAAGTCTTCAAAATTAGTCAATGCTAATTCTGACGTTTTAAAAAAGACGAATAAAGTTTTGAACATCTCTTATTATTGGCTTTAAAATTTCACTACGACTTTTTATTCATTGTTTTTTTACAATTCAAAGTTAATAATAATAGTTCAATATTAATCGTTGGTAATATTGAGAGTTTCATAAAGAATATAAATCCTAGATAATTTATTTACATTAAAATGGATTAAAATATAATACATATTAAAAACAATTATAATTAAAAAATAATAATGTAGTTTGAATATTTCTAAAAATATAAAGAAATATAATCTAAGCTTCGATTTTACATTTCATGTTTATGTTTTTAGAAGGTCTGAACCTCCAAGGAATATATAACATATATTTTTTCAGAAGATCGTGAATAAAAATACAATTAAGGCTTAAATATATTTTTAGTCTTTTAAATTTTAAGTAAGTTTGTTTTTGGTCTCCCAAATTTAAAATTAATCTTTTAGTCCCTATAATTCAAAAAAAAAATAAAAATGTTTTAGTCCTTCTGTCCAAACATAGTTAGTAAATCTATCATACAAAACCCAACTAGTAGTGTCCCTATTAGTGAAAATATCACACCAATTTTAACTGATGCTGTGTAACTGACTCAATTTGCCCTACCAATGATGTTGTAGGTTGTCCTGAAGGATTAAGATAGACTTTTTTTTTTTTTTCAAATTAGAGGGACTAATAAAATTAATTTTAAATTTAGAGAACAAAAACAAATTTACCCCAAATTTAAGAGACCAAAAATATGTTTAAACCTTCAATTAATATATGGATCAAATTATTACTTATCCCTATTTTACGTCTCATTCTTTTTTGTTAAACATTTCTTGTCTCATTCCCTGTCCCTTCATACGTAAAAAGAAAACAAAAAAAAAAAATACAACCAATAGAGTGTAACATTTTAATTAGGTATCGTTTTTTTTTTAATTGTGGAAATAGAGAAGAGGATACCACAAGAAAAAAAAGAGACGGATGAATATTTTAAGGAAAAAGAGTTATATATATAGAGAGAGAGAGAAAGAGGGGGGTCAAGTTACTCCAAGAATAGCTTTAAAAAAGTTACTCTTTATTCTCACCTTTCATTTTTTTTTAATCAAATAGATGTAATGAATAGCTCGTCTTTAACTATTAAATTAAAAGAAAATAAAGGATGGGGATGGAGAATAACTCTTTTAGAGTTACATATATATATATATATATATATATATATATATATATAGTTACTCTATTTAATAATTCTTGATATATGTTGAATTTTAACGATTTAACCATTGAATATTTTGATATTATGTCATCGATCATACATACTAAATTTTAAGTAAATTAGATATTTGTAGCTAGGTAATCTTAAAGGTGACATTTACTTATAATTTAGAAAAATATATTATACGTTAATTTGAATTTATTTAATAAAGTATCAGGTTGTTTTAAATTTTTATAAAATTTTGTATACTTAATCTATTCAATATATTCTTTTAATTTAACAGTTAAATCGTTGAAATTTAATATATATCAGAAGTTATTGAACGAAATAACTCTACCAAGAGAAGTAATTTGATCTCCACCTTATATATATGGGAGGGAAGAATCAAGTTACTCTAAGAGTAATTTTAAAAGAGTTATTTTTTATTCTCACCTTTCATTTTTTTAATCTAACAGTTATAACGACTAACTCATTTTAAAACATTAAATTAAAAAATATGAAAGGTAATGATGGGGAGTAAATATTTTAGAATCACTCTTACAATAATTTGAGCCCTTCTCTCTCTCTCTCTCTTTATTTATCTGTCTATTTATCTATTTACCTATCTATATATAAAGCATGCATGAATCAAGTAATATTTTGCACCCTCTTTATTTTGGAGAATTTATATCAGTAAATAAAGCTTTTTTTGTATTAATTTTAAGTCTATTAATTGAATGGAGAGATTTCAATTGTGTTTTGGGCTATTTTAACCTACACTTTTTTAAAAACCGAATAATTATGCCTCAATTGTTATTATAAATAGTATTATATATATATATATATATATATATATATATATATATATATATGTATATGTATATTTTAAGTTAAAGCATTCTTGTTTTATAGCTGGAGGTTTTGGCTTTTGAAAATAAATTTCAAAATATGGAGAAACTGTATAAACATATTTTAAAATCAAATATCAGACCCAAGCACAAAGCAAATTTTATTTTAAATAAAAATAAAAAATGCTTATATAGAAATATTACTATAGAAGTTCATGAAATCATTCCTACATATAATTGTGTAAAAACAACACATTGATTAAAATATTGATTTGTTGGTAAGTGCACTTGCATACCTGAGAATTTTGTCTTATGACGTCCCTCACCACTGTTTTGAAATTTCTTTTCTACACTTACAACTGTACAGAAGTATATTAGTACACATTTTTTCTACAAAAAATGGTAAGAACAGCTCTTGAACGTAGAACATTACATTGATGATAAAGTGTTCATTTGATTTAAAGTTTGGTAGAATTAAATTTGACGAAATTAATATGTTAATTGTTTTAAATGTAATTAATGTGTATTTAAATTAATTTTTATATATCTATATTAAAATATTTTTTATTGATAAATATGAAAATTAATTTTCTAATTTTAAAACAAATGTATGTAAGGACGGCATGAATAAAGGTAAGAAACCAAAGTTTGAATATGAAAGCTAAGGTAAATGTAATTGAAAGGGTAAAATGTGACTCCTTACAACACTACAATACATAAATAAATTTGATATAGTGATGAAATGTAAATTAACTGTTATAAAAAAAAAGTAAATTAACTGGTTTCATTTTTTAATTTTTTAAAGTTATAAAATCAATTTTTATATTCTTTTTAATGAAAACTATACTCTTTTAATAAAGAGATATGGTTCAGGTTAATTTAGGTACACATCTCTTAATCATATTTAACAGTTTAAAATTAATCTTATTCAGCTTAATTTTTTCTGGTGTATCTATTCTTAATTTAATTTAAAATATATTACAATATTAACTTATTAAAATTTAAAAATAAATGTATTCTTATTTATTTAACTTGAAGACAAACTCATGAGACCTTTTCTTAAATTAAGAATGAGATGTCAATTATTTTTGTTTATAAGTTTTATAATAAATATTTATAAGTCTATTAAATAAAAAAGTGATAATTATTAGACAATTCATTATAAGTATTACACCAACAGAAAAGAAAATAAATAACATAATAGTTATCCGAATATATAATTATTGTTAGCTGAAAAAACAAAAGTTACAAAGACAGAGAAACATGATAATGGGGCTATTACACACACACATACATATACAAAAAGAGATTTGTTAGCTTACACCCACTTAATTTTTAGTTAAAGTACATTAACAACTTATAATTAAAGATTATCTTAAAATACACTCATGGTATAGCTTGTTAACGTATTCCAACTAAAAAATAAGTATATGTATATTAATAAATGCTTGTGGGATTTGCTAACGTACACCCACTTATTTTTTAATTAAATTATATTAGTAAGTTATAACTAGAGTTATCTTAAAATACACTAATAGTATAACTTACTAATGTACTTCAACTAAAAAATAAGTAATTGCAGGTTAGCAAATCCTATATATATATATGTTAATTAACAGAATTCATCAATGATGTAAGTACTTAAGACGAATACAAGATGTATCCGGTCTCCAATACAATTGTTGACACAACGAATAAATAAAGAAATGTGAAACAAAATGGCGTACTGCTATGTTAAGGGAATAAGATGCGAAACCAAAACAGAAATACAAAAAATAATGATAGTACCGCATATCCCCTGCATGTAACATTGGTTCCAATAACAGTAAAAACCCATGTAAGCATTTTATATTTGTATGATTGTTTGATATTATATGACATGCGTATGACTATAGGGATTATAATACCTTTGATTAAAAACCTTGTATATTTGTAAAATGATTTTTTAATTATTTAAAAATGTAATAAAAATGTTTAAGAATTTCAATGCGACAATAATTATGGTTATCGTAGTTTGAGACTATAGGGCTGCCAACAAAAAAAAAAATAGTGTAAATCTATGAATAAGTATTTTGTGTATTGCGCACATGTTTAAAAATATTGATAAAATCTACATTTAAGAAAATATTGATTTAATTATATATAACTATTTTATTCAAATATAAAAATATAAATTAAAATAAAAAATATAAACATTTGAGATATTTGAAAAAATATAAAAAAAGTGATTTAATTGATAAAGATTATTTTGATGCTAATTTGTAAACATTTCATTCTAATTTATATATATTAATTAATAATATTTCATCATTGATTAAAGAGATTGTGAAAAATAAAAGTTTCATTAATTGAATGGTTAATTCAAGAGAAAAAGACATTGGGTAAGAAAAGTGCGAAAACTTACTATTGTAGATGATTTGCTGTCGAAGTCCAAATTGGCTGCCACTTAAGAATGCAGAAGGCATTTGAGCCAACTCATGCAAGGCGCGAAAGCCGTCGGATAAGGATTCAGTGGGCAGTTTTGGGTCAGATTCAAGTAATCTCAGAGCCACATCTACCGGATCAAACCATGCATTTGAGTATTAACTTTCTTCCAAATAAAGGCGCTTCTAAAATCAGTATTTAGTATATAATGAAAATGTATAACGTCTGACGGTAAAATTATTGATAAGTGGTCTACCCAAAGTTGATGTCTATTTACAGTTTATCACGATGTATGATAACGCAATCACTTTCTATGATCTCTGGCTTAAATATCCATTTAGTAAATTCTTTCAGTCTTTCTATAAACATCTTACAATATTTCTTTTTTGCTAATCTTTTATTTTTAAAATTATTTTTGAAAATTATAAATTTAAATTTTTTATTTATCAACACAAAAATGTATTTAATTAAGCAATCGTATGTTGAAATACAAATTATAGTTTCTGAATATATTTTACCATGACTATTATTGGTTTACTATACATTATTGAAACTTTTAAACTCCAATTTATAACATAAAATTGCTAAGAATTAATTTTTCTGTTTAGACCTTTTCAGTATACCAATTATATTCTCACAAATTTAATAAATTGATAATTAAGCAACTGAGCAGTTATCATCATCATCATCATCATCATTATTATTATTATTATTGTTAGTTATTATTATTATTATGTGATATGCGGATAAGCTAGCTAGTGTGATTACATGACGTTTTCTAATTTTAAAAATGAATAATTTCTTCAACATTTTCTCATCATGTAAGACGTTCATAATAAACCCTAGGTCCAAGTACATGTAACAATCTTCACTAATGTCGTTACTTTTATATAAATCTGGTCTTCAAGTTAAGTCACAATCCTTTCAGGAACTTTACTGAAAAAAAGTAAAATGTATTAACAGAAAAAAAAATGTGGGTTGTTGAACTTGTTTATATTAATATTTTTTAATAAAAATTAAATTATTAATACAAATATTGTGAGTCAACATTAATAACATTTTTTATATTTGGCTTAAATGTGTTTTTAGTCCCTCAAATTTGAGGTAAGTTTATTTTTTGTCTCCTAAATTTAAAATTAATTTTTGTACACCCTGTAACTTAAAAAAAATGTTTTAGCCTCTTTGTTCAAATGTCATTAATCAAATTGTCACACAAAATTCATCTACTACTAAATTTGTTGCATAAAATCTACCTACTAGTGTCTCTGTTAATGAAAACATCACCCTAAACTCAGCTGATTGATGCTAAACAACTGACTTAATTTGTTCCTGTCAATGGTGCTGCAAGTGGTCCTAAGAAACTAAAATAGACTTTTTCAAATTATAGGAACTAAATATTAATTTTAAATTTGAAAAACTAAAAATAAACTTATCCCATATTTAAACCTTTATATTTTTACATGTATCTTATTTTGAAAATATCCTACTCGAAATACAATTAAATATTAAATGTGAACATTTCTCCTAATTAAACAAGGGTATGCTGATATGATATATCACAATTTTGTTGATATAAAAAGTTGATATATATTATCAATAATTATAAAATTAATATGATTATAAATTTACAATTTGTAAAAATTTAATTTTTCATTTGATAAAAAATATATTAACGTGAACAGGTTTAACAATTAATATATTTTATTAGTAGAATTTTCTTTTTAAGTAATAATTTAAACTTGATTTTGCTTCTAGAAACTTTTATAAAATTCCAGTTTATAATTTTACCCCGTTAGACATACTATTGGTTTAGGTTAATATAGTGTATATTCTTATGCTAAGGAGCAACTCAAAATAACTCATCCATAATTTCACCTATCAGTTCGGATAATAAACTGTTTAGATAAATTTTTCTGTAAATACTCGTAAAAGAAGAAAATTAAAAAAATTCAAAAATTAAAATTAATTTATACATACACTAATTTGTAGAAATTTTTTCATATTAATTTCACTAAAATTTAATTTAAAGAAAAACTAATTTTAACTTATAAAAAACTTATTTTATTTATTCTTTTTATTTTTTTCTCTTATAAATATTTATGAAAAAATTTATCCAAACCAATCCTAAATTGAGTCCTGCCAGGTAACCAGAAATGTGCGGTTTACTTACCAAATATTTCCGCTTTGATACATCGTTCAAGCATCAATACTCCACTGCGGGAATCTTGTCCACGCAGGGCTTCCTTAGGAGTTTTCTTGTAAAGATAGCGAGTCATTTCTGTGTGTCCGTTAGCAGCAGCCAGAAGAAGAGGGATTTCACCGTCTTCGTTCACTATACCAAGCAAATCCTCCCGGACCCCGCCGCCTTTCTTCTCTACCATGCACGTTGCTACATCGGTGTTTCCAGTAAGACGAGCAGCAAGAGAAAGAGCTGTATGACCCCGATTATCTTGCATTTTTACTAATTTGTCACTCCCTTCTTTGACTAACCCCTCAACAATGTCCACATGCCCTGCGATTGTTGCAAGGTGAAGAAGCGTTCTACCTGAAGCCGAGGTCGAAAATAACGCGCCATCGTCTCTGATGAATGACTCTGCGTTTGTCCAATCACCTTTTTCCACGTACCAGTACACATCTTTATACTGAAGAAGATCATCGTCTACAACACCTGCATGCCATTGACATTTAAACATAAATATTTGGAAAAAAAATTAAAAAATGTACACAAGCACTTACAGCTGTACTTTTACATTAGTTTAGCAAAGTCCTAACTGAGTCCAAGTAGTCTCACTTAAATTCTTCTTGTTTTAAACTTATGTAAATACATATACGAATTGCAAGTTGCACTTAAATACTTACCGTGCTCAATATCTAGTTTGGCTTTTAACTCAGAACCGTAATGCGAGCACAAGTGATTCCAAGCCTCTTTGGCGGTTTCAAAATGCCTAATGTCATCGAAAATCTTTGATCCACATGATAGTTGAATGATAAGCAAAGCCTCTGCATTCATCCTTCTACTCCTCGGAGATGTAAATTTTGTCGAATCATTCTCGACAACAGCCCACAGATTTTTCGCCAGCAGATAGTTTTTCATTAGAGTTTTCCATCTTTGGAAGTTGTCTTTTGTGAGTACTTCTTGAACACTTCCCCAGGATGCGACATTTGTGGCTTCCATTACACTGGCTCACAATCTGAAATAAATTAAATTATAGGTCAAAGCCTAACAGATCCTTCTAAATTTATCCACTGCAATTCGTGGACTGGTAATTAAATCCACTCAAAATTTTGGTGGACGATTAGAGCGTGGGTATTCTGTTTGCTTGGTTCAAAAGGGAGGCAGCTGCAGGGAGAAATATGCAGGTTTCTCGAGGAGAACCTCTTTATAAAAACACTGAATAAACTTCAAATAAAAGAACTTAATCTGTTGTTCCCAATTTTTGGACATTTATTATATTTATACACTCATTTTTTCTTCCATCTCATTTTTATTCATTTTTTTTTCTTATTTCTTTCTTCTTTTCTCATCACTTTTTTTTTATTACATCCATCATTTTCTTTTTATACTTCTTTATTCTCTCTCTTCCCCCTGCCTTAATCCAATCCGGACGTGAATTTCCTCCAGTTGAAAAGCAAATTTAATGGTCCAAATTTTTCTAATTTATATTTTCTTTCATTATTTAATGTATAATAATTATTTTGGATGATTAAGGCCCCGTTTGGAGTGGTTGCGAGTTTTTGGTTTTCAAATGTAATTTTCGAAACAAAACGTGTTTGACTAAAATAGAGCTGAAATGGTTTTTAACTCAATTTCAAAACACTTTTACATTCATTTTCAAAACCAAGAAAAAAGAATTTGTGAATTTGGTTTTTGGTTTTTAAAAATAAATACACATTATTATATTTGACAATAGCCTTTCTTGTCACCACCACTACCATAACCACCGCCATTGTCACCACCACCACCATAACCATCACCATTGTCACCACCACCACTACTGCTGCCACCATCTCCGCAGCCACCGTCACCACCACCATCACCGCTACCACCACCACCACCACCACCGACACTACCACCACCATCATCGTTGCCACAACTACCAAGACTACCGGCATCGCCGCCACCATCACCGCTGCCACAACTACCACCCATCACTGCTGCCACAACTACCACGACCACTAGCATCACCTCCACCACCACAAGCTTCATCACCACTACCATCGTCACCGCCACCACCACGACCACGATCACGACCACTAACGCTGCTGCCACCACCACAGGCAATGTCACCACCACCACTGACTTTGCCACCACCATCACCATTGGCACCGCCAGTATCGCCACAACCACTGCTGTCGGCACCGCCATAATCGTCACTGTCGACTTTACCACTGTCACTACCATCATTGTTGTCGTCACCACTACCACTGTCGTCACTACACAAACATATTTTTAAACTAATTTTAACAGAATAAGAAATTTCAAACTGAGTTTATTTTGAAACCAAAAATTAGACAAAAAAACTAAAACTAATTTTTAAAAACTAAAAACTGGTTGTAGTTTTTAAAAATTTTAAAACTCACAACCAAAAACCACCCCAAACAGGGCCCTAAGACTTTATGCCGTTACCTTAGTGACCGCAAAGAATCCATACTCAATTCAATCCACCCCAAAATAAGTTGCAGTTTTTGATTTTTCCATTTTTGTGTGTTCTATCTATTTTTAAAAGTAGAGTTGTAATTATATTCATTTTTTTCTTTTAAATTTAACGTTAACTACAATTGCATTCTTTTCTTTTGTAAAATTATACTTTTTTTTTCAACTTTTTATATTATTCTTATAGGTCAACATTCGTTATTTTTAAAAAATTAGATAATTTTTTTTCTATTTTTATATGAAAACCATACACATAATATAAAAAAGAAGTGGAGGTATATTGTAAGGAAGGTAGACATAATTTTTCAATGAAGGATGTAAGCATAGTTATTGCTAATCTACAGAAAAATCCGTGTAATTATCCTAAAGTATATGATTACCTTCCCAAGAAATGATATTTTTAAGAACACCATTACTAAGAATGTTATTTGATAAACTAAAATAAAATTTATAGCATTTAATATTTTCAAAAATGTCTTCAAAATTTATATAGTTAATAAAACTCATAAAGACGAGAGAAAGAATATGGTACAAGTATAATAAAAAAAAGGGAATTGGAAGTTAATAGTTAGGAGCATTTCAAAATAACAATTAATTTGGATAAGAATAATTATTATAAAAAAGTCATTTATTATTAACGGATAAAAATGTTAAATGTTATTATTGTTTTTTTGTTGGTATAGCCTTTTTTCAGTGAAAATTATATTTTAAGTGTGTACTATATAGTAATGCAACTATGATTAAGAATGCAAAAGGTTAAATTGTGTTTTAAAAAGAGAATGAGCGGCAGAGCGAGAGGCATAGCTGATAGGTCGAGGGCATACAAAGGACATGGGGTAAATGGACTACTGTGAAATCAAGAAGGTTGAAGAAGTATCGGGAATATACAACGTTAATAACGTTCATGATATTGCGAACAATTATGAAGGTAGGAGGGTTGAGTTGGTATGGACAGGCAAAAACAATATGGAGTTGTAGCAACCACTTTGAAGCGCAAATTGGGATAGGCCTGTTATTGGAAGCATGAGTGTGCATATTTCAAAATCTTCCAAATCTGATCTCATGACTCGATTTTCAGAAAAGGAGATTAACGGATTGTTTGGTAGAGAAGGGAGAAATAAATACAAATAGGTAAAAAATAAATTAAGATGTGAGAAATAGATGAGAATAATTTAAAATTTTAGATTGTTTGGTTTGAAAGAAATAAGGAAAGAGATAGATAGATGAATAAAAATAAATAAGAAATAGAGTAGAAATAAGTAGTTGGACCTACCAAAATATTTAAAAACTTCTGTAACATTTCGTTGGAACCAAACGAAGGCAATTTTTTAAAATTCAAAATTTTCTTATACTGTCTTGGCGCATCGTGGGTAACAAACAGAGGCTAAGGTTGTCGTGTAGTATTTTGATAACTCCCATAGCCCTGACCAGATGGCCTAAGTTTCGCTTTTGTTAAAGACTTAAGGGTAATTCTTAAATCTGATTTAGTTTCTTTCTTGGAGGATATTCATTATAATGGTAGAGTGATGAAAAGGTTCAAATAGCTTTTTCATAGTAATGATCCCTGAAAAGAATAATAACCCCCAAAACCGGAGAATTCAAACCAATATTTTTTATTGGGTCATGTGTAAGCTTTTGACAAAAAATTTAGTCAATAGATTAAGGAAGGTCATGCATATAGTGATTTCGGAGTCTCAATCTGCTTTTGTTAAACGGTGTCAGATTTTATACGGAATACTTATCGCAAATGACTTGGTGGATGATGCAAAAAGGAGGCAATGTTGTTTAAGGTAATTTCGGAAAGGCATATAATTCGTCGATTCGATAAATTGGGAATTTTTAAATTATATGATAAGGATGAGGTTTCCTGAAATATGGCGTAGGTGGATAGCAAAATATTTTTCAACGAGTAAGATCTCAGTGTTTGGTTAATGATAGCCCAACAAAGAAATTCAGTGTTGGAATATGTTTGAGACGGGGTAATACACTATCTCCAATCTTGTTTCTTATCGCTATAGAAGGACTTTGGGCCCATTTGGAAGAATTTTTTTTTTATAATTTATTTGGACTTATCTTATGGTATAAATACTTACGTAATTGTTTGAGAAAACTTATGAAAATAGTTGATGATATGCCTATAAATTGTTTTCAGTTTATTTAAATAAGCTTTTTAGGATAACTTGTGAAAATAGGCTATGTTTGAATAATTTTTTCCATAAATACTAATAAGAGAAAAAATAAAAAAATAAAGTATATTGAATTTCTCTCATCTAAAAGTTCTTTTATAAAATATAAACACTTAACTTTTATAAAAGTTTTCTCATCTAACTTCTTCAAAAACTTAAGTAAATAAGTTAATTTTATTTTACGATAAAAACTCAGTTCATTTTATCTTTTTATTTTCTTTTTTTTATAAATATTTATAAATAAAAATATCCAAACATAACCTTATTCAATAAGTCTTTAATTAAATTATTGAAAAAATAGGCTATATACTAATGGCATAAAACAGTTTTACATTATCATTCTATCACAAATTATTATGTATGATAAGTGTGTTAATTTTTACAATAACTACTATAAAAGACATATCAACATTAATTTTTGATTGGTTGACCGTATACACGGTCATTAAACTCTAAATTATTTACCCAAATGGTATTTAAAATAAGCAAATGCTAACCAGAACCCTTAAAGCACTATTTAAGGAATAAAAAATAGAAAAATTTTATTAAAAAATGTCATTAATGCATATCTATTATGATTTTTAATACATTTCCAATATGATTTCCAATAAAAACTTTCTATTTTAAATTTTTTAAAGGGCATCGACTAACAATATCCTTTAAAATATCTCTCTTTGAAGTTACTCCATGGAAGTAAGGTTGGTGGTGAGCAATTACATTTACCGTATAAAACTGGTAACGATTCATACTTATTAAATGCTACCTTACTTTCATTTAATTAACCGTTCACCTAACACACAACTTGTTGAAAAAAATTCTTAAATGTGTGTCGTACAAGATTGTCTAATCGAAATAAATTGTTTTTAGCAAAAAAAAATTGTCTTAAATTAATTGTTGTTTTACAAAATCAACGAAGCATTAATATTTTTTTTCTTTTTATACCCTTAACCATTATCACACCGAGTGAGAATAGTTATTAGTATGTAGTAAATAACAAAAAATCTAATTAATTAGAGAGATAAAGGGTATATTAAGAAATTGTACAACATTTTTTATAAAATTCAAAATATTAATTGTATTTCTTAATACTTATACTGAAACCTTAAACGTGATATAAAATAACATAGAGAGAGTAATATAAAAGGCGAAAATGTATTTTTATATTATAATATTATAATTTGGAATTGACATTCTCGTTTTTTCACTTTTTCAACTAAACATTATTACTGTTGTTTCTCTACTCTTTTTTCAGTTTTTGACATGGATTCTGCACATTATTTTATAATTAACGAACAAAATTACTTTTATTTTTTTGGTTACAATCAATTTTACTTTATGTTACCATCTTTTTATCTTTATATACTTATTTTTTAAGAAAAATATTTAATATAGATTTACTCTCTCTTCCATCTTAGGCTATGTTTGACAAGACATTTCAGTTAGTTTTTAGTTTTTTTTTGTAATTAGCCGAAAAACTTGTTTAATCTTATTAGTAGTGTTTGGTAAACAAGTTTTTTTTAGTAAACAACCTTATTATTTATTTGACTTATTTTCTTTCACTAATTTATTACGAAATAATAGATGATAGGTTTATTTTGTTTTACTTTTGTTATTACGTTTTGGATATTTTTTATATTACATTGTTTAACACTAGATTATTTAACCAGTGCAATGCACGGGATATATATATACATTTGTCTTATAAAGTAATTACTATGATTATTAATTAAGTATAAATAATTAAGATAATTATTGTCATTTTTGTGTGTCTACTTTTTTTATTTTTTAAATAAGATATTAAGTTTGATATATTGTAACAATTTCTATTATTTTACATTGACGTGTATATTAAATTTAATTTATTAATTTATTTTTTGTTTAATACATGCTTATCTGTATGTTTTTTCTATTTTATTTTTAACTTAATAATTTTTCTCGATATATGTTTAATAATTTAATAAATTATTTTTTGTGCATTGCAAAGAGTCTACTTTAGTAATATAAAAAACTTTGATTGTTATATATATATATATATATATGTTAGGAATATTACAATGTACATAAGTGTAAATATACATAAAAGTTAAAGAAAATATATTATTTATTTACAATTATTATTACTTTATAATCATCAAATCTTCCTTAATTGGAAGACCAAACAATTATTGTATTTCAGGAATAATTTTTATTTCCTTGCAATTTATCAAAAAGTTGTGTAATTTGTTATTATTTTTAGTTAAATAATAAGAAAGCACACCAATGAAATAAAAATAATAAAGTTGAATAGTTGTTCACCTTGCAATAATTATTCTCAATTATTTGTACATCTCATCATCCATAAATTCTTATGTTTAAAAAACTAAAAAATAATTTACATAATGTCATGTATAAATATAAAATATTTAACATCATCTAATGTAATAGTTAGTCAAAGAACTAATTATTAAAATATGAAGAATGCAAATTTTTTGTTTTAGATAATATTTGTTAATATGACAACTATCAGTTGATATTGCATTTTCAAGTTTTCTAATGTTGAGAAAAAAAAAGTTAAAATTAATTTAAAATGGAAAATATTATAACTAATTTTATGGTAGTTTTGTGTTTTATTGTAACTTTTACATTTCATAATCAATTAACATCATACAAATAATTTTTTAAAGAAATCATATTATATAATCTATATATCTTTTGAAATAATTTTTTTACAATTTTTAATAATTGAGCTTTATTTGCTATTATCGTGAAACTTCATCCAACGAGATATATTTTTAGACAATCAACCTGCAATAAAAAAATTTAAAAATTTAGTAAATTGGCAATCTAATATGAAGATGTTACTATAAAGTTTTATTTAACATTGTTGTCAGTTAGACAAATTGGTGCTAGTGATCGCTCATCTTTTCATATATTCCATAACTTTTCAAATTCACCATCTTAGAAAATATAAGTCAATTTATTGACAAATTAAAAAAAAGTAAGAAATAAATAGATGCCTTATCACTTACTTGTTTGTCAAAGTACATATCAAAATATTTTTTTAACTCTTCATATAATTGGAAGATCTCCTTGAATTTTAGTTTGTCTCAAATAAGAAAATATATAAAAGGATATGTGAAATTAATTTTTTTTATTTCTTAGGTGTGTACCAATATTAACAATTGACATGATAGAGGGATAAACACCAAAATAAAAAAAAACAATAATGTACTTACTTTAATTAGCCCATCATTTAAAAGCTAACAATTTATTTATTACATAAGTCCTACATTAAGTGTTGACTATAAAGCTCATTTATTAAAATGAAGATTTTCATTTTAAAAAGTTAAGACAATAAGATATTACCTCATTTATTCAAACGCAGGTTTTTATTTTTAAATAATTAAGAAAATAAGATATTGCCTCATTTTAAAATCATGATATGTGTCATAGGTATCAACAATTGAATCTAATGCCTTTGTATCAACATTTTCAATCATACAAATTAGGTAAAATTTCAGTGAGAGTTTACTTTGATTAAGTGACATAAAAAATATCTTTATACATTTTATTATTTGAACAATTTTGCTATATATTGTCTCAAAAATAATCATTAATAAATCAACTAGTAGAGATTTTAAATAAGAATCATGATATAAGTGTATTTATAATTTTTTGTAATTATTTTAATATTAACAATTATGTAAATTAAAATATACTAATTAATTATTGCAGATAAATAGACATGATTTATAAATTAATTAATTGTATAAATAGACATGATACTCATATTTTGATAGACATAACTACGAAGAATGCTAAACTTTTAATTGACATTTCAACTTCTAAAAATTCATCATAGTAGTTAGAGTTTGTTCACTAATTGTCATGAAAATTTATTTTAAATTATTTAATTTTAAAATAATTTTAATATAATAAATAAAAAATATGTTTATTTTTATTTTAAAAGTTAAGATTGTGATGTTTTAAATATTAAATTAAATATAAATAGATTTTTATTATTGTAAAGATAAATTTATTTTAAAAGAATGTTGCACACTTTTATGCATAATCAACTATAGAGAAAGTATATTTATTTATCAATTTGAAACAAGTTACAAATTGATAAATAAATATATCAATCTAATATTCAGAAGTTGTCTTTTTTGAAATATTGAGCACTTAATGTTACTTTTACATGTTATAATTGAAATTGTAGAGTTATTTAAATCTCAAAACTTGAGTAAATACACTATTGTAATCTAATAATGTCATAGGAGCCTCGTTAAATATCTTTCCAAAACTGTACAAAAGTGTATGCAATGCTAATAAACATAACATTTTGGTTTATAAATATATTATTTACGTCTTGTGAATTTGTCAGATATATAGGTGTTAACATGGAAGTTAAATTATTATAAAAATAACACTTAAAAGTAACAAACATGCAAGATTGATATTTACATAATATTATTTGAAATATTAAAATATAAATTATTTTGTCACTTGTACTGCTTGATGTTTTTATTTGTTTTTCTTTTTCTTTCCTTTTGTCATAATTTGCTCGCCTTCTAGATAACTTTTGTTGTCTTTGCTCCATGCTCATTCTCCTCCTATTTTTATAGTTTTGCCTCTATCTTTCTCGTTGTTGTTTTTATGATTGTCAACTATTTAAATCTTGTATATTGTTATATTACTCATTTAAGTAACAAAATTAATAAACATATAACTATTGGTTGCTTTAAGTATTTCACAATTTAATTAATTAGTACAATATGATTAAAAATGTTTACTTTAAAAGAGGAAAAAAGAGAGAAGAATTTCCTTATAATATTACATAGAAAGACTCAATAAGAGAATAATAAATCTACATCCCAATTAAAAAAATTAATACACATACACATTAAAAAGAAATTATTCATACATTGTGCTATGTGGCAAAAAAAATAATCTTAAAACTAAAAAAACAAAATAAGACCACAATTCTCAAGCTTCTTGTAATATGAGTTAAAATGTAAACTTACATGAACTACTAAAAGCCCCAAAAAAAAAAAAGATTCCTTTTAATATTTCTACTATAAATCCAATTAGATAAAAAAAACCTATATCCTAGTAAAAAAATGGTAAGGTTCCTATAATATGGTTAATAAGCATATAAATATTGGTTGTTTTAAATATTTCACAATATGATTAATTAATACAACGTGATTAAACATGTATACTTAAATGACGTATTAAAAAAACGAAAAAAAGAAAATTTTCCTTTTAATATTTTACAAGAAAATAACAATTACAAAACAATGAATCTACATAAAAACCCAAAAAAAATCCTTTTAATATTTTATTGACAAATCCAAATAGAGGACAATGAATCTATCTCCTAGTAAAAAAAAATTGGTACACATGCTTATTACAAAAAAGTTATTCATTTATTATGCACACATGGTGCTACATAAAAAAAAAACTTAAAGTAAAAAAAAAGAAAAAAGGAAGAGAATAAATTTCTTTTAATATTTTTACAGTAAACTCAATTAGAAAAACCTACCTTGGTAAAAATCAAACAATAAGAACAATTATTTATTTGTCGATATCGCAACAATTCTTAATTCAAGAAAATGACATATTTAAAAGATAAAAACAAGTTTTAGAATAAAAAATAGATATTAATAGAAAAAAAGAAAAAAAGACAAATTATTAATGTTTTCAATAGGCAATCAATATTGTTAAAAATGAAAGTTTTACGTTATACGTATTCTTATTCATTTGCAAACACAATCCTACATAAATAGCTTTAGATTATTGCTCCAGAATTTTAGCTCATCATCGTCTGCAATAGACACAATGCAAAACTCAAAGCTTAATTTAAATAATAATGTCAAAAAAATAAAAAATAAAATACTATGAACAAATATACCAAGAGAATTAATATAGCAAAGGTGATACCACAAACTTTATATGGAGATGATAAGCAAGAGGGAAAGAGAGAGAAATGTAAAGTGTAAAAGGCTAAATTGTAGACTTAATACAGAAATAATGAGGGAGAAAAATAATGTAAACTGCTTTGGATATGTGGTGTCTATGGTGAGACGGAAAAATGCCAATAAATAGAAAATGAGAAAGTGTGTGATTGCGATTGAAAATCATCTTTATAAAAAAGCTATAACAAACAAACTAATTATATTAGAATATATATTATTCGTAATTACCATAATTAATATAATTATGTATTTTTTTTAATAAAAATTTAAAATATTTCAATAATATTTAATAAAAAATAAGTTATAATTTATATCTAATAAATACATATAATTAACTTAATTATATATATTTTAAAAAATACATTAATTATATCAATAAACAAATTTCAATGACATTTAATAATTACAATAATTTTTTATCAGTAATAATTATATTAATTACTTCAAATATAAAGGTAATTACCTTAATTATATACATTTAATAATTACATTAATTACTTCAAATACAAAGGAGAAATTTAAAGGATAAATGTAGACTAAGTTTCCTAAAATTGATAATACCAAGTGTCACACTAAGAGAAGACTAAGGAAGAAAATTGTGAGCAAATTTGAATTTGAAAAAGTTATTTCTTGTGTGTTTTATAGATTCCTAATAAACAAGAGCAAAAATAAAACAAATTAAAAGTCTAAAAAGTTACAAAATAAAATAATTATTAAATATTTAGGCAATTAAAATAATTAGCTACTATAAGGAATTAAATTCAATAATAATAAATATCATAATATCATATATTTTTACCATATATAACATTTATTTTGATTTCCTAATTTTTTGTGTCTTAATTGTTCAAAAATTACATGCTAAATGGGATGATGTTTCATGTGAAATTGCTCCACATGTGGAGCTTTCATTTTTTATATTATTTAACAATTATGAGGACAAGTCTTTTTTCACTTATGCTATTGACTTTTATATATCCACTTTTATATTGTAAAATATTTTATGGTTTATGGTTTTTATATTAAATATCTCATTTTTAATGATATTTTTATTTTTCAAAACATTATTCCTTGAATTTTGTTAATTCCATCTATTTTTATATTATAAATCCAATATCTAATTTTGAAATACAAATGTTTTTATATTATAACCACATGACATCTTTGTAATAAATTAGATTGTGGACCGATACGATGCATAGGAAATTAGTGTTTAGTTATTATTTTGATTGGTAAACAATATAAAATATTTATAATGTAAATGTATCTATTAATATGTAAATTTAAGGATAGTCTGATATCAAGTTTATTTTGAATTATTTTCTTAAAAAATTGATTTATGTTTAATAGATTGTTGTGCAGTTACTATTTTTTGCCATATATAACATTTATTTTGATCCTCTAATTTTTCGTGTCTTAATTATTCATAAATTGTATGTTGTAATTATCTATAAATTGATTTGTATGCAAATAAAAATGAGGTTGACACGTAAGCAAAAAAAAAGGGAGAAACGTTCTGGTGTTATCAAATAGGATGAGATTCCATGTGCAATTGTTTTAAAGGTTGACACGTGAAGCTTTTATTTTTTATATTATTTTCGTTGTATATATTATAGATTATAGATTAACTATTACACTATTTACACTAATTATTTTATTATTTTAGCATTATGTTTCAAGATATTGATGATGTAGATAATAAGTTTATTTTATTTTATTTAATTTTTGTTATTATTTTTTATATTATACTATTTATTTTAACCATTATATTATTTAGAATATTTATTTTACCATTTCAACATTATACTTCAAGATATTAATAATGATAAATGATAGGTTTATTTTATTTTTTCTATTATTTTTTGAATATTTTTTTCCATCATACTATTTATTTTAACCATTACACTATTTACATTATTTATTCTATTATTTTTAACATTATAATTCAAGATGTTTTAATGATTACACTAATTAATATAATGAAAGTATAACATCTACTTAAGTGAACATTATTTTTACTTTATTTTAAACTTGATTGAAAATATTTTAAGATATAATATAAAAATAATAATAGAATACACAATATGAAAAAAATATATAATAATTGAAACTAAAAAATGTAATTAAAATAATTGATCTATAAATAAAAAATTATAAGAGTTTAAAATTAATTAAAAAACTATAATTAATGCTTTTCTAGTCAAAGACTATTCTCTTTTAAATAATTTTTCACTTATTTAAAAAAAAAAAAAACAAAACTTTTTCTACTCTGTGCGGTATTCAAAAATCAAATTTGAAACGCTATCCCTCACTCTCCTAATTTCAACCAGTTCTTCCAAAATTTTCTCCAGAACCAACGTTTTCTTTCCCTTATTTTCTGCTTCTTCTTCTTCTTCAACGTTCTGTTTCTCTTTCATAATTCACAATCTCATTGTCTTTAAAACTGTTGGTCTTCTTCAATTTTGACCTAGGTTAGTTTTCTCTTTCTCTCCCGGTTTTCTTTCTCTTTTCCTTATTACTTAGGGTTTATTTGTGGACTCTAGTTTTTGCGTTTCATTTCTCAGTTTCTTTCTTTTTCAGTTCAGGGTGGAGATGGATCACAAGTTCTTCCTCCTCCCCTGCCTTAAATTGCTTATTCCCAAGCCACAAGTAACCATTCACACAGACCAACCTACCAAATCATACTCATAATAGCACACTCACAAAGAGACTGAGAGTCTCCATTTAAAGAACACAACACACCGAACTTGAAAAAGGAAATAAAATGAAAGGGGTCACAGTGCAAGAATAAGTAACAATGGCATATGCAGCTGGTGCTTCAGCTCCAACATCTTCTTTGTCTTCATCTTCAACTTCAAACCTCTCAAAAGTTCTCCACCACAATCTCTCGCAAGGGTCATTGAGGTACCAAGTGTAGTAACTTAATTATTATGATTATTATTAATTATTTTATTATTGAGTATACAGGAAAATTACTCCTATTAATTAATTTGAGCGATTCCTTCCTTAGGCTTATTTTTAGGATTGAATTATGATTGTAATTTTAATATTTATCCAAATTTCAATAGGAAATACCAGCAGTTCTGGTGAACATTTTCCCCCTGAATAATAAGAACTAAAATGATAGCATTTTAAATTATTGTAAGACTAAATAAATATTAAACCTTTAAAAAGTTAAAGTAATGAAGTTAGTATTTTAATAAAGATCAGTTACCCTATCATTATAAAGAGTTTCGTAAAATTTAATAGCTATGTTTGTTGATTTATAAGGTATGAATTGTGATTAGTAGCTTTTTGCTTCCAGTATTATCTCCACCCTGTTCCATTTTCCATCTCTAAAAACTTGCCTATCATGACAACAAATAATTGTATGGGTTATTGAGTATATATACTATATAGGTTGTAGAAGCTCTACAATGTCTTCTAAATAAAAAGGAACTTACGTGATATTTGATGCCGCTTTTATAACATCAACACCCGTGAATGAAAGTTGTAGATCAAATATTCCTTTTGATTTAACATGGTAGACCACTTTATACCTCTTCCCATGCTCAATATTCTGAACATGAAAAAAATAAGCTTTAGAAAGATAAAAGTTACTTCATACAATTTTTTTTTTTGCTGCTAAAGTTACTTCATACATAAAGTAATAATATTTTTGCAATTGCTTATGAAAAATAAAAGTATAACATTGTGTGTGTGTGTGTGAATATCAAGTATATATTAATTTCCTTACCATGCCCCAATAACCAGGGATAGAGATACTGGGATCGGTGAGTGCATATTTTTATTTGACTTTGGTACCTTATGGCAAAGAAGGATAAACTAAATAGCTTCCAAAAGCTCTAGCATTGGCTCAACATTTGTTTCTTTGGCATTATGTCTCTTGCAGCAACAATTGCATCCACACGATTCATTTGTTTTATAACTTTCAACTTTGATCATTAGTATGGATTATTTGCATCAACAAGTATCATGATTTCTGTTATGATCCTACAAAGCTATGGCCACTTGATTTTAGTTTTCAGTTTCCCCTTTATGACTTCATTGCATATTGATAGCTATAACTTAATCAGCTCATCATGGTATGCTTTTTATTCATCTTGGATACACCTTTTGGAAGTGGCATGCTTGAGATGGATAAGGTAAAAGGAGACTCCGCTCCACATATGGTGTTGGAACTTTTGCATGAGATGGATATCATTAACGTATAGAGCTAGAACTGTAGGAAGCCTTTTACCAAGGTAAATATCTTGTTGAAATAACAAAAAAGTTGAGAAGCTAATCTCTTTGCCCAACAAATACATGACAAGATACTATGAACTATGAAGTGCTACATTATCTAGAACTTTTGATTACACAGACTCAAGGATTACTTTCCCAATAGACAAGATAGAAAGGTTACATGCTGCTTTTATCTTATTGGTTAGTGTGGCTGCAAGAATGTATATCTTTTGTTGCCTCTTTCAGAAAACTCTCAAAATATTCCAATGAAATGATAGACAAGATATTATTTTCAAAATTGAAAGAAAATGTAGAAAAGTAGAAAGTTTGAAACAATTTTAGAATTGAGTTTTATCATATGACTTATGTCCAGCGTTGCTGAGCCTATTATTAGCATTTCTAGCTGAGTGACACCAAATTTGTATACATCACTCTTATAATAGAGACAATCTATCAATTTTGGATGAGGTAAATTTGGAATCTTTTAATTCAACATGCAATTTTTGTCTTTGAGTCTTATGATTAGTTACTCACTTTCTGCATGCAAACAAACATTAGTTACACATTGTTGTCCTGTTTATGAATGAGTGATATATACTATAGGTTCACTATACTACAAGATGTGAAGAGACCTTTTCTCATCATCTCAACTAAGAAGTGAATGCATATTTTTATTTGACTTCAACTACATTATTTTGAGTAGCAAGCTGCCGCAAAATTATTTTGGTCCTTTTTTGTGGTTTTAAAGATTCAAAAGTTTGGAAATTCTACAAATTGTTAAGGCTTTTACAATAGAAACGCGTGTATGAAGGCAAAATTGGAAGCTATTTGGAGTAGCTTCACTGTGAACATGGGTATTTGACGCGAGTCTCCTGTGACGTGACAAGATGTCAAACACAAGCTTATTCTTTTGGGTATGAAGTAACGATGCTATTTTCTTCCTAATTTTTATTATTTTTGAATTAAAAAGTGCATGTTTCTTTATATTGTTTGGAATTATACTTAGCACAAGATTTAACATGTACTGTGTATATTCATGTTGTTTTCACATTCATCTTGATAAATGGGTGCCAACTGTGGCGGGGCTTGGTGGTGAAAGTAGCAATGCTACAAGCCTGCATCTGCATTATGGCCTATAGGCAACAAATCAGTTCAGTGGTTGTAGTGCTTTTTCATTTGATGCTATGTTTTGATTCAAAACTACAATGACATAATCAATAGAGTGACTTTAAAGTAGCTACAGAGACAAGCAATGACAACACCAGTAACTATTAAGGGTAAAAGTGTTGTTCATGGAAATTGGAAGGTAGGAAATCTAACTCTGAAATAGATGGTTCCAAATCTTTTGCTATAGCTGTGGATAAGCTACTTTCTTGTGCTTTTTATGGACCCTTATTTCTTTGATCATAATATTTATTACTATTACTATTACAAGATGATTTCTTTTTGCTTTATTCATTTTTAAAACAAATGCTTGATGGAACCATTGTTAATTATTTAGGAAATGTTGTCTTTTAATTGGTAGTTACAAAATTTTCCTTTTCTTCTCTCGTTGCTTGATAATAATCCTTGCCTTTTGATTGTGGCAAAATTCTTGAGAATGGTAATTGTTTCTTTGTTAAAAAATATGTTTGCTAAAAGGGGTCTTACTTTTTTGGTGGGGTGGGGTCTTGTTTTGAAAATAAAAAGGGAATTATGATCCGAGTTACTAATTAGAGATGTTGGTATTAGTGCAATTTAGGTGGTAGTTCCAAGTTCCAAGTTCAATTTAAGAAGAGGGAATGATTCTTAACATGTTGCTATCAATTATTCTAACAATGATGGAGAAAAGTGGGTGTTTTTCATCAATGGTAAAAAGGATAGAGACCCTTCTTGAATTTCAGTCACCATTTTCAACATCCTGAATCATCTTCTATGACTATCCAATTCTCTGACACATCCTATAATTTTCAGCTAAGAAAGGAATGATTTTGTTTTAGATAGACTCCTTTGTTTCGAACCTATGTTGAGTCTATGGTTCTAGCATATAAAGCTATTGAGAGACTTTTCCGGTGGATCCTTATTTGCAAATGGGAAAACAAGAAGGAAGAAAGAAAAATGAATTGGGTGAGACAACTACTTGGTGTGGTTTCGTATACTGTTACTTGATATACTCCTAAAAAATGCCTCATTGGTAAATATAAGAGATTGGAAATGCTATAAATTCATCAATTAAGTGCATTTTGATTAGTTATTGTGCATAACCTATAAGAAATTTAAATATATTTGTGGCAAATTGACTATTCTTTTTTTTTTTTTAAAGAAAATAAGTTGTACACTAATAGCGTAAAACAATTTTATACTGTCATCCAATCACAACCCACCATGTATGATAAGTTTGTTGACTTTGATAATAATTATTCTAAAAGTCATATTAAAGCTTATTTTCAATTGGTTGACAGTGTAAAAGTTTTTACATTGATAGTGCATAACAATTAAACTTTTTTTAAATAGATTAGTGAAACTACTCTTATACTAGGTCTTCTTTCAATATTTTCATTTCATTTTCGGAATTATAAATTAGTATGGTATCTACAAAATATATAGAGAGTTAAAAGTATCATTGAAATTTTGCTCAAGGAATGAGCAAGTGTAAGACAAGTGCAAAACGATAGACTTGCAAATCTGGTCTGCCACGCCATGAAATATTGACTTGCAACAATCCTTTGAGCCAAAACTTTGAATATAATTAAGCTAAGCCATTAACCCTAACCACATAAGTAGGGAACAAAATAATTATAGTAAGTTAGCAAACATATGTAACTTAGATTAAATAAAAAACTTAAAGAGAAAAAACAAATACTTGTCACAAATCTCTTTGGGAGAGCAGTTTTCTTCCATGGCTTTAGTCTTTGGCTATTCTATACTCATCAGTATCGCAAATGTAGATAGCGTTATAACCTTGAAGTTGACAGTACCAAGCAAACTCGTTGGCACTCAACACACCTAATCAAAATCAAGCCAATACATTAATCTGTGTAGAATCAATAGTAGATTTAACTCTTCTTTGATGTTTATATGTCTTTATTTTACGTCTCTTTCATGTTTTTCTTTTCTTTTATAACTAATTGATTTAATATTTATTAATACATTGTAGTCTATATTTTGTATTTTGATACTTATGACTTTAATCTCTATTTTGATATGTACGCCACTGATTGTGCATATTACTAATACATGAGGAATTGTTAAGCCCCGCTGAGCATTAAAGCAATTTCAATTTGAAGTACTATCAATCCAAAAAAAATTGGATTGTGCTTTGCATAATTATATCAAACATGAGAACAGTGCAACGAATAATTGAAGTGTTATTGGCTTAGAACATGAGGACAGTAAGTTGTTTAATAGAAGCTACAAAACCATAACCTAGATAACTAAACTTGTGTCAGAGCTTCCATAATGTACATGGCCTTCAATATCAAGATTCAAAAAGGTTGGGTGAGTCCTCTGTCAGAAATAAAAACACAAGACAAGATAAGCAAAATTACATGTAGTCTTGAAATTTTGAAAGGTAAAAATCTGCAATCTCGAAACTTTCACAATCATTGCATGACTAGTTTTGTTTCAAGTTTAATATATATTGAACAAAACAATAATTAAGAATGTAATGAAAATAAGTCTAATATCATTATAATTTTAATAGCATATTAAAACATTTTAATATGTTTATTATTTTTCTAAATTTATCTTTCATTTGCAAAATCATTCTAAACTATTTTATGGATTATGTTTTAATGAAAACTGTAAAAACCATTCTATATCATTGAAAATGAAAAGATATATAAAGTAATTATATATTATATTTATAATATTTATTTTATAATTAAAATATATTACTAAATAGTTAATTTAAATTTATTGAGGCATATTTTGTATTTAAATTTTATTAAGGGTTCGTTTGATGATTAGGATAAGATAAGATAAAATATGATATAAGAGTTAGATAAGAGTAAGAAAAGATAAGAGCATGATCGAGAAGCTCTTATATTATCTAATGTTTGATGTGTTATCCTAATTTATGTTTGATATATATCAAATAATAGGATTTCGCTAACCAGTGTCCTAAAGGCATTGGTTAAGGAATAAATAAATAGAAAGTTTTTATTGACAGTGTTGCATTGAAAATTATGGAAGAATGCACTGCTACACTTTCCAATAAAAACTTTCTACTTTTTATTCCTTAACTAGTGCGCTAAGGGCACTGGTTAGCATTTTTCCAAATAATATTAGGATATGATATATACATATGTGTGTGTGTAACATTATTATTTTATCATAATTGCATAATATCTTTTCAAAAAAATAATTTTTAATTTTAATGATTATTTCTTTTCAAAATTATAAGCGTTATATAAAGATTAACTAAAAGATCAATGACACAATTAATGTTGAATATTTAATAATAAATCGTAATATTATTATAACACGTCTTAAATATTTGACACAAGTTTTATCACAATATAACCTTTATAAATGTTATTATCTTTAATATTATTCTTACATATTTTAAAAAACTACTTGTATATTATTTATTTAATTTTTAATGTTAATTAATAATATATTTTAATTTTATAATAACATTGAGTATTTTATAATAAGTTGAAATATTAATATAACATGTCTTAAATAATTGATATAATTTTTATCACAATATAATATTTATAAATTTATTATCTTTAATAATATTCTGTCAAATTTTAAAAATTATTTAAATTATATATATATATATATATATATATATATATATATAATTTTTAATATTTTAAATGATAATATTTTTTAGTTTTTTGTGTGCGTGTGTGTGTGTGTGCGTGCGCGTGTGTGTGAAGCATTAATTTAATCTTCTTTATTAGAGATTGGCAAAATAATGATATTGAAGGAACTTGAGTAATACTTATAAAGCATAAATATACTTATCACATTTCTAAAGAGTTTATTGTTGTGAGGCTTTTAGAAAATAATACTTTAGAGATAAGGAGTAAAATAAAATTTGGAATTAACATCAGAATTGATAACAAATTCATTGTATTCAAAAGATCATGCTTAGGATTTATTAATAAATGGTTTTGGTGTACGACCTATTAGCTAATATATAACAGAGTCCCTGTTTTTATATGTTGTAGTTGTAATTATTAGTTAACAATTATGGTATAAGAAACACATTAATGCACCGGGAGAAATACTCATTGATGTACTAGCTGAATTATTTTCTTCGCTTAAATACTCTTCTTCTTTTTTGCATTTTTGGAGAAGTTAAACAATTAATTATATTTGTCTCAATGTAATAATTTAATTTTATAAACAGGTGTATTTTGAACATACATGAAAAAAAGAGTGACCCGTACAAATGTACATATGACTAGTTTATAAAAAAGCAAACTCCAACTGGACCTTCATACCCCATTCTCCTGAATCCCGACCTTGCGTTGACTATTAAATTAAATCTCTCAGTTTCTGCTTTCTACTTACAAAAATGGAGGCACCTGCTTCCCCCAAAGAAGCCATTGATCAAATCCTCGAAAATATAAAGGCAATCTTCAAAGAGCAGTCTCTGATGAGCGAAATTGAGGTCCTTAAAGAGATTGCTGATCAAATCAGAGGAATAGACGATGTGAAAGCCCAAGTTATTTTGAAGCAACAGCTTTGCAATGTGCTCACGAATATAAGTAAAAGTTAACTTTGTACTTTAATTTTATAAAAGTTCTATCATCTTGCTTTTTCAAAAATTTAAGTTCATAAGTTAATTTTAATTTATGACAAAAGCTCAGTTTGTTTTATCTTTTTTATTTTTTATAAATAAAAATATCTAAACATAACCTTATTCAATAAATTTTTAATTTTATTATTAAAAAATAGGTTATGCACTGACAGTTTACACTGTCATTCAATCACAAATCACCATGTATAGTTAGTTTGTTGACTTTTACGATCATTATCTTAAAAGTCATATTAACGTTAATTTTTGATTAGTTGATCATGTAAAAAATTTTATACTGACAATATATAGTCATTAAATTCTAAATTATTTATCCAAAGTAAATTACATTAACACTCCCTAAAGTTTCACCAAATTTTGCCTGTTACCCTTCCTTTCTTTTATCCCTACACTAATCCCGTAATTATTTAATAAACATTACACAAACACCTCTTATACATTATATTAACTTCTTGATTATTTGAAAAATATTACACCATATACTCCTATAAAAAAATTATTATAAACATTAAAAAAATAAAATTATGTAAAATCTCAAAAAATCTCACTAATATAATTTAATTATAAATGGTATTTAAAATAACTGTCTTTGTGAAGTTACTCCATTGCCTTACCTTGTATTTGGATGAGGAATTTTAAGAAGGTAATTTATTTTTATAGGGAATTTAAAATACTTTATGGTGAAATTTGTTGTTTGGATAAGGAATTTAATAAGAAATTGATATTCTAGTAATTTATGAAGGTATTTTCATTATCTAAAATTGTAGAATTTCAAATTCTATCAAAAAAGTAAGAATTTGAAATTTTTTGTACTCACTTTCTCCACCTCTATGTCTATTTTCTCTCTCCTCTTTCTCCTCTTTCTTTCTTCTCTCTCTCTCCCCTCTCTTCTCTCCCTCTCTCTCCTCCTCTTTTCTCTCTCTCATCTTTCTCTCTCCTCTCCCTCTCTCATCTCTTTTTGTTCTCTATTGCTCTACGGCCTCTCTCTTTTATCTCTCTCATCTCCTCTCTTCACTCTCTTTCTTCTCTCCTCTCCCCCTTCTCTCTCCTCTCTATCTCATCTCCCTCTCCTCTCTCTCCCATCTCTCTCTTCTTTCCCTCTTTCTTCTTTGTCTTTTATTTATCAATATTAAAGTAAAAAGTATTAATATTTATATTTTTGAATTATTAAATATTATTTAATACTAAAATTATTTTTAAATTATTAAATATTTAAAAATTGACTAATGTTTTATTTTTGAAAAAGTTTAATATTAAAATTTTAATTTTTAAATATATATTTAAAAATTAAATTTTGTATATGGTGAAAATTAAAAAGTCATATCCAAACTTAAAATTTGAAATTAAAAAAATTTGAATTGATTTATCTAAATAGAATATTTAATAAATAAAAAGATTTAAATTAAGGCAATTCAAATTCCAAACATTTCAAATTATTTAAAATTTTAAAATTCCAAAGGTTGGTGGGGAGCAATTACATTTACCGTATAAAACTGGTAAGCATTCACACTTATTAAATGCTATCTTACTTTCATTTAATTAGCCGTTCACCAAACAGGAAAAAAAATTCTTAAATGTGTGTCGTACAAGAATGTCTAATTGAAATAAATTAATATAAAAGGCGAAAATGTATTCTTATTATATTATACTCCTTTCACTTGTTTTTATTTGTCGGTTCTTTATAAATTTTTTGTTTTTAAAGTTTAAGGTAATATTAATTATTTTTTTATTAATTATATCTTTATTTTTCACTTAATTTTTAATTAATTTGCATATTTACAAATAATATACATTTATTAGAATGTAAAAATGGAAAAAAATACAATAAAAATTTTCAAAACTATTTTTGAAAAAATAAAAACTTTGTTATATTTCTTAATTTGTGATAAAAATCTTCACGACAGTTAAAATAAAATAGAGTTAGTATATTATATTATATTATAATATAATAATATTATAATTAGGAATTGACATTCTCGTTTTTTCACTTTGTCAACTAAACATTATTACTGTTGTTTCTCTACTCTTTTTGACATGGATTTTGTACATTATTTTATAATTAACGAAAAAATTTCTCAATCAACATTATTTTGTTTTTTTTGGTTACAATCATTATTATTTTATTTTATAATCTTTTTATCTTTATATACTTATTTTTTAAGAAAAATATTTAACATACATCTACTCACTCTTCCATCTTATTTTTACTCCATTTTTTTTATCTCTCTTTATTTTTTATCATATTATTTATTGCATCCATCTTTTCATCGATCTTCTCTTATCTTTTCTCTTTATTTTTCTCTTGTTTAAAATGAGACTTATGTTTATCATTACTTCTTTTTTATTTCTCTCTTCTCTCATTTTCTTTCAACTAAATACATTTATCCTTTTATTTTCTTAGTCTCACTATTTTTTTCTCTCCACTTTTTTTTTGTTATACCAATCAAAGCATTAGTCTTGTATCTCTTTCCATCTACGGTTGGATTATTAGGCCAGGACTGTTGGTGATATGGATTACCTACAGTTGGAGAGAAAAGGGAAGATGAATTTTTACCTTTAATTTTATTTTTCAATTCTTATATAAAATTAATTAAATATAATAAGAAAAATTATCAACCCTTGGATGATGACTACATCAACTGCATCAAATTTGACTGCGGGTAATCTTGATCCGACGGCTACAGGAGCAACCTTTTCCTTTATGGTGTTTATAAAAAGACAAAATTTAGATATAATATCATAGATACTGTTGGTACTATTCTCTAATCAAAATTAAAAATTCACCTTGGTAATCCACATAATAAAAACATGCATTACAAAATTTCATAAATTATCAAGATAAATTTCCAGATTAAAAAACAGTACTAACAATACTTAAACTACTGTATCTAAATTCTCTTTTTTATAAAAAAGCAAACTCCAACTAAACATTCACACTTGATGAATTGCTACAAATTTCTAGAAGATTGTAGTAGAAACATATGTATACGAAAAAATAAAGATTATTCTAGAATTATCTTGATACTTTTGGTTAAAAGTTAGAATACTACATAATGTAATAATTAGATAACTCTAGAACAATGAAGTCTAGATATTTCTAAAACTATCCTTGCAAGCCTATAAATAGGCAAATAGTCTTTGCATTGTAGCAAGAACTTCTAGATGATCAAATGAAAAATAATTAGTGAAGCAACTATCATTTGTTTACTATCATTCAAAACTTCCGTATGTCATTTACCTTCTCCAAAGTTATCAACATTTCTCAACATTCAAACTATCTTTTTCCATTTTCTAAAACTAACAGTGGTACCAAAGCTACTTCGGTCATCTACTGGGCGTAAAGATATTATCCAACTACTTCCAAAAAATCCTATTATATTCTCTACCAATCCCATAATTTTTCCTTAACCATTGGCCAATACTATTCAACCCTCATATATTCCTATCCCTATCTTTATTGGAGAAAATTATGATTTTGGAGCATTAAAATGAAGACATTTTTTTGCTCTCAAGATCTATGGGATATTATAGAAGATAGATTCATTGCTCCTGCAAACATTTCTACTTTGACTATAGCTCAAAAAAAGGAGTTAAAGTAAAACAAGCAAAAAGATTCAAGGGCATTATTTATTCTACAACAAGCAGTAGCCGACATAATTTTTTCAAGAATAATGAGTACCACAAGTGCTAAAGAAGCATGGAGTATACTATAGGAGGAGTTTCAAGGAAGTGTCAAGGTACGTACCGTTAAACTTCAAACTCTAAAACGTAAGTTTGAATTAATAAAAATGAAGGAGGCCAAGACTGTAAAAGATTACTATTCTAGGATAAAGAAATAGTTAGTCAAATAAGAACATATGGGAAAAATATTTTTGAGAAGAGAATTGTTGAGAAAATTTTAATTTCTATTCTCCATAAGTATAATGCGATTGTGACTATAATTGAGCAAACCAAAGATCTGTCTACCATGTCGGTGACAGAACGAATAGGCTCTCTTGAAGCATATGAGCAAAGATTGAGTAGGCATGATGTAGATTCTATCGAAAATGCCTTTCAATCAAAACTCAAATTACGGTCTCAAAATAAAAAATATGGAGGAAAGAAAAATAGTGGAGAAATTTCTAGAAATAAAGGAAATTCTAGAAGTTTTTCTAAGACCAATCAAGATAAATATCCTCCATGTGGCATATGCAAGAAGACAAGTCACTTGGAGAAAGACTGTTGGCATCGAGGAAAGCCATAATGTTAATACTGCAAGAATTTCGGTCACGTGGAGAAGAACTATTGCAACAAAAACAAGCATCAAGCAAATTTTGTTGAAGAGCACGATAGTGAGCAGCATCTTTTCTATGCTACCCGAGATTCCAATGATGAAACAAGTGGAAGTTGGTACTTGGATGGCGATTACAACAATCACATGACCAAAGATAGGAGCATCTTCAAGGAAATTGACAATTCTGTCAAAGTTAAAGTTCGATTAGGAAATGGTACCATGGTGGAGTCCAAAGGCAAAGGCACTGTCATGGTGGAGACAAAGAAAGGTACGAGACTCATCAAAGACATCTAACTTGTTCCCAATCTTAGAGAAATCTCTTCAGCACTAGCCAAATGATGGAGAAAGGCTACGCCTTTCACTTCGAAGGAGATATATGCATTATTTATGATAACTATAACAAATGGCAGGAGATAACCCAAGTGAAAATGGAGAAAAGAAATAGAAGTTTCTCGATAAGCTTCAAATGTACTACTAACATTGCCATAAAAATCCAAGTTGATGATTCATGGCTATGGCATACAAGATTTGGCCACTTCAATACCCATGCCCTGAAGCTGCTATATCAAGAGAATATGATGAAAGAGTTGCCATTCTTAAAAGAAAACAATGAAGCTTGTGAAGGATGTTCTCTTAGAAAGTAACATAGACTACCATTTTCAACAACAAAGCTTGGAGAGCTAAAGATGTGTTGGAGTTGATCCATACTGACATTTGTGGACCAATGAGGACACCGTCACTCAACAACAACAGGTACTTCATCCTCTTCATCAATGACTTTCTAGAATTACTTGGTAATACTTCATTAAAGAAAAATCAAAAGTCTTTAGAATATTCAAGAAATATAAATCTTTGCTTGAGAAGCAAAGTGAGAAACATATAAAGGTTCTTAGAAGTGATCGAGGCAAAGAGTATAACTTACACAAGTTTGATAAGTTTTGTGAAGATGAAGGCATTAAGCGCTAACTTACCGTTGCATATTCTTCGCAACAAAATGGCATCTCTGAGAGGAAGAATCGCACAATCATGGAGATGGCTAAATCAATGCTAAAGGAGAAGGGTTTTCCTAACAATTTTTGGGCAAAAGTAGTTTACACTATAGTTTACATACTCAACAGATGTCCAACTAAGGCAATACAAGACAAGACTCCTATTGAGGCATGGAATGGGCAAAAGTCATAAGCTAAATAGCTACGTGTATTTGGATCTATTTGCTACATACATGTTCCTGATGAGAAGAAACACAAGCTAGAAGACAAGACTATACAAGGCATCTTCTTGGGGTACTGTATACAGTCAAAAAGGCTACCGACTCTACAACTTGCAAACAAAGAAGGTCACCATCAGTAGAGATGTTGAAGTTGATGAAAATGCTTCTTGGAATTGGGAAGAAGAAAAGGTTGTGAAAAGTAACATTCTTATTCTAGTGCAACAACCTTAGGAAGAAGTTGAAGAAGTAACAAGGGATCCAGGTATGCTTCCTGCACCTCCACAACAAGAAGATTCTTCATTAGAATCTACTCCGAGATGAGTAAGATCCTTGGTGGATATATATATGAAACTTGCAACATGGCCATACTTGAGCCTAAATGCTATGAAGAAGCATCAAAGCAAGAAGTATGGGTCAAGGCAACGGAAGAAGAAATTAAAATGATCGAAAAGAATAATACTTGGGAGCTCGTAGATTTTCCATAAGGAAAAGACATTATTTAGAGTTAAATGGGTCTACAAGACAAAGATCAGCCCTAATGGCACCATATAAAAGCACAAGGCTAGAGTAGTCGCTAAAGGCTACTCATAGCAACCTGAAGTTGACTATAATGAAACATTTGTGCCAGTTGCTCGCCTAGATACAATTAGAGTTTTAATAGCTCTTGCAGCACAAGAAGGGTGGAGCATCACCAATTGGATGTCAAATCTGCCTTTCTAAATGGAGTGCTTGAAGAAGAGATTTATGTTGAGCAACCACAAGGCTTCATTAGCAAAGGCAATGAAGGCAAAGTACTAAGACTAAGAAAAGCCTTATATGGTCTCAAGCAAGCTTCCCGAGCATGGTACAGCAAAATCAATCAGTACTTCACTGATCAAGGATTCACAAGGAGCAAGAGTGAGCCAACACAATACGTCAAGACCAAAGGTCAGCATGATACTTTTATTGTCTCCCTGTATGTAGATGATCTTATTTACACAGGAAATAATATGAAGATGATGAATGATTTCAAAAGAAGACATGATTAAGACATTCGAGTTGACCAACCTCGACTTAATGAATTACTTCCTCGACATAGAGGTAAGACAACGAAAAAAAGGAATATATATATCTCAAAAGAAATACACTGAAGCACTATTGAAGAAATTCAAGATGTATGGTTGCAAGTCTGTTGCTACTTCACTTATGACAAATGAGAAGCTGCAAAAAGATGATGGAGCACCAGAAATAGACGTATCATGCTACGGAAGTTTGATTGGAAGCCTACTATATCTCACAGCCACACGACTAGACATCATGTATGCTGTAAGTCTTCTGTCAAGATTCATGCAGAGGCTAAGTCAAATTCACTATAAAGCAGCAAAAAGAATTCTGCGATACTTGCAAGGCATAAAGGAGTTTGGTATATGGTACAAAACCATGGCCGATTCAAGGTTGACCTGCTACACCGACAGTGCTTGGGCAGGATCGATAAACGACATGAAGAGTACTTTAGGATATGCCTTTTCACCAGGATCAGGAGTGTTCTCTTGGGCATCTAAAAAGCAGGAAATAGTTGCTCAATCAATAGCAAAAGCAGAGTACGTGGCTGCAATAGAATCTACAAGTCAAGCAACATGGTTTTGAAGAATACTTGATGAAATGGGTGAATAACAAGAAGGGCCTACTAAAATCTATTACAACAACAAATCAGCAATAGCAATGGCAAAGAATCTAGTCCATCATCACCGAACAAAACATATATCTATTAAATATCACTTCATCAAAGAAGCAAAGGCAACTAAGCAAATTCAGCTCAAGTACTGCAAGACAAAAGATCAAGTTGCAGACATTTTTACAAAGGCACTACCAATAGTCAAGTTTAAGCAATTACAAACTATGTTTGGAGTTTTCGAAATTTGTATCAAGGAAGAGTGATGAAATTGCTACAAATTTTTAAAAGATTTTAGTAGTAACAAATGTATATGAAAAAGTAAATATTATTCTAGAATTATCTTGATACTTTTAGTTAAAAGTTAGAATACTACATAATATAATAATTAGATAACTCTAGAACAATAAAGTCTAGATATCTCTAGAACTATCCTTGCAAGCCTATAAATAGGCAAATGGTCTTTGCGTTAGACCAATTATTTTACCAAATATTGCATGATCATACTCTAGAGTAACTGAAATTGTGATAGGCTACGCATACAATTCCAAATTCGAGACTGGAAGTAGATCTCCTTAGGCCAAGATAAAAAAAAAAAAAAAAAAAACTTCTTTCTTGTTTCATTCATTCATAAGTGCTAGGTTATATACAAGAATAGTAACCCTAGACAACTAAGGACACCAACGAGTGTCATCATAAGAAGCTTCTAGAGAAGGCATATTCTCTAATAGCTAGAAGAGCTGACAACTAGTAGAATTAGGGCACAAAGTCCCTTAGCTTAACAAGCTTCACAATATCACGTTTGGGCCTGTCCTCAATTGGGCCTTGTGGTCTATCAATGCCAACCGGATCATAAAAGTCTTTGTCCTCAAAGACTCCAGAAGCCTCAGGGATATCAAAAGTGTGAGGTGTGTTTGTTGTGAACGATCCAGATGGCATCCCAAGAGAATGCACACAGATTGAGCATGAATCTAATGGTAGGGAGGAAAGGACAGTTGGTTAGCGAGGAACGTGTGGACCAGCTAGAAGGCACTTCTCGGGAGTGTCAAAAGGTGTTAAAATGGGGCTATTTGATTCAGTCTTATCAATGGCAAGGTTAATATGCCAAGTACAAAAGAAGAAGGAGTCAATTGATTAAGAAGAGTTTGGTTCATTTGAAGTGTACACTTCTGGAGAGAGTTGTCCTTCTTATTTGTCCTTTGGAAACAACTTCAGTAAGAGTTGAGGAGGTTCTATAAGAGATGGGTTGACGTAATGACACAATAAGGACACATGAAAGATAGGGTGAACCTGGGCTGAGGAGGAAGTTTGAGTTGGTATGCGACAACGGTGATGTGATGCACCACCTTAAACAGGTTGTGGTAATGGTGCGCAAACTTCCACTACAGAGATCTTGCCAGCGAACTACGGTTGTAGGGGCGATACTTCAACAAAACCCAATTTCTAATGTCAAAGGTAATGTCACACCTTGTTTTATTCGCTTAGTCTCTCATGCGTTGCTGAGTGCAACGAAGGTTTTCCTTGAGGTGACTAAGGATAGTGGTTCGTTGTTGCAAGTAGTTCTTAATAAAGTCTAAGGTTGCCAAACTCAAAAGATAATTGACAAGGTTAGGCAAAGGATGGTCATATAAAGCCTGGAACAAAGACATGCCAATGGAGCTATGGAAGTTGATGTTGTATTAGTACTTCATGAGATGTAAGAAAGGGTACCAACAGTAGGGAAAATCTCTGGAAAATCTCCGGGCAAGCAACGGAGATAAGCTTTGACCTAGCACTTGACTGTCTCAGTCTGCCCATCAGTCTTTAGGTGGTAAGCAATGGAAAATTTTAACTACGTGCCCTTGGCATGGAAAAGCTCGTGCCAAAACTAACTGATAAAGACATGGTCACGGTCTGAGACAATGGAACATGGAATGCCATAAAGGTGATTAATCTCGATTGAAAATCAACGGAGGTAAGGCGATGAAATGTGCATACTTGGTGAGCCTTTTGACGACCACCCAAATAACAAAATGACCGTGGGAGAGAGGTAAATGGGTAAGAAAATCCATTGCAATATATCTTCCCAAACCTTTCTTGGTTGTGGTAACGATTGAAGTAAGCCTTGCTTCTTTGATAGTAAATACTTGTTTTGCTGAGAGTAGTAACCCTAGACAGTTAAAGACACCAACATGTGTCATCATCCTAAGCAAAAGAAGCTTCTAATATTCTCTAACGACTAGAAGAGCTAACAGCTAGCAAAATTAGGGCACAAAGTCCTTAGCTTAGTACGCTTCACAATATTACGTTTGGGTTTGTCTTCAATTGGGCCTTATGGTCTATCAAATTGGTAAAAAAAAAAAAAGTCAATGGGTACATTGATAATATTTATGTCTTTTAAACGAAGAGAAAAGGAAAAAAAAAATTAAATAGGGTTGAATTTTTATCTAGGACAACAGGGGAGCAACCCTTGCTCTTAGCATCTGTTTGTTTTGGTGGAAATGGAGTGAGGAGAGATGGGAGGGAGGAAAAATAGAGGAAAGGTTAAGAATCTAGTTTGTTTGGTTGCATATAAATAAAAAGGAAGGAAAGAAAAATTTATGGGTCCCTACCCTTTTTAATTTCTTTACTCAACAGATGAAATTTTCAATGGTATCAATATTCCCCACTCAAAACAATTCATTATTTTTGTACAATCAATTGTGATAGTATATATGATAAAAAAATAATCAATTTGCAAAAAAAAAAAAAAAACAACTGATAGTTTTCAAAAACAAATGATTTTTTTCTTTTTTTATTTTATTTTCTATTTCTCTTTTATTTTTCTCAAACTAAACACTTCTAAAATTTACTATATTTCTCACTTATTTCACTCATCTCTATTTCTTTCTCCCAAACAAGAAAAATTATTAGATAGTAGAAGACTACTAAGTATCTATGGTCTTAGTCAATGATTATATAACACATTTAACTTTTACAATTCACGAGAAATCATTAATAATACTTAATTGCATGTCATATAAAAATTAATGGATACCATATTGGTTCAAGACTACCTAATTATTTATTTCCAAGCAGAGTGTTATGGTGTTTATTTATACAAAGCAAACTCCAACTGATCGTTCATACTTCGCTCTCCTGAATCCCGACTTTGTGTTGCCTATTAAATTAAATCTCAGTTTCTGCATTCTAATTACACAAATGGAATCTGAGAAAGATTTCAAATTGGTTGGGAGAGAAAAGGAAAAAGAGGAAATTATAGATCAACTCATCTTGCTTCGCAGAGGCGGAAATGAGGCAAATCCTCCTGTCCCTGTGATTATCATTGCGGGGCTTGCAGGAATAGGAAAGACAAAACTTGCCAGCCAAGTATTCAAGGATGAGAATGTCAAACAGAATGTTGGCTTGCCGGCTCGGGTCAGTGGTACCAACTGCAACTCCTTTGACGCAGTCTCCATTGCCAGACGGGTCATTGGAGCTACTGCCTCATCTCCGAACAGAATTGTATTTCTGGATGATTGGAGAGTTGAGATTGGAGACCAAGATGTGAATGCGTTGCAGCACGAGTTAAAGGAGGCTGCAGGTCTCTGTGTTACGGCTATAGTGATAACTACACGTAGCTGTCTTGTGGCCATGGCCAGGAAGATTGCTGCTAGCCCAGTTAAGTCATATACTTTACCGGGACTTAATGAAGAGGAAAGTCTGACTTTGTTTCAGACGATTCTCGGACGAGGTCCAGTTGATAATTCGAGCATCACAGAAGATGTGAGAAGAAAGTTTGTGGGGCAATGTGGAGGCGTCCCTCGAGCGATAATTATCATGGCAGAGTTGCTCTGCTCTCCTGGTTCCCGATTAACTGAATTGACGGGGCAGTTTCTAAACAAACTAAAGAACTATTACGACGTGGGTTTCCCGACAATATGCTTCGATTATTGTTCCTTGTTTCCTCAAGATTACTTGTTTGATGCTGAGAGATTAATTCATCTCTGGATGGCGGAAGAATTTCTCAATCATTCAAATCCATCAACGAGCTCGGGCTCAGAACCAGAAGAAACTGGTCGTGAGTATTTGAGGCAGTTGGTTGGGAGATCTATATTCCAAGTCGTGGAGGAAGACGAGTTTGGCCGAGTGAGAAGCTGCAAAATGCATCCGCTAATGCATGAAATGGCAAGATTCGTGGCCGATAAGGAGAAGGAGAACATCACCGTGGATCCAAACGGGCACAATGTTCACCAGCAAGTCCAGCGAGCCTCATTTGATTTGAGCTTATTGGACTTTCCGCGTGGAATTCCAGCTCCCCTTTTTGACAAGGCAAAACAACTGAGAAGCCTTCTTTTCTTCCGCAAGACACAGTTGCGACGACTTCGACTGCAGCTGGACATGAGCGAGACAGTTCTTAAAAAAATCTTCAAGAGCTTCAAGAGGTTGAGCGTGTTGGATCTCCGTGATTTGGAGATCGTGGAGGTGCCGAGCTCTATTGGGGAGCTGAAGGACTTAAAGTATCTAGATCTGTCCCAGAATAAAATGGGGAAGCTCCCTAGTTCCATCGCCAAGCTTTCCAAGTTGGAGACGTTGAAACTGTCTCGTTGTAATTGTCTCAAAGAATTGCCAAAGAATTTCGAGAGTCTACCTCAACTCAAGCATCTTGACATGGAAGGATGCGTGGGTCTCACTCACATGCCTCGCAAAATAAGCAAGCTGACTTCTCTACAGACATTGTCCACTTTTGTTGCTAGCAAGAGCGACCCCATGGGAGGTCTTGAGGAACTCGCAAAGCTCAACAAATTGAGCGGAAACTTGGAAATTTTGTATCTGGACCGGGTGCAATCCCTAGAAAACAGGGAAACAAAGTACTTGGAAGAGAAACAACAACTTCAGCGCCTGACACTAAGATGGGATGATACTGAGGTTGATGAGGAGAAAGGCAAAGGCCATTTGGCACTACTGAATTGTCTTGAGCCCCATCCTAACCTGGGAGCACTAATCCTTGTGGGCTACCAAGGTCCCAGCCTTTCTACTTGGCTCACTTCCAGTTCCATCGAGTTCAATTGCCTTGTTAAGTTAAGGTTGCTGAACTGTTCCGGATGCAAATATCTCTCACAACAGGATCAACTCCCAAAACTCAAGATTCTCGAACTTGTGAGGTTGGACAATCTGGAATACGTTGCACAAAACTGTGACAAAGAGGCAGTTTTCTATACAACACTGAAGGAGCTGACAATCACGGATTGCCCTAACCTCAACAGTTGGTGGCAAACGGAGGAAGACGTAAACGATAGGCCGTTCTTTGCTAGCATTTCAAAACTACATGTCCAACGGTGCCCTCTCCTAACGTGCATGCCTCTGTATCCTCGTCTTGATTTGATCCCTGAGGGTTATTGCGGCAGTTTTGGTAAAGAGATGGTCCTTGAGGGTTCCAGCTTAAAACTGCTGCTGGACACAGTAAGTTGTGGAACTGGGGCAGAAAGTTTTTCCAAAAACTCCATTCCCCTTGAGAACCTTCACATTCAAAATTGCATTCATTTAGAGAATCTGTGCGATGGTTTCCATCATCTGAGCTCACTCCAGCGTCTTACCATTGAGTACTGCAGGGGGATTAATCTTGACGGCCCAAGCAATCCATGGGAGGGTCTGAAAAGTCTGCGTTTTCTCACAATAAAGGATGTTCCAAGTCTCAGTTCTCTTTCATTTGGCGACAGCGTTACCACTCTGCGAGAACTCATCCTTCATAACTGTCAAGGATTAACTTCCATTTCGGAGGGGATAGGCAAAGTCACCTCACTTCGGAGACTGGTGATTTCTGATTGCAACAAGTTGGAGTCGCTGCCCATAGCAATGAAAGATCTCGAGTCTCTAAAAATCTTGCTCATTTTGGACTGCGCCTTGTTGCTGCCAAGGTGTCAGCCGGAAACCGGCGACGATTGGCCACAAATTCGTCATATAAAACATATCCAAGTGAAGTAAACTTTTCAAGACTTAAGCGGAGACAGGTTCAGCAACGGTTCTTGTCCGGGTAAGTGAACGTATACGAGGTTGGATTGGAAAATGCACAAATTAACCAGTTGAATATACTCATTGAGCTCTCCTTATTTGACATCTCATGTAACACCATATCCAGCTCGTTTAATTTGGGCACCAGGCAATTAATAGACACTTGGCACTAGTCAACTAAAACCGATTGTTCGTGTTTTCATTCTAAACGTATTATTTGTTTTTGGTACTTATTCTGCACTATTACATCGTCTGATATTCAGGTTTTCTCAAGCGCGAAGATGATGATGGATGCGCGTACGCTGAATTCTGGGCTACATTTTGATGATAATCCTGTTACAAGAAGATAAAGTGCTTCCTCCAAGAGTAACCAAGAATTTTCTTTTAGCATTGACTTGTTCTATTTTTGTAAATTTATTGAGCCTATTTTTGCTCGTGTGTGGATTTTATTGAGCCTAATTCAGCATGCGTGGATTTTTTGCTCTTGTGGAATTTAGTTTATGATTCAAAGGGAAGAATTTAGTTTATGAATGTAACATGAATTATTATTGGTAGAAGTAAGATAGATAATACTTTTCAACTCCCAAATTGTGAATTAATCATACAAAACATTGGACACTCATTAGGGTGTTTATACCCAGAGAAAAAGATAGTTATAATATGATAAAAGAGGGAGATAGAAGTAAAATTATAAATATAATAAGTGATATGATAAAACAAGAAGACAAAGACTAAAAAAATGAAGTGTTAAAAGAATGTTCAGAGAGTTGTTCAAAAATCAGATCTGTTAATCATATTTGAATAAAAAAAAATTTAACCCATGAGAAGTAAATATCCCTAAGCCAAGATATAACAATACCAACTCACATCCCAATAATGTTATATTAGAACAAAAATGCAGCACCTCCTTCCATTTACTATTTTTTCCTTGAAATATTAAAGCGGCCAAGTGCCCTATTTAGAATCTTAAGTGATTTAATTTATTCTAGAGTCTAATCTTAATTTTTTTTATGTTTCAAATTTTATATGCATAATTCCTCCAGTTTTGATAACATGTAAAGCCTTCGCTTTCTCCCTCCTCAAAATTCATTTATCTCTAATTTTAACCTAAACTAGCTCGTGTTTTAGTTTGTATATTATACATGATAACAGGGCCGATCTTGATGTTTTATGGGTCTGGAACGAAACAATAAATAAGGTTTTCTTATATATAAGTATTCAAAAATGTAAGCATATATTGCATAAAAAATATGCACGTAACTTCATTAAAAATGATATGTTTTATTACATTAAGCGAATAATATAGTTTTAACAAATCTCAAAAAGATATATTACATTTTTCAATCAATTTATTCTTATATTATCATCTATCATTAAATTTATGTCTCCTTCCCCCCTCCCCCAAAAAAATTACACACACACACACAAATATTTATATATAAAGCAGCCCCCCAAAAGAAAAAAAAAAACATATACACACAATATGTGTATATAATTTTTCAATAATAATTTTATTCAAATTTATTTCTTATAACTCCTCCATTTTCTTTTTCTTTCTATTTCTCTCTTCTTTGATTATCACATCTCTTAGTACATCTCACATTTTCTTTCTCTTCTCTTCCTATCTCTCTTATCACTCAAAATGAATACACCTCCCAAAAGTATACAACCATCATTTTCAATATTTTTTTAAGGTCTCACTATTTTTTCCTAAATATTTTTTAATAAAAAATAAATTAAATGAATATTATTTTATTGTTTGAAGTAAAAATGTATATTCTTATTATTCTCAAGTTAAAAATTAAATTTTGCTTTAACAAACTTTGAGAGTCAATTATGCTTAAACTAATTACTTAAAATAAATTTCAAATTTAATTAAATAAAATAAAACATTCAAGGTAAATTATTCATCTTGTGAGTGAAGTGTAAATTAGTTAAGTCAGAATATAATAAGCAAGAGAAAAGTAAATTTATGTTAAAATTATTATAATAATTAATCAAAATTTACTAAAATTATAATAGAGCCCATTAAATATGTCTGTGATTTTTTTATTCGAATAAATTCTGATAGACATTTAGGTTAATGCAAGAAAAAAAAAATCTTTCACGTTTTTTCTCACGTAACACATGTAGTGATTTTCAAAAGAAGTAACTAAACCCATCCTAAATAAGTTATGATATGCTATTTATTATGTAGAAAAATTATTTTTATACAATAAAGACATACAAAAATTTATGTAATCATATATATATATATATATATATATATATAATGAGTAATGTGATAAAGTAAAGTAAAAATATTATACGAATAATACATGCGTTATGGTCGATAAAATTCATTTCATTATAAAATTTAATTTTACTAAAAGATAACAGAATCACATGCTAAGCAATGTACATCCTACAAATTAGGCTGTTCAACTCACTGTGTCACGCTTTAAAGAGTCAGTACAAAATGTCATTTTTCTCCCTAGAGAAATGCTTTAGGGCAACAAAAAAAACCCTCGAGACTAACTTACTTTTAATATACTAAAATTAAGATATTGGAGTAGATTTTACAAAACCACAACATTCCACAATTTTTTCCAAGGCTTTTTCTATTTACACCCTTCTTCTTGTCTTTTTGGTATATAATTTTACTTAAATTCCTTTCGTCTTTGTTCTGAAAAGTAATTTTTGGAACAATATTTTAAAAAAAATATAATTCCATAAATTACTTTTGAAATTAGAAGATATTGTTTTGAAAAGCGATTTTTGAAACTATCTTTTTCGAAAAAAACATAGTTCTAAAAAACACTTTTTTTTGGAAATAGAAGATGTTATTTCGAATAGTGATTCTTAGAAATAATAACAAAAACTGAATTCAAGTGCGATTAGTAAATGCACGATTTCACCTTCGTCAACACAACATTAAAAGTAAAATTGAAAGGATGCAAATGTTGAGAGAAGCATAAGCTGGTAATTGTTTTACTGAATGCACACAAACTGGACGTTGAGAGGCAAAGGTTGATAAATTAATGAACGCATACTTTTGTAAATTGAAATGTATAATAGATGAAGTTGAAGTTGGATGTGCCTTAAAAAGTAGCACATAGAGGAAAACATATAGTATCCCGTAGAAATTTGATAAAAGAACGCACGTATCAATTTGATGAAAAACGTGGTATTACATAATAGGAGTTTAAAGAATGATGAATACAGGATGAAGATGGGAGTTTAAAATTAAGGTTTAAATAATAATAAAGATAGTGTAGCACAATAGGGATAAGCAAGACCTAACCCATCCCACTGACCCAACCTGGAATGAAGATGATTCTGACAGGTTTGGGTTTTGAAATTAAACCTAGTGCATTTTAAGGATGGGTTTAAGTTATGCTTTGAGTTGTCCCAACCCAGCTTGATGTCGTATATTCATTTAAAAGTAAATTTTTTTTAACAATTATATATTAATAATAAAACTTTTTAATTTAATAGATAATACTATGTGTAACATGATATTATTTATTTTAAAACATATATTGTAAGATATACTCTAATTTAAGCTTTATACCTTTTTATTTTATTATTTAAATATACATAACGATAAAATTGATATATTACGTTAAAAAGTTAGGGTGAGCTGGTTTTGTCCCGTATATTTTAGGTCTTGATTAGGTTGGGTTTAGGTTCACATAAAATGACCTGATCATAATTTTGGGTCGGGTAAGGACAAAGATAAACCCGTCCTAACCTGTCCTTTGCTCACCCCTATAGCATAACATATATAATAGGAGAAATTGTTAGACAAATGACATAGGAATCCAATAAAAGGGTGAATTGGATTTAAAATCTTTTTCCAAAATTTGTCTAATCACTCCAAAAATATTTTCAATTAGAGTTAACAATTGATTTTGCTTGTTAGACATGTAGAAAGAAGGTTATGCAGTACCCGATGAAATGCAAATGACCCTAATATGAATAAGTGTCAATACATTCAATGCAAATATTCAAGGTGTAGATGATTATGCATTGAAGAGAATGATGCTACATTTATATGCTTCGGCATGAGTCCTCCATTTGTTGTTTAAATAATTTTGTGTTTTGATGATTCCCTAATCCCTCTTCATTGTATTCCATTTGAATTGTATTCATTATCTCTTATTGACTTTGAGTGTCTCTGGGTTCATTCTTTTGGTTGCTGTGCTTTTCATTGATTAATCATTGAGTGCATGTACTTTGGGGATTTGGTTTTCCTTTTGATTTTGTGAAATGTTTTGAAAATGTTGTTTAAACGTGATATGGGCTGCTTTAAAATGTTTTAAACTCTTTGTGAAGTATTCATATGCTTAACTATTTTTTGAAATGATTTGGAATATTTTAAAAGTGTTATTTTTCACTTTCAGGGACAAGTAATCGAATACCCTGACAAAGTATTCGAATGCTACAAGAAAAATATTACAGAGAGTAAACTTCTATTCCCTACAGGAAGTATTCAAATACTTGGAGTCAAAGTATTTGAATACCTCAAAGAGTATTCGAATACTCTAACCAAAAGTATTCGAATACTCTAACCAAAAGCATTCGAATACATGCATGAGTATTTGAATACCCTAAGTAAAAGTATTTGAATACCTGTAGAATATTCAAATACTCAAGCCCTATAAGAAATTTCTAAAGCCCACATTTAAATAGTCTTTTAACACTTTTTATTTGTGCAAAAATTTTTGAAAAAGAAGGGGAAACTCTACCAAATTATCTACTCAACTTGCTCTCATGGTTTTCTCATGTTTTTGCACTAGGATTGTGTGTCTGTTGGATCTTGCTATAGTTTTTGCAAGAGTGTTCAAGTCTTGATGATGGATTCCAACATCTAGGGTGAGGCTATCCCTAGGATTCTCATTGGAATTGAGATAATGTTCTTGGATGAAATATCCCATCCTACAAAGTGAGGTATCTTTGTGTACAAGTGAATTTTAGTGGTAACACTCAATCCTTTGGATTAGGGACTAGATGTAGCTTGCAAGTGGATGAGAGTGAACCAATATAAATCCTCTTATGCACTCTTTTAAATCCTATCTCTTTTTAATTTTGTTGATAGCATTGCAATAATTGAAAATTGACCTAATGTGGGCTATTGGTAATTGAAACAATCTTGTTTTCATTCAATTGAATATTATTGTCCTTGTTTTCATCCATCACATATTGAATTGTTGTAATACTTGTCGATTTACTGCACTTATTTGGGGATATTCATCATTTGCACCATATTGCATATTAAGGAGACAATAGCATTACATTTCACCATATATTAGAACCTTAATTGTTGAGGTTGGACATGTTCATGCATTGCATATCAATTACCTCAATAGAGAATTTCATATTCCCTCGATCCTTGGAAGTGGGTTGATTAAAATTATTTTTAAAAGGCTTTTTGAAATTGATTTCTTTGTGGGGCTCATTATCTTAAAACATTTACAAAAAAATTTTAGTATTCAATTCACCCCCTTCTTGAGTACAAGTAAATCCATTTTGTTTCTTCACAAGGATATATAAAATATTAAAAGAGCAGGGTAGGAAAGATTGTAGGCAAAGAATTTTATACTACTTCAATCACTACCATTGTAACCTACATCTAGTCTTCAATACACCACTAAGATTTTCCACTAAACACTTCAAAATTTGTATAGGAATTTTACACTAAGAAACCTTCTTGACCTTTTCTAAGCTTCCCCTTGGATACAACAACAAGACTTTGAAAACCAACCTTATAAGAGCCCACCTAGAAGAACCAATGAAAGAAAACCTTTTTCTTAACACAACAAATCCCTAAGGCAAGAAAATAAATCACCTGATGTGATCAAACACAACACTTGATGTACTTTAACCTTTCTTTAATCTTTCTTGAACTAGGAAAGAACCCATTTATGAGAACATAAAATATCTAGTAAAACTTGAGTAATTTTCGCTAATCGGAGGTGTTTCATATTGTCTCTCCTAATTGAAATGAAAGAAAAACTCTTTTATATCAATTGAAGATTGTATGTTCAAATACAGACAATTATTATGTTATTTTTAAGCTTATGTCATTTATGTAATCAATTACTACCTCTTATAATCGATTATTTTGTTCAACATACCAAACCCTCATAATCGATTACTCCATAAACAATTCCATTTTGGCAATGTTTCTTCAAAAGCTTGTAATCTATTTCAAAGTCTTGTAATCAATTACCCTGTTCTTAAACTGAAAACAAAATAAGAACAATATAATGGATTATAATAACTTGTAATCTATTACAAAATTTTCAATATTCAAGTATAGAATTTTAAGACTTAACTCAACTTATCATTTTCAAGTATCAATCAAGAACTTACTTATGTAATGAATCAAATTGAATTAACATTGTATTACGTGCTTGGTTCATTTTAGTTATGAAAAACATTTCATGTTGTTACTAGTTAATTAGTTCATGGCTTATTAACCTAGAATTCTCAAATTGCCAAGATTAGCCATAAGAAAAACTAAGTAACCTAAAGTCACACCACACACATATAAGTACAAAAATTACATCAAACCATCATACCAAGTGTGAGGTTTATCATCAAAACTAAAAAGGTCTTTAAGTCCTTCATCGTCCTTCAAGCACACTTCATAACTTTCACTTTTGCAGCAATGATTCTCTAAGTGAGAAGTTCTCTATGGACTTCTCCTCACGAAGCATGGTTGAGCCTCACTGGATGAGTTGCAAGTACTTTTAGACAAGGAGGTTTGTGTTCCAAGAGCTTACTCGAGGGTAGGGACTAAAGCATTTTGTCGGTCTACAAAACCCCTACTATCCTAATTTGGTAAAGGTATTTTACATCAATCTTACTGTTGATGAGCAGGGACTTATGATGACAAAGATACTGTGGAGGAAGATTGTTATTACTCCTTAAATATGACTTGTTACCAGCTTACAGCATGAGGACAAATGCCAAAATTTGGCCACGATAGGTGAATGGATGAGGTTTAAGAAGATAGTTGTTCTAACACAAATGCTAAAGGAAGGTGCTTCATTACCCACGAGTAAAGTTATCATCATTGGTATTTTTACTCTACAGGATAAGATATTGCATTATGCTCTATGTAGGATCATAAATGCTCGCACCAACAATTATGTTAGGATGATGATGGATGGCATATTCCTTATTGGGATGTTTAAGAGTGAATTGAAGATTAATTGGCATATGTTCTTTACTGAAAGGATGTTGAAGGCTAGGAGAAAGCATGGCGTAGCACTTTCTTATCTTATCTTAATCTCTAGGTTCATCACTAAGTCTGGCTTTGATCTTAGAGTTAAGACTAAATTCTTTCTATCTGGAAGGAGTGTATTCAGAGATAGTTCCCTAAATCAAATGGGTCTTTTCCCCCATAGAGAATGTAGCAGGTGATGAGGACCCAATTGCTCAAATTTGATGCTTTGCAATAGATTCTTTCTCAACTGCAAGAACTTTGGACTGACTAAGCTAGGTTCAGTCGAACGATTACTAGTCACCTTGGCATTATGAATGCTCGCTTGGAGTCCATAAATGCTCACTTGGCATCCTTGGAGGGTGTTAACTTTGAGGAGGAGAACTAGACTAACTTAAGACTTTAACTTAGGATCTTTATATTTTTCTTGGATCGTATGTTAGTCTATTTACATGTATTTTGGGCCTTATCACTTTATCATCTTGATTATGTGAGTCTATATATTTTGATTTGATTTAATGATACTTGATAAGTTACTATTCTATATTTTGCCTTTATTTTGAAACGATATATCATAGGCATCATTTGATTTTTCACTTATTGTTAATCATAATCATTATCGTGACCATATAATATTTTTGGCATTGCTTATTCCATTTTATTATTTTTGATAATGCCAAAAGTGGGAGAAAGGTCTTGTGTTGTATTTTTTAGGTTTAAAAATCTAAATAAAAGGAAGCACACATTCAGAAAGGAAATAAAAGGTATTACTCAAAGGGAGCAAAATTTAAAGAAAAATATTTATTCAAAGAGGAGCAATAAAGAAAGAACATGAATAATTAAGCCCAACACAACAGCAAGAAGATTGGTTTGTTGTTATAAAAAAGGGAGAGATTGTCAACGCCACCTTTACCAGGTGAGGTTAAATAGTTTTGATGAAAACAACCCAATTAGGATAATTTTATAATGCACTTAATTTTATGTGTGGATGGCTCATTAGGATTAAAATTGGGAAACCTAAAACCAAGTTTTCCAAATAAGTTTCTAAAATCAAAGCCATTAAATATATCATGAAATAAGTTTTTCATATAGAAGATTTTTGGGAAAACAAAGTTTTAATAAATTGGGCTTAAGGAAATTAAGGGTTTCAATAAATTAAGAATCTAGATAGATAATTGATTATCCATAGTGAAATTTTCGCTTATAATTGATTGTCTATTGAAATAATCAATTAATTGGTGCAAATTTGATTTGGTTTGAGATTTAAAATTAAATTTGGTATATCTTATATCTTTATCCAAAACATTCTAGCAATAAAAGATTGTGAAATTGCATTTATTTGTGGCTGAAAGATTAATTTGGTATTCCTTTATCTATTATAAAAGGTTTTTTTTTTCTAAAAACCTAAATTGACCAAGAGAGGAAAAAATTATTAGGATTAATCATATTCTATTAAGCCTTCACAATTGAGATCAAGTGTCAATAGTAAGTTTCAATTTGTGTGATATTCACTTTGAGAGTGATTCTCGGTTTTTAGTTTTCTTGATTTGTTAGAAAGGGTGGTATCCCTTGTGTATTCTAGGAAGGGGTTTCCTAGGTTGCTTAGGGTGTGTGATCCCTAGGATTGATTAGAGTGATTCAATGAGAGACATTTCGAGATTAGGTTTTCAAGGAAGGTTCCTTAAGTGTAAAATGTTTATTGTTGTAATAATCTAGTCGATAATGGAAAACTCTCGAGTGCGACTTCAGGACTAGATGTAGATCATAGTTGAGGTTATTAGTATAAAAATCCTAGATCAAGTTTTCTCTATCCCTAAGTTTTTAACTTAAATTGTTTTAATGCATTTATTAAATTTAAGTTTCCATAGTTTATTATCATTTGAATCATTCTAGGGTTTTTTGTTCTTTTCTCCATATTAACATCCTTCACAAATTAAGAAAATTATTTTGCTAAAAAACTTTTTGAACAAACTCAATTCACCTCCTCTTTCTCTTGAGTTTGACTGGCCATTTGGCTAACAGGAAAAGCTCTTAAGGAACTTGCCCATCTTTTCTAAAAAAAAATAATTTACTTGCATATAATTTTAAATAAATTATATACTAATTAAGTTTATAATTACATTTCAATTCAAATAATATATAAAAAATAATTTACAATGTGAATCATAAAGATAAGAAATTTAAGAACTAAATTTTTTAATAAATTGTGTAATTTCAATTATATTATTTAAATATTATTATAATTTAAATTATTTAGTTATTATAATAATTAATTTATTAATTTATATTTAATAATTATAAAAAAATATAGTGTAAAATATATTACAAACTCTAATATAAATATATACAAAAAATTATAACGTAAAAATTAGAATGTAATACCTGAACCCATTTCTACAAAGCAAGAAAAAGTTGACCCAAACAAAATTGATTTTTCCTATGTAAATCGGGTCGGAATCAAACAAGTACACGTGATTTTCGATTTAATTATCAAGCCTAAGGATGGAAAAATTAGTTAGGTCATTATCCAAATACATGTAATGTGCCCTAAGCTAAATAATAGTTATACATTTAAATCTCATAAATGACAACAAATAATTCTCCCAACATTTCAAGATTAACATTAACATTTAGTGACAAACACATGTCAATAGGACTATAAATACATCTCGAATTAGCCATTCCAAGGTAGATACATATTACACGCTACATCCTTTACTTATTGACTCCAATCCTTAATGATTTGAGCGTTGTAATCATTTCAAATAATCTCATTATTATGAGCGTGAGGAAACCTTTGTAACAATGTTCCACTGTCTCATCTTGCACTGGATATGACAAAAAAAAACTGTATTCGCAAATATTTGCAGCTAAAACCCATTACGTATTGAAAATAGATAGTTTAATGAATATTTGTATGTAAAATAAATAATTTTTTTCTCCATCCACTTATGAATGGAGTAAGGGTGAATAATAAGGTACTTATATCCTGTGAATACTGATGAAGTTATTCTAATTAATCATGAAGTTATTCTAATTTAATTTTAATCTAAATATATATTTTAAAATTATTTACTTTTAATATAAATGTGTTTTGAAAATTTTTTTATTTTACTTTTAAAAAAAATACTTTTACAAATATCTATATATACTTCTAAATATGGTAAAAATGTGCTTGACAAATACTTATGTAGGTATGAAACGCAACAAAATGAGTGAGGAAAAATTATTATCGATGACCGCCCCATCCCCGATTATCATCCCTATCCTGCATTGCTAGTTGCAAGATATGTGATCTAACTTTTGAACGATTGAATAACAATCATGTTAATTCAAGATTCATGTTCAAATTTATCATCCATATATAGGGGTGGTACAATGGGTTCAACCCATCAGGTCAACCCATTTAGCCCGTCATTTTTGGCGGGCTAGGTTGAGGTAGCTAAACCTATCAGCCCGTATAACTAGTCTTGTTTTGACCCATTTAAAAAGAGGTTGAAGGTGGGCCAGATTGGGCCAGCCCATCAGGCTAAGTACAAATTTAATTTATAATTGTATTTTATGTTCAATGTTAGGGTTAAGTCAGGAATAGGATAATAGGATTAGATATACTGATTTAGGGTTTCATACTCCATTCCAAAATAGAAACACAGAACAAAACGCTTCTCAAAGGCTCAAACGCACAACCTCAAATGTAGAACAAAATAGGGTAATTGGATTATTTTTTTTATTATTTGGTTTGGATGCAATTTTGAAGCTTTGAAGCTTGGTAATGTTCTTTGGAACCTAGAGTGGTCACGATCCAAATCTTGGTTCCTTTTATTTTTCAACGTGCTGGGCCAATTCCTAAACTTCCTATTGGACTAGTAAAAAAGAAAAAAAAATTGTAGTTGAATATAATGTACAAAGGTTGAGATTTAATTATCAAATCTAATGGATTATAACCCTTCAATGGCTGCGATTGTGTTGCTCACAACTCACTTTTTTTTTTCTTAAACATGCCAAAGTAATTTCATCTTTACAATAACACATAAGTTTTTAATGTTTTGATTAATTGTGCATGCACAATTGAAATTTAAGTTATTTATTTTTAATTTTTTTTCTTTTTTTCTTTTATTTTTGGTAGGCCAACCTGCCAACCTACCCGTAAACGAGTTAAGTTATGTATTCCAGCCCACTTTCCCGTTTTGACAGGTTCAAAGTGGGGCGAGTTGGCCCGTTTTGCCACCTTTATCCATATCCTGCACAACTAGGCATGTGATCAGACTTTATTGAACCATCAAATAACACCTCTATTAATTCAAGCATATTTGGTTTGGTGATAAAATTATAGTGGATTATAATGAGTTGAGTTAAACTTGGTTTAACTTAAAATTGAGATATTTGATTATTAAACTAAAATCAATTTTAATTAAGAAAAATCATGGTGGAATTGAAGTACTAGGGGGTTGTTTTTGCTTCATTCAAAATTAATTTTAAACTTTTATGTTTTGTTTGGAGAACAAGAAATGCCGAGGAAATTTTTAAAATACAGTTGGAGCCAATGTTAGCATACTTCTACACTCAAATACGAAGAAATGTGTGGAAGTATTTTATTTTATTTTCATTTTATGCAAATACCCTCACTCTATCTCACTTTTTTTCCACCTGGTTAAACACAAAATCAACTATGCTATACACATAATAGATTATGTGTTTTACATAATAAAACATTATAAGTAGGTAATTGAACAAAAAAGATGTGTTGTTGCACTATAATTGATTATGCAATACTAAAAGTTGTCACTATAATATAGTCAATTAGATAAGTGGACAAGTGAACAACATTCAATATAATTGATTAACTTTCAAATATAATCGATTATAATGTCATATAATTGATTATATTTAAAAAATATAATCAACTATATGTAAAAAGATATTTATATAATAATTTTTATTTTTTTCTATTTTTAACCAAAAAACCTCAAAAGTTAAACTTTCACTCTATTTTTCTTCAACCAAACAATTTATATTTTTACTCTATTTCTTACCCATTTTTCTTCTCTCCACTTCTTTTCTACCTACTTTCTTTCCCTTTATTTCCTTCCTTTCTACCAAATACAACGTTAGTTGTTTCATTTTCTCTCATTTATCCTCACACAGTCATACTTATACCCTCATATGCATTGTTGTATTGCACTTTACATTATGTTTCTTATTTGTATTAATTTTTTAATTTAGATACCTTTGTGTTTGATGTTTATGCTAATTTAATACTTGTAATTTTTTTATTTAATCCAATTATTTTTATAAGGGTTATGGGTTTTATTTCAAAAGTAAAATATATATATATATATATATATATATATATATATATATATATATATATATATATATATGTAATCTTATAATGTGGATTTTGGCTAACTCAACCTTACAAAGTCGGCTTGTAAGGTGAGGGTTACCCCACACTTATATACACTTGTTTGGCCATATCACTAGTTGATGTGGGATCTCCAACACCCCTCCTCCCGGGCCAAGAACTGGACATCTCGAGTGTGAAGTTTGTAGAACTGGACATCTGCAGGTGGTTCGATAACGGCTCGATAGGCCCGACAACAATTATTATGATAAGCTCTAATACCATCTTAGAATGTGGATTTAAGCCTAACTTAATCTTACAAAACTGGCTTGTAAGATGAGGGTTGCCCGCCATTTATATACACTTGTTTGGTCATATCACTAGTCGATGTGAGATCTCCAACATATAAAGCTAATTATAATGGAAAAGAAATATTCATAGACATTAAAACCTATTTTGGTAACCAACATATTGTTGGTCCAAGTTATACTAGATTTGAATTTCTTAAGAAAGGTCTCAAGTTCGAATCTTGTAAATGAAAAAAACGTGAATGGGAGAAGAGACCTCATTAAAGATGGTTAGCCAAGTTCTCTGACAGAAATTGGTCATCAGCAAAATTAATGGATACTTTGCACCTGTCACGATTACCCAAAAAAAAACCCATTTTTGTAATTATACATTGAAAATCAATTTTGATTTAATGTATCCAAATAACATTTTCTGAAATAATCACTTTTTTAATACCTGATATTCAAACAAAAAATTATGTTACTTCAAAATCAATTTTAATCATAATAAATTCTATAAAATTACGTTGATCTAAAATCAATTCTACCAATGTACATTTATCCTATGTTTGGTTGAGAGGAAAGAAAGTGAGGGAGGAAATAAAAGTTTGAAATTTAAATTGAAAAAAAAGTGAAATCTTTTTTTTTTTAATTTTTGTTTCTAAAAGTCAACTTTCCTCTTTCTTTTTTCTTTCATTTTTTCTCAAACCAAACAAAAAAAAAATAACATCGTTATTTATGATTTTTTTTCCTCTTTATTTTCTATCCTCCACTTTTTACCTCTTCCATAGTGTTAAACACACACTCAATATCCATGTTTAAATTTGTCTTCATGCATATGACAATTCCGAAAAGTACATAAGATGAAAGAATTTTTATATGTTTTCCACACGAAAACGAAAGCCTAGACCCCACCCACTTTGAAAAATATTAAATATGAATCCATAAAAAAAAGTAAATTATTATTTTATTCGTAAAAAGTATATAATATTTTCATATTAATTTTTAAAATTAAAAATATTTTAAATAAGTTTTTGAAATTTTAAGTTATTTTATCTAAGTTTTAAACTTAACTATTTATTGTTATTTTAATATCTAAATATATGTTAATATTATCACTTAATTTACATTTTTTCTAATTTTAGATTAATGTGATTGTCAAATTATACTTTCAGGGACTTAGTTAGAATTTTTTTAATTTTATAAACTAATGTGACATTGCTATACACTTCAAAATAATAGCTTCCTCATGAAGAAATTAATAAATAACATGAAACAATAATTAAGAATATAAAGATTGACGTTAGACATCGCAGAAATATTTATATGACATCTGCTTTTTTTCTCTCTCTCATAATTAGTTGACCAAATTTAAGTTAGAGTCAATGGGAATTTTCTGATATTAAATAGAAAAAATAAGAGCAAATTTGGAGCTATAAATACTCAATCCAAATTCCGTCGATCGCTTTAATAATAATTAGATTATAAAGTTGAGGTTACATATTTATATTAGAGTTTAATGGTTATGTACTGTTACCATAAAAAGTTTTATACCGTCAATCAATTACAAATTACCGTTGTTATGACTTTAAAATAATTATTATAAAAGTCAACAAACTTACCATATATGGTGATTTGTGATTAGATGACAGTGTAAAACAGTTTTATACTGTCAGTATATAGCCTATTTTATCTTTATATTAATAATATATTTTTTTAAAAAAATACTTTTAAGGATTTTTAACATGATTTAATCTAAAATATGTGTGAAATATAATTTATTTAAAGCAAAAAAAAAATGGATTTATACCCAAAAAAAGAGAGGAAGCAATCCGTTCCCTTTCTCAGTCCGTGAAGCCGACAAGAGAAGGTAATATATATATATATATATATATATATATATATATATATATATATATATATATATATATATATATATATATATATATATATATATATATATATATATATATATATATATTGGATATTAAACGGAGGGAAAGAAACAACAAGTTAATATATTAGTATAAATATCAGTAGCACGCTCTTTATAAATTTTATTTGGTTAAAATTAAAAAATTTTGTAACGGAAAATAATTTTTGGACATCTACTATGTTAATTCACACTTAGTGAGAGAGTGAAAAAAAAGAGAGAGAAAAATATAGGTATTAAAAGTGATATGGTGTGACAAGAAGACAAATATAAAGAAAATTTATGAGTGTCAGTTAGGTATTTGAAAAAATTAGATGTAAAAAAGTCATTGTCTTTTGTAAATATAACTTCTTATTTAATGATTCTTACACATAATTTTATCGTTTTTAATAAATTTTAATCAATAGTATAAAGCGTATTACAAAGAGTGTGTTACTATCGTTTATATAGAGGGAAAGATAAACTGAAAAGAAATATGCCAACAGCACATTCTTTGACACATTCTTTTAAATGTACTCTTTATTATTAGTTGAAATTTATTAGAAAATATAAAATTGTGTGAGTCTCATTCTTATTTAATGAGTCACACTCATAATTTATAGTTATTAATAAATTTTAATCAACAACCAAAAAAAAGTTAAAAAAGAGAATGTTAAAAAAATTAAAAATAAATAGACATGAAGTTATCAATTTGCATGAAACATATTTTGTATCACCATATTTTCAACTCTATCCTATCTTTATTTATTAAATATTAATTTTAAGATAAATGATATCAATATAAATATAATATCATTTTAGAAAAAAAAATATTATTTATTAAATCAAAAATATGTATATTAATATATAATTGTTTAAAAAATTATATTTTTTAAAAGAATATATAACATTAAATTGGGTTGGGACGAACTGAAATATAATTTGAATCCATCCTAAAAATATATTTGGTCTAATTTTCTAATTTTAAATCTGTCAAAAATCTCTTCAAACCAGGGCAAATTAATGATATGAAACGGGGTCATGAATATCCGTAACCCTTATACCTTACTGATTAAAAAAAACTTTAAATACGTTTTAAGTCCTTGCAAATTTTTTGTTATTTTTAGATCCTTAACATTTTCTTAGTGTTCTTTTTTAGTCCTTATCATTTACTCTAATTAATTTAATGCTGACATGGCTAACAAAATAAAGAATATTAACTAAGATAATTAAAGTAATGAAGAATATGTTAAATTAAGATAATTAGATTATTTTTAGGTGCATAATTTAATTAAGTAATGTATTTATTATTTTATATAAATAAGATAATTACATATATATTATTTTTAATTTTAATATATTATAAATAGTAATTTTTATTGCTTTTAATATTGTTTTTACTATTTAATTAACTAATTTACTTTTAACATTCTGTTTTTTTTTTAAATAATTTACTTAGATGCTTATAATTTACTTTTAATATATTACTTTTGTCTTTAGAGACAAAATCACTGCTTGTGATATATTATAATCATTCAAAATTAATAAATTGAAATGTAAAATAACATCAAAAGTAATATATTAAAAGAAAATTATAAGTGGCTACGTAAATGATAATTTATTTAAAAAAGTACAATGTTAAAAATAATTATTGAATTGAAAAGTAAGAACAATCTTAAAAACAATAAAAATTATTGTTCATAATATATTAAAAATTAAAAATAAGTTATAAAAGTAAATTATATATAATTATCTTTTTCTATTAAATAATAAATATATTACTTACTTGAATTTTATACTTAAAGATAATTTAATTATTGTAATTTTAAAAAAATTCATTACCTTAATTATCATAATTAATATTCTTCATTTTGTTAATCATGCCAATACTAAATTAATTAAAGTTAATAATAAGGACTAAAAAAAATTATAAAATTATCAAAAATCTAAAAATAACAAAATTTTTTACAAAAATTAAAACTAAACAAAACTATATTTACAAAAACTTAAAACATATTTATCTCAAAAAAAAATTCAAACTGATCATAAAGAAAATTGTTTCGCCCTCTTTATTTCCCTCACTATTATCATACCTAATTGATGTAATGCTGATGAAGGAGAGCCACAAAAACCACTCCCGCTTCGCCCTCATTATTATACCCCATTATTATCACACCTATTTGATGTACTTTTTCTTGGTTACGTGAAGAAAAAAACAGACAATAAATAAAAGTGAATCAGTGGCGAGGGAAAGAAGTTCCCGTCGCATCAGCCGGAAGGAGATTATGCAATCCTGCAGGTTAATCCTTGCTTACAGTCAATTTTCACACTGTTAACCCAGTAGTCATAAAGGTTGTAATTTTTTTCTTTTTATATTTGATTAATTTTATAAGAGTTGAAAAATAAATTAAGGGTAGAGATTTAGCTTCCTTTCTCTCTCTCATCTCTGACTACAGGCAATCCACATCTCTGGCAATACTTAATGTACTATACATGCCGTAGCCTATAATTCAAATTTTATAGCAATATTTATAATATATTTTTATATAATAATATCAACAAGATTTGCATCAAAAATTTTGTACAAATTATCTTAAACTCTTATCAGAAGACCGACGTAATAAATTATATTGATAATATTACATAGTACAATATTATCTCAATGATAATGTTTGCACGTTATTTTTTATATTTTTAATAATAAAGTTAAAATATTTTTATAATTAAAAGATAATTATTGAGGTTCAAATAATAACATCCATATTGACCTTTACGTGCATTAACGTTTAAAACCTTTTAAAAATACAATAGTACTTCCATTGATTCAATCCAAACATTAATCGTAATCTACATTGAAAAATTGTAGTTGCATTTTTTATATTTTATATCTCTCATTAATTTGAGGTAAAATGTCATAAAAGTTTATTGACTAAATAAGTTAGGTTAAGATTTTATTAAAAGTCTATTTAGTTAAAAAAATAAATTTAAATTATTCAAAAAGTCTTTTAAACTTCGTAAAACAGTTTTGTTTAAATAAATATAAATAATATTATAATTATATTATTAATGTATTAAACTCTATTGTAATAGTTTAAAAGTATATACTAATTATTCTATTTAAAAAATAAGCCTAAGTTACATATAAATAACCAACATAGTGTAATATGGTTGGTAGATAAGCATGCTCCTTAACCATATAATTAGGGTTCTATTTCCATGTCCATATGTATGAAAGAACATATATTGAGACTTGGGAGAGGTTAGCCCCTTGAATGTATCTTCGTATCTTAAGAAATTAATTTCAGACTTTCGACCAAGGAATATCCTATGCAACAAAAAAAGTTACATATAAATATTTAAAGAGTGCTAGCAATACATTTTTTAACACACTTTTTTAAACACTCTCTTTTATTGGTTAATTTTTTTTCAAAAATACAAAATCATGAGAGAGAGTCGTTAAATAAGATTTAAGACTTACAAATTTTTTTAATTTTTAATAAATTTTAACTAAATAGAAAGAGAGTGTTTAAAAGAATGTGTTGTTAGTAATTCTCTAAATATTTAAGCTCATTAGTTTCACCACGAAAAAAGAGGCGGATGAGCCGATGATATTTTTTTGGTTAAATTAATCAGTAGATCCCTAAATTATTTCAAAATTTTTAATTAGATCCTCAAATTAAAAAAAAAATTGTAATTAGGTCCTTAATCTTATAAAATTTCTGTAATTGAGTCCTTAAGGTCTTGAAAACTATCACAAATTGTCATTTTTTGACGATTTCAAGTTGCCACAAACTAGTATGAAGGACCTGATTACAAAAACTTTATAAGATTAAGGATCTAGTTACAAATTTTTTTAGTTTAGAGATTTAATTAAAAATTTTCACACAGTTGCTAATTAATTTAACCTATTTTTTTTCGGTGGTTTATTGACAGTTACCTTTAGAACATCTGAGGATTGCTCATCTGATATGCACAAAAAAAAAAAAAATTATGTGAAAATTTATATCATTGAAAAGCGTTCTTGTGGGACTCATTTAAGCATTGAATTGCTATTATTAGCAACCATTTCTCTTTCCTTTAGTGGGCCATACTTGTAACAATAATAATATAAAAAAAAAAGGGAAAATGACTGTGCCTTTCAACGTTAAAAAGAAGAGAAAACAAGTCATATATACTGTTATCTAATTACAAATTACTATTTATTATAAATTTGTTGACTTTTATAATAAATACTTTAAATTTTATATCAATAATAATTTTTAATTTGTTGATAATGTAAAATTTTTTACACTGATAATGCATGGTGATTAAACTCTAAAAAATTGTGTGTGTGTATATATGACCATAGACTGAAAGCAAATTTCTGGGAAATAACCATTTAAAGCATTACTGGTTTTTTAAATACTGGGAAATAACCATAGTCTTTCAACGTTAAAATTTCAAGATTTTTTTTAACGTTAATTGCTTCAGCCTTTCAACATGAATATTGTTGCAGACCGGGTGATTAATATATATCTACTTTTATTTTATAATCTACCGCGTCTAGTAGTGCTTACAACATACGAATTTTGTCTTGTGTTTCTGTATGTATTTTAAAAGTTATTATTAATTTTAATTTGTACTACATTTTATGTATCTTCAAATTTAAAATAAATTTTTAGTTAATTAAAATGTAATATATATTTATTTATTATTTAACAATTGACATTAATAAATAATAAAAAATAAAATAATGGAATATAATGTGGAGTTCAAAGAGAAACTTTAGTAAGTTTTTGGGTTGGAGAAAAAAAAATTGAGTGAATTACTTATAGTAAAAAAAGATAATATGATATTATAGATATATGAAAAATACTATTAAAAATATAATAGAGAAACTCATGTGAGTTATTCTATTGCGGGTGCCCTTAGGTAAAATGTTATGCTGTTTTTTTTTTTAAGGTTTTTAAAACCGCTGCAAATATATTAAGATTTACTGTGTTAACTTATTGTGCGTTTCAAAAAAAAATTAGCCCCCCTTTTAAAAAAAAAAATTGCTTCCCCAAAACGTTCTCGGTCTCTTTTCACTCAACCTCTCTTTTGCGTTCGTTCATTCTCTCATAGGTTTTCATCTCAGACGTCACAGGTTTTCCTCTTTACCTGTTTTCTATTAGCATTTGGATACGTACTTTTGTTAAAGAAGTAATTGATTAATTATATTTTTATTTTTTTTCAAATTTTCAATAATTTAACGTATTTTTAAGAAGGAAGAATTTAAAAAACTATGAAATATTCATAAGGATAAACAATCAATCGTGTCATTTTGTCCAAATGACAATAAATTTAAATAAAATTGTATAGTAACAACTGTTAGAAATATTGTTAAAAAATAAAAGAAAAAAAAATACTATATCGTAGCAATAACTATTGTCCTAAAAACAAATTTCAGTAGACTTCCAGTACAATATAAAATCTAATTTGCTCCCTAAGGTTTAAACAACAGTGTGTTAAACCAATGCACTCGAGGCCAAAACATGTTGGAGTCTCACGAACAATGCTCAGAAGATTACAAAGGAGAAGAAAGAGAGAGAGGTTGAGAAGGGAAGAATTGTTCTCTTAGTATCAAGAATCTTGTTACTATTTCTTTCTATAGTGCCTAAGAAATCAAACTATTAAAAAAAATTTAAATAGCTTTTAACACACAAAAAAACTGATGGGTATGAATGAATGGTTAATTAAAGCAATTAATATGTCAATAGTAACAAAACAATTAATATGTCAATGGTAACAAAGAAATAATTAGCACTTATACGCCATTATTTCCACAATCCCCGCTAATGGTAGACAAGTGAAAGAAAAAAAAATCTAGACAAAGAAAGGTTTTTGTGCTTAAGTGTTAATATCCTAAGGATTGAATTAACACGTAGTGAGGTGAGGCAACACTTTATGTCCAAGAAGTGAATTACTTTTGAACTTAATGGACTTAAGACGAGACCCTCACAACACACACTTTTAATTTAGGTCATGATAGCTCAGCGATTAAATATTTTGCACAATAATTTAGGCCTTTGTATATATGCACCTTGGGTTGCTCATGAGTGCTCTAGAAAGATAGCCTAAGTCATTCATGAAAGGTGGTCTGTGCCTTCCCACTCACGTAGGTAGATACATCAAGTGTATCTCTATAGCACCACCTATACTAAGGGCTATGTATCTATTAAGAGCTTATGGCTCAACCTCACATTAAGTACTACCACTTGCTATAAGGATAAGAAGTGTAGTGCATAGGAGTATATATGGCTTTGTTTGACTACTAATTAATGTCTACCATACTTTTCTCCACTCATGGTTTTAAGGCCATCCCTCTCGACATATCCAAGACAATTTTCTTGGGAATCCTTTTGTAAGAGGATTTATAAGATTTTTCTCACTTTTCACAAACTTAAGTGAAATATCAATAATTTAATTATGTTTTCTAACAACATTTTATCTCATATGTGTTTACCTTCTCTTACCATTATAGGTACTATTGTTATTAGTCACACCAATTGCAACTTGTGAATCACAATTGAGATATAAAGGTGGTGTAGGTCTCCCCCACAATGATATATTAGCCATTAGGCTCTCAATTACTCTGCTTCTTGATCCACTAGTAGAACTTGTCTCATCGTTGTCTGAAATCCATTTTTAGTCACAAAACCCTTCTAAGATAGCTAAAAGAGTAATTGAAATGTAAACTCCAATCCATAGTACCTTTTAGATACTTTAGAAGACGCAAAGCATTCCAATGATCATTATTAGGATTATTAGTATATCTACTTAATCGACTTAAAACATATGTAATGTCAGGTCTAGTATAATTCGTAAGAAACATGACATTACCAATTATTTTTGTATACTCAGACTGAGAGACATAGGTTGTACTATTTTTTTCTTAATATGAATGCTCAAATGATGTTCTAGTAGACACAACATCAAAACTATTGATTTTTTAATATTTTTTTTTCAACATAATGAGCTTGACATAAAGAGAAACCTTTTTTAGTTTTTCACATTTTAATACCCAAAATCACATAAGTTTCTCCTAAGTCATTCATCTCAAATTTGGTACTTAAAAACTCTTTAATTTCGATTACCACTTTCAAATAGGTTCAACATATCAACATATCATCCACATATAAACATATAATAACATAATTAGAATATACCATTTTTACATACACACAAGACAAGTATTTACTACAAAACCAGAATTCTCCAATGTGTTATTAAATTTTTCATTCCATTGTTTTGGTGCATGTTTTAAGCCATACAAAGATTTTCTAAGCTTACATACTTTGTGTTCTTGTCTCAACACAATGAAGCCTTCTAGTTGCTTCATGTAAATTTCATCTTTTAAAAATTCACTTCAAAAAATAGTCTTTACATCCATTTGGTATATAACCAAGTTATGGATTGCAGCCTAAGCTATTAAAGCACGCATAGTAGCAATTTGGTTACTCGTGAATAAATATAAAAAAAAGTCTATACTCTTTTTCTGAGTAAAACCCTTGATAACCAATAAATACAACATTAATCATTTTAGGACCTATGTTTGTTCTTTTGAAAACTGATAGTCCACCTTTAACTAAACACCCTTACTTTTATCTAATTTCTTATGAAGGTTATTATATAACATGCAATTAATATAGCTTCTCAAAGATATCTTGTTTGGTACATAATTCAAACCAAACCAATTCAATATATATATATACATATGTATATATATATACATATGTATGTATATGTATATGTATGTATGTGTATATGTATGTATGTATATATATATAATAATAAATCAAAATTTGTCAAATAGTCTTTAACTACATCTTTGCATACTAGATAATTTTTTTTTTGCCAAATAATAAATCAAAATTTCTCAAATAGATTTTGCAAATTCATTTGATACAAAGAGATTGAAAAAAAATTTATTTGGCATATAATTAAAGGGATGACGACATACCCGTTTGTTATGTTTTCCATAAAATTTGGTTACCTTAATTGCAATCCCCATAGCCTCATTACTTCTCTAAAAAGCAATTGTTAGTGCATCTTTGAAACATAGCCAATCTCGAGTTGCTCAAAGATGAAGAGCAGCCTTTGTAACCATTCCTTGTAGTTAGTTCCATCAAAGAGTTCGAGTTTTCACATATCAAACAAGACATTCTTATTAAGAAACAAATCCATTAGAACAATTCGTACAGTCAAAAGAAAGAAAAATAATTTTCTTTCATATTGTTAGAAATATTGTTAAAAAATAAAAAATAGGAAAAGAAATATTGTGTTGTGGCAATAACCATTGCCCTAAAAGAAAATTTCGATGAACCTCCGGTACAACTCAAAATTCGACTTGCGCCCCAAGGTTTACACAATAGCGTGCTTGAACCCTTGCACTTGAGGCCAAAACACGTTGGAACCTCACGAACAATGCCCAGAAGAATACAAAGGAAAAGAAAGCAAGAGAGAAAGATTGAGAAGTAGAGAATTGCTCTCTTGGTATCAAGACTCTTGTTATTCCTTTATATAGTGCCTAGGAAATCAGACTGTTGGAAAAATTTTAAATAGCTTTTAACACAAAAAACAAAACTTATGGGTGTGAATGAATGGTGTCGCAACCGGGGTCACGACAAGATGGCAAAAAAAAGAAATAAAGTCAAAGGAGTCATCACCAAAGTTTATTAAGGAAAATCTTGGAAAAATCCTTTAAAAAAGAAGAAATAGCCTTTGAAACCAAATATAGGTTCGGGAGTTGGTTACGCATGGGAAAAGTGTTAGCACCCTACGATGTCTATCTTAAAGACGGTTATCCCTAATTAAATGCGCAAAATTAGATAGCTTCAAAAATATTTATTTTCCCTAAAAAATATTTGCAAAGAATTTTAGAAAATATTTATTTTGAAAAGAATTAATTTTTATTTTATTTTTTTGATATCGACAGGGGTGAACCCCTGCTCCTACATATCCTCACGTACAATAAAGAATCAGACTCACGTAGTTCTTTGAGTAGAAAAATGTTTTGTTGGATTTTTTATTTTTTATTATTTTAAAAGGTTTACTTGATAATCAAATAGAAAATGCATCCAAAATGGTCATCAATACACCTTTTAAGGTTTTTTTAGCAATATCCAAATAAGAAGTGCATCCAAAATGATTATTATTAAACCTTTATTAAAGAAAAAGTTTGTTTTAATTTTTAGAATTCTTATTTAAAAAAGGCTTTTACGATAACCAATTAAGAAGTGCATTCAAAATGGTTATCATTTCACCTTTTAAGATTTTTATAATAGTTAAACAGAAAGTGCATCCAAAATGACTATCATTAAAACTTTTGTTATGTTTTTATAAAAATATTTGTATTATATATATTATAAAAGCAAAAAATGATAACTAAATACAAAGTGCATCTAAAATGGTTATCATTAATATTTTAAAATTTTAATAATGTCCAAATAGAAAGTGCATCTAAAATGACCATTATCAAGTTTAATTATTTATTTTACTTACCCATTTAATATTTTTTTTACTGAAGAAAACTAATAATAAACGGATTCAAAGATTACAATTACCATTAGTCCTAAGACATAATTATTATAAGCAAACATTTAGCAGTGACGCTTAAACATTATTACCGTATTTTATTTTATTATAATAAGAGATCCTGGTTTCCTTTAGCTTAAAAACGCGATACAATTGAAAAGGAAGCTCTCTAAAAATTAATGGGCTAAGCTCCTGTTTTCTGACACATCTAAAAGAACACAAAGACAAAAAACATTAGGCCCAAGCCCATGTTTCGCTACTGCAGAAAGGGGTCCGGGGAGCGCATGGGGCACATAGCCTTTCCTCAAGAAATGAGGTCTTGAGCCCTAGGGGAGATCCATGCCGCCGCTGCAAAGGAAAAGGGGGCGAGATCGGAGGCTCAAAGAGATGCAACTCACACACGCCGGTGGTGCGGCGGAGGCGCCGTTTAGGCACGACGGCGGCACGACGATGGACGGAGGGTAGCAGAAGCACTGAGGAAAGTCTGCGTCGAGGTGTTTGGACTGGCGCATCGCGGAGGCGACAATGGCAAGGCGATGGCAGCGTGTCAATGGCGTGAAGGGAGACGGTGGTCTGCACCTTCAGGGCGCGGTGGTTGTAAAAGGCACGGCGATGATGGGTCGCCGACGTGAGTTCACGTGGTGACAATTGAATGTGTTGCAGAGATCCGCTAGGTGGAGCAGCGAAAATGCAGGGACATCGCTGCTCTAGCTTTTTTTTTCGTTTTTGTTATAATTTCTATTTTGATTCATTCCTAATCTGTGATTTTGGATCCGTATGTATGTTAATCTAGTATTGTGCAGCTTGTATGACATTGTGGTGTCTGAATATGTAATTGCATTCATTTGTGGTGCATGAACGCAAATTGAGTTTATGCACAATGATCTAGTTCTCTATGGAATGAATATGCAGTGTATGTGTCATAATGTGCTTGGAGTGTAACATATGAAGAAATATAATCTGTGAGAGAGTGTGCAGAGAAATCGTGCGTGTGCTTTGTGAATCCGTGGTGATGTATATTTTAGTGGAAATGCAGTGCGTGATGCAAATGAAGGAAGAAGAGGCACCAGGGGCAAATGTATGATGCAATCAATACTCGCAATGATGTTTGTAACGAGCTCAATCAAAACAAACAATATTTCTTCTCTTTAACTACGGATCCACGGAAGTATCAAAATTGAAGCATAACAAAAATTTCATGCAAATACTGGAAACACAACACAAAAAGAAAGCAAAAGGAAGAAAGAAAATTTTACATGGTGAAAGGAAAAGAGAGAGACTAAGAATTATACCTCCACAAGTTTTTAGTTAGCCCCAGGTATTAACCAGCTTTTGGAGGCAGAGTGGTGATTTTTTTAAAAGAAAATTTGTAGGTGAGAGTTTGTGAAAAATGTGTCCTTTCAAAAATTTCTTTATGCTTTATTTATAAACATTTTGGTCTTTCAAACTTGCTCTGCAAGTTACTGTAATTTGCTTTGCAAGTTTTTCTAAAATTTTTATTATTTATGTTTTTTTTTCTTCTTTTTATACAAAATTAGGCCAAGGGGTACCAGTTCAAATCTTTTTATTTATAATTTCTTCTTTTATTTTATTATTGGGTCATAATTGCTAGCCCAAACTTTATTCTTATTAGTTTTTATCTTTTTCTGTCTCTCATTTTCATTTATAGGCTGGAAATAGAATAACCCAATATTATTATTATTATTATTATTATTATTATTATTATTATTGTTTTCTTTTATATTTACTTTTATTATTTTTCTAATTACTCGGATAAAATTGAGTGTTCACAAATGACTAATTAAAACAATTAATATACCAACAGTAACAAAGCAATTAATATGCCAATAGTAACAAAGAAATAATTAGTACTTATATGTCAGTATTTCCACAACATCTTGATATTATTATTGTCTCAAATCACTAATTTTTTAATTTTCTTTATAGTAGGTTCATCGTCTAAAAAAAATATTTTGTTAAGTAGAATTTCACAATATCAATAAATAAAACTCAACTTTGCAATATGGTAAAAAAAATAAATTATTGACTCAAAAGATAAATAAGTAATGTAATATAATTTCTTTAAAATATCATATATGGGCGATGTTAATGATATATAAATGTATTAGTTATAATAACATATACATCTATTATAGAATAAGTTGTAGGATTTTTCCATTTTAAATCAATACTAACTCATATTTTTTCAATATTAAAAAATTTGAAAATGTAATATCAAGTGATAACTATCATGTTAGCAATTTTCATACAAAACAAAATATTTGTATTCTTCATGTTCTGATATGTTCTTTTATTAACTATTGTATTAGTTAATATATTGAATATTTCATACTTATAAATGACATTTTGTGAGTTATTATATAGTTATTTAAATACCAAGAATTTATTGATAGTGAGTTGTGCAAAGAATTGAGAAAAATTTTTGCAAGGCAAATAATTATTCGATTTTTTTATTTTTTTATTTCATCGGTATGTTTTCTTATGGATTAGCTAAAAATAATGATAAAATACACTTATTTTTTGTATGATGAAGGGAAATAAAATTTATTCCTGAAATACAATCACTATTTAATTTTTCAATTAAGAAAAATTTGAGGATGATAAAGCAATAAATATGTATAAATAAATAATATATTTCATTTTAGTTTTAATATATTTCATAATTTTCAACACATTGATAAGGCCTTAAAACACATCAAGACAACGATTATTCTTAAATTTTAATTATATTAGTTCATTATGTTGACAATTATTATATTCATATATACTTAATGTTCTTAATGATTCTTACTCATAATTTCATCATTTTTAATAAATTTTAATTAATAGTATAAAGTATATTAAAAAGAGTGTGTCAGTAGCATTTATTTAGAGATAAGATAGTTGAAAGATAAAATGAAAAGAGAAATGTTAACAACATACTCTGTAACATACTTTTAAATATACTCTTTATTATTAATTAAAATTTATTAGAAAATATAAAATTTTGTGAGTCTCATTTCTTATTTAATAAGTCACACTTATAATTTTATAGTTATTAATAATTTTAATCAACAAAAAAGAAGGTGAAAAGAGAGTGTTAAAAAAATTAAAAATAGAATAGACCTGAAATTATCAATTTGCATGAAACATATTTTGTATCACCGTATTTTCAATTATATTCCTACCTTTATTTATTAAATATTTTTTTATCCTAAATAAAAATGAAAGTAGATTCAACAATAAGTTTGAAGAATGAACAAAAGTTCACTGAGGAGGAGATTTTGGAAGCCATTAAGCAGATGCATCCAACGAAGGCACCGGGTCCTGATGGCACACCAGCTTTGTTCTATAAACACTTCTGGATATTGTTGGCCAGGATGTGTTAGAACAAGTCCCGCATATTCTGAATGATGGAGGTGAACTTCAGGTATAAATAAAACCCATTGTTCTCATTCCCAAGATTAAAAGTCCTATGCATGCGAGTGAGTTTAGACCTATTAGCTTGTGCAATGTTATTTTTAAAATTGTGAGAAAGTCCATAGCTAATAGACTGAAGAAAATTCTACCGTATATTGTTGGGGAAAATCAAAGTGCCTTTGTTCCTAATAGGCTGATCACTGACAATGATAGGGTGGACTGGGGTTTTTTGGAACAGGTCCTAATTTCTATGGGTTTTCCTATTGAGTAGGTGGCTCTTATTATGAAATGTGTTCAACTGTCTCCTTTTCAGTGATGGTTAACGGATGCCCACATAGAGAATTTAAGCCACAAAGGGGACTTAGATAAGGTGACCCCTATCACCTTACCTTTTTATCCTTTGTGCTGAAGCCTTGTCTGTTATGTTAACCAGATCAGCGAATCAAGGAGTGTTACATGGAATCAAAGTCTCTAATTCAGCACCATGATTTCTCATTTTTTGTTTGCAAATGATAGTATTATTTTTTCAAGAGCCACAACAGAGGAGGCAGCTTATATTTCGAATATTCTAAAGGCCAGTGAGGAGGCTTCTGGACAAAGATTTAATTTTGCAAAATCTGAACTTTCTTGTAGTCGAAATGTGCATAGTACCAGGTTTAATGAGCTTACAGTGTTGTTAGGTGTAAAGGTTGTGGAAAGTCATGACAGGTATTTGGGGCTTCCTACACTAATTAGAAGGTCCAAGACTCAGATTTTTAAGTTTGCCGGGGAATGAGTTTGGAAGAAATTAAAAGGTTGGAAGGAGAAGGCACTGTCAAGGGCAGGTATCCATACCTACTTATGTGATGAGCTGCTTTTTGTTACCACAAGCTATTTGCAACGAGATTGAAAGTCTTACAGCACATTTTTTTTGGGGTGGAGATGTTTAGGAAAGGAAATTGGAAAAGACTGTCTAGAAATAAAAGGAAGGCGGATCGGGGTTTCACTTTGTTAAAGCTTTTAATATTGGTTTACTAGCGAAGCAATGGTGGAGGATCATAGTCAATGAGGGGACCCTAATGGCTCGGGTTTTAAAGGCAAGATATTTTCCCAAAAGTCTTTTGGGAGGCATCGAAGGCATATAAGCCTAGCTATATGTGGTCCAGTTGGAGGCTAGGTGGGTGCTAGAAGATGGGTGCCAATGGAGACTTGGCAATGAGAGAATGGTTAAGGTATTGAAGGATAAATGGGTACCTTCTCTACCGGGGGAGCGAATACCATCTTATGAAGGAGGGTTGGTGGAAGAGGACATGAAAGTGTGTGATCTTTTTGGGGATGATCTGGGATCATGGAACCACGGGTTGATTGCTAATCTTTTTTCCCCTTTTGTTGCAGCTAGTATTACAGCAATTCCTCTAAGTTTGTTTATGATGGAGGACTGTCTTTTCTAGAAGCATACGACGAATGGTATTTATTCTGTTAAATCTGGGTACCATTTGGCACGTATGAGAAACTATCCTGTGGAGTCCTTGTCTAACCAGAGTGATGAGGTTTCGAGGATGATCTGGGGAGCTACTGCACTGCCAAAATGTAAGAACCTTGTGTGGCGGGCTTGTGCTGAGATATTAGTAAGGAGAAACTTGGTAGGGAGGAATATTTTTGTGGATCCATGGTGTCCTTTATGTGAACGAGAAGAGGAGACAATCTTACATGCTTTGGTAGATTGCCCTGAAGTCCAACGAATATGATTTGCATTGCCCCTAAATCTGCAAATATAGCCTGGAAGATATAATAATATTCAGGATTGGTTAGTGGAGGTGGTTCCACAAGTGGATGATAGGGGAAAATCAATATTACTTACTCTAATGTGGGTTATTTGGTGGGCCAGAAATCAGTTTGTTTTCCGTCAATAGAAGCTGGAGTGTGGCCAATGTAGGGACAAGTCTGGGGTTGGTTGTGCGAGATCATATGGGGCAGGTAATTGCATCTACAACTAAGTTTACAGAGGTGGTGATGAGTCCCAGGGAGGTTGAGACTTTTGCTTTGAGGTGGAAGGTTATTATGGTGGCTGATTTGTGTTTAACAGGAGTGGTGTTCGAGACGGGTTATTTGCAGCTCTTTTAATCATGGAACAATAAATCTGTGTAGGGAAGAGATCTGTTTTATGGTCTAATTGAAGGCTCGTTGCAAATTCCCAGCTCAACCTTGTGTTTACTAAATGACAAGGAAATCAGGCTGCACATAGTTTAGCTTCTTTGGCCTTTTCTTATCTAGATAGATGTTGGATTGAGGAGGTCCCCAATCAGCTGGATCAAAACTACATGTCCGTCACTGCCCTCTCCTAACGTGCATGCCTCTGTATCCTCGTCTTGACATGATCCTCGAGGGTTCCAGCCGTTTTGGTAAAGAGCTGGTTCTTGAGGGTTCCAGCAGCTTAAAACTGCTGCTGGATACTAGGTCGACGGGAAGTTCGAGCGTAAACTACTTCATTCCCCTTGAGAAGCTTCACATTCAAAATTGCAATCATCTAGAGAATCTGTCCAATGCTTTCCAACATCTGAGCTCACTCCAGCATCGTACCATTGAGAACTGTGCGAAGATTAATCTTGACGGCGACGGCTATCGCTATGGCTATAGCAGCAATCAATGGGAGGGTCTGAGAAGCCTGCGTTTTCTCATGATAAGGGAAATTCCAATGCTCAGGTCCCTTTCGTTTGGCGACAGCGTTACCACTCTGCGAGAACTCGACCTTCATAACTGTCATGGATTAACTTTCATTTCGGATAGCATAGGCAAACTCACCTCACTTCGGGGACTGGAGATTTCTAAGTGCAACAAGTTAATGTCGCTGCCCATAGCAATGAAAGATCTCTACTCTCTACAAACCTTGCTCATTTTGGACCGCCACTGGTTACTGCCAAGGTGTCAACGGGACACCGGCGACGACTGGCCACAAATTAGTCACATAAAACACATTCAAGTGAAGTGAAGTTTTCAAGACTTAAGCAGGGACAGGTCCAGCTTGTTCTTGTCTGGGTAAGTACTCATTGAACTCTCCTCACTAGTGAACGTATACAAGGTTGGATTGGAAAATGCACAAATTAACCAGTTCAATATACTCGTGAACTCTCCTTACTTGATATTTCATGTAACACCACCCAGCTCGTTTAATTTGGGCACCAGGCAATAGGCACTTGGGACTAGTCAACTAATTATTAAAATCGATTGTTTGTGTTTTCATTCTAGTCGTATGATTTGTTTTGGGTACTTATTCTGCGCTATTACATTGTCTGATGTTCAGGTTTTCTCAAGTGCGAAGTTGATGATGGATGAGCACGCTGAATTCTGGTCTACATTTGATGATAATCCTGTTGTAAGAAGATAAAGTGCTTCCTCCAAGAGAAACCAAGAATTTTCTTTTAGCATTGGCTTGTTCTATTTTTGTAAATTTATTGAGCCTATTTTTGCTCATGTGTGGATTTTTTTAATTTTTTTTTATGAGTGGATTTTATTGAGACTATTTTAGCATGTGTGGACTTTTTGATCATGTGTGAGATTTAGTTTATGAATGTAACATAAATTATTAGTAGTAGTAGTAGTAGTAGACTAGTAGTAAAATAGATAATACTTTTCAACTCCCAAATTGTGAATTAATCATACAAAACATTGGACACTCATTGGGGTCTCTATACCCAGAAAGAGATATATGATATAATAAAAGAGAGAGATAGAAATAAAAGAAGTTTCTATACACAAAGAGACAGAGAGATGATATAATAAAAGAGAGAGATAGAAATAAAAGATCAAGAGAAATATTTATAGATATGATAAATAATATAATGTTACAAGATAAAAATAGAAAAAAAAAGTTGAAAAATGTCAAAAGAATATTCACACTGTTGTCCAAAAATCACAATTGTTAATCATATTTGAATAAGAAAATTTTTAAACCATGAGAAGTAAATATCCCTAAGCCAAGGTATAAGAATACCAATTTACATCCCAATAATGTTATGTTAGAACAAAATGCAGCAGTTCCTTCAATTTACTATTGTTATTTTGAGTTCACATTCTTTGAAGTAAAATGGTACAATATTTAGTAAAGTAATAAGATTATTGGCCCATATAATACTTAAACTATAGAACTTATCACACCTAATCCATTCTTTATATACACCCATATTATTTCCATATCATTTAAGTAAAAAATAACTTTAAAGTTCATCTCAGTTCTTATAATATAAATTTATAGTTATATTTTAAGAATGAAATAAATCCTATATATTCTCTCTTTCTTATGATTATATATAGTTATATTATTCTTATTTTATAACGTGTATTTTATAAACTTCTATATCAAATCAATTTTTCTATAATTAGTTATCTAATTATAAAAGATATTTAACTTTTTAAGTTATTTTAATTATTATTTGAATTTATTCAAACAATGTCAATTATAATAAAATGTTTATAAATAGTTATCAAAATAATAAAATTAAAACATATAAATACATATATTTTTATACTTTAATTTATAATATTTTATTAAGAATAATTTTTAAGCTATCATAAAGCATACCACACATGATTCATTCTTTATACACACCCATATTGCTTCCATTTCATTTAGAGTAAACATATTAACAATATATTTATAGGTGTTTAAATTTTAGTAAGCAATTATTTTTTTTACAATCCACTCAAAAATTATTTTAAATGATTATTGTCTTAAAATAAACACGTACAAATTTATTATCATTAGAAAAATGTTGTTTTATATATATGTTGTTAAGTATTTTAATTCCTTTTATTTGTAAATAATATTATTTGAGGAAAATGAATAAATTATCATTAAAGTATGTATTTTTGACATATTTTTTATTTGATAAAAAAATTGATAGCTTAAAAACTATTCTTAAAAAGATGGAAAATTTTCTTAATGTATTAAAATGTGTTACTAACATTTTTTTCAAATAAAAATATTTTAAATGTTTTCATCTTAGTTGAATTGATATGTTAACCTTTTATATTTTATAAAAATGATTTTATAAAAAGATCACGTACAAAGTTGAAAATGTTTCTTGATTAGTAAATAGATATGATTATTAATAAACTAATTTGTTCGTAAAGTTATTTATCAAATTAATGTAAGTGTGATTTTGTAATTTATGCATAAAAAATCTATTACATTTACATAAATTATTCAAGTAGAATGAAAAAACAATTAAATAACGACAAAAAGGAATTAATTCAAGTAATATATGTTTTACTTTCTTTAAGTAATATTTGAGTTCAAGTTTTGTGTATTGAAAAAAAAATCTACTAGAAAAACAATCCAATTATGTTAAAAATATTTTGGTTCGAACAAAATTGAGTCGTGAAAATGAATCTAGTTTGATTGAATATTATAATCAAAATTATTACTATTTTCGGTCTTTTATATAAGCAACAAATAGGAGTATTTTTTGGCCTAATTATAAGCAACATGAGATGTATTAATTGTTATTTTTTTATATCCTTAATTTATTGTAAAGTCTTTTAATGAGATATTCACTCATTCTCCATGCAAGTGAGTGCATTCTTTGGCATATTAACATTATAAATTACACTCATTGGGTGAGAAAATTATTTCTTGAATTATGAGTAGTATCATTAAATATAATCACCATTTAAACTATTTAATTTTATGGGTATTTTTGGAATAAAATTTAAATTTATGATATTATTAATTAAAATTAACTAACTTAACTCTTTTATTGATTTTGATGAATCAGTTATTTGTTACTTATATAAAGGACCGAAAGTAGTACTAAATTATATTAGAAGCCACAAAGTTATAATTTACATAACAAATATTTTGTGTATTGTATGGACATCTACAAATATACATGAAATGTGAAAATTATAAATTTAAAATATTTGACGAAAATATTCTATTCTTAATAAATGACTATAAATTAAAATATAAAAATATATGTATTTGTATGTTTTAATTTTAATTGTTATTTGAATAATGATTAATAAACCCTTAATTGAGGTGTTTAACATAGGAGAATTAGGTGCAGTATGGAATTAAATGGTTAGTTTTATGCCTACAATTGACCCACTTTTCTCTACATTTGCATGGGATGGGAAAAAGAACTATAGCTGGAGCAAAAATTAAGAAAATGTGCTTTTGCGTAAAAAGCATGACCGTGCTTTTCAAAGCGCACAGTCATGCATGTCAAAGCATAGCCATGCATGCCCATCAGGCTTGGAGGTGAACACAAAGCCAAAGCACGGTCATGCTTCACCAGGCACGACACTTCTCCAAATTCAAATCCCCGCTTGCGGAAGGAAGCATGGTCATGCCTGGAAGTCACGCTTTTCCTTCTGAAAACCAACATGGCCTTACTACATAGTGATGCACAACCATGCTTACCAATGCACAGTTGTGCTTGTCAAAGCACAAGCACAACCGTGCTTACCTCTGCACCCCTTATTATTTTAAAATTATTATAAATAGGAAAGGGGGGAATAAAGGCTAATATCAGTTTTTGTGCGAGAAAAAGACCCCAAACTTCAAAAGATGACTCTTGGACTATCGAACCACGTAGAGAGAGACTAGAGGACTTTTTTGCTGTACAGGATTTCTTCCTTTATTTCTCTATGTTGCCAATTGTAATTGTTTGTTCCTCTATTATCATGGATAGCCAAATTCCTAATTAGGGTTGTGGTGAAACTTGTACGTGGAACCCCTTTTGTTTAATTTTAATTGAATCCCCTTTTTGTTCAGTCAAATAAATTATCCTATTGCTTGAATTCTTATTAGGAAGTGATCGCTCTTAACTTACGATAGTTGATTAGATGTTTGGTGACCGTGCCTCAATTAATTAATAAACCTACAAAACAATTGGGTTTAGGATTATTGTATGATCAATCATTAACCTTAAACTTGTGATCAGGTTAATTAATTTAATTAATCATCCTCTTCGTGCCTTATGCTTTCCTCGGGTTAGGTTTTCTACATGAATAAATAGGAAATTAATTTGGGGGAAAGTATTCACAGCTCATGATCAATAATTGGGAATAGAATTTGAAGAAGGAAGATTTCTTTTGCAAAATTGATTAAGATTCAATTGGCATTAAATTAAAAGGAAAATACGAGTACAGGGGAAACCATAACTCTAAGCTTTCCCATCACTAAGTATCATTATTTTAACTTCTGTTTGCTAGTTTGTTTAATGCAACAACCTTCTATGAATTAAAATCACCCAGACAATATAAGAATTTCCTAGAACAGGTACTCCTAATCAGTCCCTTAGGTACGATATCTGAACTCATGTCCTTTGTTACTGTCGCGATAAGGTACGTTTTTCCTTAAGCGTATTTTATTATAATTAACGTTCTTTGAATAAATTTAAATATTAATTAAAATAATTTAAAAATTTAAATATCTTTTATAATTTATATTAAATGATTTATATCAAATTAATTTTTTTTATATAAAATACATGTTATAAAATATAATAGTATGACTATATATAAACACAAGAAAGAAAGAATATAAAGAATTTATATAATTTTATATTATAAGAATTGAGATGAACTTTAGAGTTATTATAAGAGAGAATATAAATTTAAATTTATATTATAATTGAGATGAACTTTAGAGTTATTTTTTACTTAAATGAACCGGAAATAATATGGGTATATATAAAAAATGGATCAAGTATGATAGGTTCTATAGTTTAAATGTTACACAAGCCAATAATGTTGTTACTTTATCAAATACTAGTACCATTGACCATTCTACTTTAGACGATTTGAACTTTGTTATTTTCCTTGAAATATTAAAGTGGCCAAATGCCCTATATAGAATCTTAAGTTAATTAATTTATTATAGAATCTAATCTTAATTTTTTTTACGTGTCAATTTTTATATGCATAACTCCTCCAAGTTTGATAACATGTAAAGCCTTCGCTTTCTCCCCCTGCCAAAACTCATAGTTATCTCTATTATTAACCTAAACTAGCTTGTGTTTTAGTTCGTACATTATACACGATAACAAGGTTGATCTTAATATTTTATGAGCCTGGGGCGAAACAATAAATAAGGCTGCCTTATATATAAGTATTCAAAAATGTAAGTATATATCGCATAAAAAATATACACTTAATTTCATTAAAAACAATATGTTTTATTACATTTAATGAATAATATAGTTTTAACAAAACTCAAAAAGATATATCACATTTTTTAATCAATTTACTCATATATTATCGTCTATCATTCAATTTACGTCCCATCCCCCCTCCCCAAAAAATTACACAAATATCTATATATAAGGCAACGCCCCAAAAGGACCAAAAAAAATAAAACACATACACACAATATGTATATATAATTTTTCAATAATAATTTTATTCAAATTTATTTCTTATAACTCCTCCATTTTCTTTTTCTTTCTGTTTCTCTCTTCTTTGCTCATCACATCTCTCATTACATCTCACATTTTCTCTCTATCCTCTCCCTATCTCTTTTACCACTCAAAATGAAGAAAACCTCCAAAAAGTATACAACCATCATTTTCAATATTTTGTTAAGGTCTCTTTATTATTTTTCCTAAATGTTTCTTAATAAAAAAATTAAAGGAATATTATTTCATTGTTTGAAGCAAAAAAAATATATTGTTTTTATTATTCTCAACTTAAAATTTAATTTTTCTTGAACAAAAATTGAGGGTTAAATATGCTTTTAAAATTTAAACATGATATCTAAATATAATAAAGATTTCCTAATTTTTGTTTAATTTATATAATTTGGGTTTTCATAATATGTGGTCAATTATTATGAATTTTTTTAGTTGTTGGTTAAATTTAATATATTAGTTTTAAAATTTTAATTTATTTTAATTTAACTTTTATATATGGTCCCCTCAAAGAAAATATTATAGCACCATCAACAAACATTTTAAGCTTATTACCATATGTCCATTATGTAACAACCCAAATTTTGAGTATTAGAAATAAACCATAAGGAAACCTTTTTAGGACTCTAATATTATATAAAGAATACCTTAGGTGTTATTTTCTTCTTCTTTTTCTTATTGTTGTTGTTGTTGTTGTTATTATTATTACTACTACTACTACTATTCTTGTTATGACTGTGGTATGGTTGTTGCTATTTGATAAATCTATACTATATGTAGATTTATAGAGCATTTTTGATTTGTTTTAATGCATTAATTTGGTAAACTTTAGGAGAAAATAACCCATATGTATACAATTTCTTGTGGTTCATGTTTTGAATGGTTTAAATGGAAAAAATTATGAATACACTGATTTTGTTGGGTTTTAATGTAGGAAAAATGAATACTAGTGAGAAGCTTCAAATTACTGATTCCGACTTCAACCTTTCCTCCTTGTTCGAGTCACAACTCAGACTATAAGAATGTAATTAAAGTGATCTTGGCCTATATGGAAAGCTTAAACATAAATCTACACTTTCCATGAAGAGAGTTTGACAAGATTCATCATGGATCATAGAGAAAATGAAGCTTGAAGTTGGCAATTGACGTTTTGTCTTGACATCACTAACATAAGTGCAGTGTTTTGAGTATATCTCGAGTTGTAGATATCTAAACGATGTGAGACTAGTGCCATTTTTTCAAGGACAAAATTATCTACAACTTTCATGAAGACAATGAAAACCAGTTTTGCTTGTATCACTCGCAATAGAAGCAAAACTAAACCAACACTACACAAATCTACTCAGCATGAGTGTGTCATGCTCTCAGCGTGAAATCAAACCACCGTGCCCTTGCTCAGCGTGAGCAATCCATGCTTAGCATGAGTGCAATACCCCTCCACTAGTCCACATTCAAGCTCAATGAGCGCAAGGGCCGCTCAGTGTGCCTACATACTATTGGGTGCTCTTTTAGGCTTGACACGCGAAAAATAAATGAAAAGTTTTTTGGAATCAGTTTAAAAAGTGAAGAAAGCCTCTCTATTATTTATTCTTTGACAATTCTAAGAACCAAAAAGGAGGAAGAGCCCGAAGACTCAACCTACAGCTTTGAACCTTAGAAACTTGGGTTCGAATTCTTAAGGTTTCATGGTTTTTTTATCTACTTTCTTTTATCTTTATTTTGTTTTGGGCAACTCTATGAGTTTCTAAGCCCTTTTTGGTTAGGTCAAGATGAACCATGATTGGAATCCTTTGTAATTTGTTTTTTCTTCTAAACCTTCTAATTATTAATGCAATTTAGTTGTTAATTTTGTACTTAATGCTTTTTCTATGCGTGATACCCATAAGAAATTGATTTGTAATTCAAACCTTGCAATTGGGAAATTGGGGTTTGAATCGTTTCATTTTATCAACCACATAATTCTTGAACGTAGGGATAGGAAGAGAGGTTGTATGCCTTCACATTAATTTCTTGCTCTTAATGCTTGTGACTAAGTTTGCTCGCCTAAGGGATTAAGGTGTGAAATTAGGAACAAAGGGTTTACCGCCTAAGGAATTAGGGTTGAGTTAATTTAGATAAATTGAAGATAAATTGCCTAATAGGAACGGGTTTAGAAAGGAAAGAAATCACATAAGGAGATAATCACGATGGATTTTGAAACCTAACTGCTTTTGCTCATCAATTTTCTAAATAACTCTTTATTGCATTCTTGTTTTTTTTTCTCTTTAATTACAAAAACTACAAAAATTCTTAATCTTTCTTTAATTCATAAACACGCAAGTAATTAGTTGGTTAAATTAAGATTAAACCACAATCCTTGTGGAGACGATAACTATACTTTTCACTTTATTACTTGTACGAACGATACACTTGCAGTGATCCTAACACTATTATTGTTGTTGTTGCTATAGTATTATTATGGTTATTAATATCCTAGTGCTAGGAATTAGTATGAATGAGATAATAGAACCCAAGATAACATCTAAGGCCCAATAAGGGACTTAAGCTCACCAAGCCACACACCCACCATGTTCTATAAGAAGGGGAGTTGGAGAGAGATTAGGGTTAGTTGTCAAAAATAGGAAAAGGAAAAGAAAGAGAAAAGAAAAGAAGAAGAAAAAACCTAGGCAACCCTCTTAGGGATTTGGCAATCACCTCCAGGTGAGTGCAGCCGCTTGCATGTTCCCATTTCTCCATAATTATATGAATCCTAATTATATGTGTGTCTAGCATGTTTCCCCTTCCCAAAATCATATGAATCCTTATTGTATGTGTCTCTGGCATGTTTCCATTTACCCATGACTGTTTGTTATTATTTGTCTTACCTACCATAATAATTGTCAATGTTTTAAAACTCAAACTAGCCATCGACTTGGTCAGGGCACTGAGTTACTAGGTCAATGGTCGAACCAGAGGGTCACTAATTGAACTGCATGACGCGATCTCCATTAAAAAATTTGAAAATATTCATGACATGTAAATTTCATACCTATAAAATTTATTAAATTAAATTTCAATGGTGATGTATAACCCAAAAATAAATAAACAATCAACAATGATATTTAAGATGAGAGTGAAGGAAGAAAAGACTAAAGGTTACGCATTCAGGTCAAACAAACAAGAACAAGTGAATGAAGGTTATGCATTCATGTCAACACAAGAGACATTTATGTTGTATGCATACGAGCATTCACAATTTTGGTGACTATTATCATTAGTAAATAAAAAATTTTAAATATGTAAATTATATTATAAGTTGGGGGTTTTATTTTTTTTTCAATAGTTGTAGTTAAAACAATGTTGTTTTACACTTAAAAAAACAATTTTTTTTTAATTGGTCCAGGTCAACTGACCGGTTCAACCTGCCGGTTCACCAGTTCAACTGGTTAACCCACTGAGTCAAACCAGGTTGATGGCATGTCCGATCCAATCACTAGCTCAGACCGATTGCACTGCAGGTTCCCAGTCCAACTGGTAGACTGGTCGATCCTAGCCAGTTTTTAAAACACTTATAATTGTATATTTATGCCACGTGGGGTTAGGATGAGGGTTTTATACTTGTTAACGTTTATGCAAGATTGAGGGGTATTCTAATGTTTAGAAATAAGATTGTTTCTCCCTCTTTGTTTGTGTGAATATGCGTCACCTATGTTTAGGGTTTCGTGAGGGTTTTGGAATGGGTATTAAATTGTTGGGTTTAAATTATATAGTTGTTGTTGTTATTATTATTATTATTATTATTATTAATGTTGTTGTTATTGTTGTTATCATTGTCATTATTATCTCAATCTCCATAGATAAAAGATAAAGATATAGTTTATCCCAAAGATAAAAGTTAAAGATATAATTTATCTTATAGATAAAAGATAAAGATATAGTCTATCCCATAGATAAAAGATAAAGATATAATTTATCTCATAGATAACAAATAAAGATATGGTTTACCCTATAGATAAAAGATAAAGATATAGTCCATCTCATAGATGAAAAATAAAGATATAGTTTATCTCATAAATAGAAGATAAAAATTTAGTTTATCCTTTATATAAAAGATAAGGATATACTTATCCATAAGTAAAGATAAGATGTATATCTATCCCTGCAGGTAAAAGATAAGATGTATGCTTATTTCATAGGTAAGAAATAAATTGTATGTCCATCCCATAGGTAGGGGATAAACATTTGCTTATCCCTTTAGAATGATTAGGAGTGGGTGAAATTGTACCATATGTTGCAAAATGTGTATGAAAAATTTGAAATAGAAAAAGTGCACAAGAAGGGGGGGTTGAATTGTGCATTTAAAAACTTTGTCGAAACAAGTTGATCAGTATGAAAATGTTTTCAAGCGAAGGGATAAAGAGAAGAAGAACACAGAAAGTTTTATACTGGTTCACTCAACCTGAGCTACGTCTAGTCCCTTCACCCAGAAGGTATTCACTAACCAAACTTAGGTTACAAGTATTGTTCGCGGCCTCTTCAGGCTTTACAACGTAATCACCCTAGATTGCTTAACCCAAGTATTCTTTCACACCAAGCCTCTCCAGGCTTTCACAACACAAGTGTTTATACAACAGATATCAACTCACGTAGTGAGGATTTGAAAGATAAAGCTCAAGAATGCTTTGAAAAATCTTTACAAGATATAAAGATTTTTGCTATCGTCCACTGGACGCTTCTATCAGAATGTTACTAATGTCTTTTTATTCTTGTTCTTTTTCTACGTCTTGTCTATTTGCTTCTTCGTTGGTGCATGTATATATAGTCTTCAAGAAAGGATTTGTTGTAGAAGACTTTGACTTCGTTATGCAATGAGAAGCGTGCAAACTGTCCTTTCAGAGTGATCAGGCGGGGCAGCTTTTAGACTTGCACTAAAACGAAAGGTGCAGGACTGTGCTGGCGTTCTGTTTTTCTAAACATTCTTCATTCGTCTCAGCAGCTTGATAAGTTGACTTGCTTTATCTGATTTTGCTACGCTCTTGCACTAGAATGATTTTGATGTTATTTAATGCTTCAAACAATTTGAACGTTAGATCATAGAAGTAGTAATATGTTAGTTTCAAGAAAACTAGCATAAATTGGACGTTCAAAATAAAAACTTAGCCATTTGAATATATGATATTTGAGGCTTGCATGAGTTTATTCATCGGACGGTCGCCTTCAGTTTGTTCAAAAGGACGGTCCTCTTTAGCGAGTCATCTGGACGGTTTTTAACACATCTACTGGACGGTCTTCTTTAACATGTCTACTAGACGGTCTTCTTAGCTGTGACATGGTTAGTCTTTAAGCACAAACTTGAACATTAATAAGCTTGTTATCTTCAAAACATTGAGGGTTTAGATGCTTTTACGTCTTTGGTTCCAACAAAATTAATGAATATTGAGATGAGGGGCCTAACCTAAAAGCTGTAGGACACTACTTGAGAAATGTAGAATAAGATCATGAGCATTGTTTATGTGAACATGCATCATAACATTTGAGCTATGTGATGAATGAAAGTATGTAGAAATCTAGATAGCGGAGGTCGTGATGGGTTGTTTAACCCTAGCCTTGGGGGTGATTATACCAAATGTGAAAATGCTTCAATGGCCCATGCTAATCCCATGGAGTTGAAGCAAACTAGCGAAGCTTGGTAACCCCAACTAGTCGCTAGGGGATATCATTCTAGTGAAAGTGCGAAAGCCGAAGGCATCGGTACTAATGACGCTTCTTATGACCGTGTATGTCCTCCTAGTCTATTTTCCAAGAGTTTAGGTTGGTACCACATGTACATGAGAAGTAGAAGTTCAATTGCATTACATTGCATGTGCATCCTACTAATGATATGATTGTTGTTTCCGATAGTGTATTATAAAGTGAATTACATATTCTACGTTTTGCATATAAACTGTGATATCTTAAGCATGACATGAATGTTGATATACTTTAAATACCATGATTAATTGCTGAAAATGCAAATGTCTGTTATATGTATTCTATATGGTGTTGTAGTGTCCCTATGGCACTCACTGAGAGACCATGATCTCATTAGTTTAAGTTTAAATGTTTTCATATTAAACAAATTTGGGAGCAATAAAAAAGGAAGTGTTCTACATAACTTAAAGTTTTATAACTTTGCTATTTTTGCTTTAAGATTCTAGTTCCTTCTTTTATAGTTAATAACCTTTTGCTTGAAGCCTAATTGTTATGTTGAGAATTATTATGAAATCTTGTAAGGTACCTTGAGAACTCATTGTAACACCCCTACTCTTATATATTAAATTATTCGGTATTTATTTTGGAAAGCCAGATGAGAGTCTAAAAAATTTAATCCCTACGGTTATGTTCGTATTAATAAACTAAAATAGTTAGAAGTGGTTAAAAAATATTTTTAAGTCATCAATATATTTAGAATAATTACTAATAATTTAGAAAATTTTCAAGAATTTATTGAGATAATTTTTGTATAATGACAAAAATGCCCCTAGTTAACTGTAGAAACCAACTAGAGACTTTTTGACCTCAAAGAAATGTAGCAATAGCTGTGGAATATTAGAGTCGGCCACATAGTCAACACAAAAGTCTGCCAAACTGATTCTAAACTGACACAAGAATGTTTTTTTATTATTTATTTATTTTTCAGAATTATTTCAATTTGCGTTGGCCTAGTCAACACATAAATTAATTTAATTTATTTTGTTAACTTTTTTATGTTATGCGTTGGATTAGCTGACGCTTACTATTAATTTAATTTTAATTAATTTTTTTTCATTTTATGCAACGGACTAGCCAACGCTGTGCTAATTTTTATTTAATATTTGTTTTAGAGGAGTGTTGGCTTGGCTGACTCTTAATTTTGTAAAATGTTGTACCTTCTGAAAGTCATAATCCCCCTAAATTAAATCCCTAAATTTGTAAACCCTATTCTAAAAACATTTCTCCCTCTCAAACTCGCTCTCTCCCTCTTGAACTTGCTATCTTCCTCTCAAATTCATTGCCCAGCAGCACCACTATGACACCACGTAAAACCGCACAGCACACACAAGTTTGCTCTATCAGTTTCTCCATTGTCGCAATTGCACTCACACTAGGTCAGTTTTCTTTCTCCAATTGGTACCTTAATTCTAATTTTCCTTCTTTTTCCCCAACCCTCATGTCTATTTGGATGTGTTGAACACCCTTATGAGCAAAAGTTGCCCAAGCAATTGTAGCACTATTGCATCGCGCACATTGTCATCCATTGTGCAGCCCTAACACACACATATAGCACCACACAAGTAAAGTTTCTAGGTTGCTTCTATTATACTCCTTATTTTGTTCCTAAGCCTTATACTAGGGTGTTGTATTGCTGAGTTTCTTTGGTTTTCTGTAAAATGCTTTTTACTTTTTGGTTTCAAGGTGGGGTAAATCCCTATTCTTGCTCAATTTCTATATGTACAACTTTCCCGTTATGCAACCTGATCCTAGTCAATGGTCACACAAAAGTTAGCTCTGTGACAATAATCTATTTTCTTTGTTCAATTATATTGAAATACTTTATGGCTTTACAAGTCTCTCTTTCTTTCTATTTTTGTTTGTGTCATTTTGTTGGCAACTAAGAAAGTTTTTAAGAATAATGTATTTTTAAGGCTGGTGTTTTTGGAATAACAATGCTAAAGCTTCTTCTCATTTATTTTCAGACTTTATTTTTTTTAGGAAGTTAGCTATGTAAATGCTTTGTTGCAAACAGCCAAATAAATCTTAATAGTTGTTTGACTCAAGTTTCAAACCAAGAAAGCTTTTGTGTATATATGGTAAAGGGATTTGTTTACTTTTGAGAAAGGGGGTTTTAGCTTTTACCTTTGTTTTTCATGACAAATAAAGATGTAATAAGGATGCTACAACTTCTAGAAGTCCTTAATACATTATTATGTTCTAGTGCATAATTTGTAAATATAGGTTATTACACTTATCTCTAATGAGCATGTAGATGTCATTAACTTTTATGTTTTAGTCATTGAATCATAGGTGAGGTTCTCATAAACTTAGAAATGCTTAACCCTAATTGAGGCAGTGGCTATCCTCTGATGACGGACAAGCAAAGCATTATTTACTCAGACACTGTCTTCTATAATGGATTGTGAATTAGTGGGTCAGTGTTTCATATATGACACTTCTATTATGATGATATGACAATGTTAACTTTTCTTTGGTTGAATGTTGAATTCCATTTAGCATTGAGTGTTTTTTTAAAATGGCAGTTTATTTTTTTGTTTATTAATTTTTACGTGTGTATGTGTATGTATAGTTAATTTTTTTAAAAGGTTTTTTTTACTGTTTTGTTGTTTGATTTTCTTTTCTATGCTTTACTTGTTTTTTTTTTACGATTTAACTAGCAACTTCTTTGAGGTTTTAGTTTTAAAAAAACTTGATGACCTAAATATAGGTTATATATTTACTTGTGAAGTAGGTGTTGCATATTGTTTTTGCTAGACACTTGTTTGATCTTTGTAAGAGATGACTCGCTTATAGGAGTTTATAGCTTTTTAATAAGATGGTTATCTTTGTTTATGTGATAATATGAATTCTCTATAGAAGTGGTTAATGATTGATTTCCAATCCTTTTTGAACATTGCTCTGATGGCTTCCAAGACTCGAGTTAGATTTCCATTGTCCTCATCTTCCTTAAGATGCATAACATTCTCTAGTTAGGGATAGGGGATCACATTTCACCATAGCTTATTGGTAGGGCATTGTTATTTCTTTCATTAAATTAGGATTGATTTTTTAGCATTTGGAATGTCAACATATTTCTTTTGAAGTCTTGGACTACCAATTGTCAAATATGTCCTTTGTATTCAAGGATTTGAGAACATTCTTCCATCTATCTTTTATTATTACCATGAATGCATGATAGATCAGTGTGTCTTAGGATGGTGATTAAGATTGCTTGTTGTGCATGTATTCTTGTTCTCTTAATAACTCTGGTAAAAAACATTAATTGATATTTGATCATAATTGGATATCATCCTTTCCTTTCACTAAACCCCACTTACCATCATTTTACCAATTTTACTTGCTAAACCAACTGGTTTATTAATTTGTATATCTGCACATCAATTTTGTTCAAAGAGAAATTTTAAGCTGATGAAATTTAATTATTTCCCATCTTTTTATCAATTAAAAAATAAATTAGATATATCTATTGCAACTTGTTGTTGCTACAGAAAAATAGAAGAATAGAGAAGACTAACTTTACTATATATGATTTTAGGAAAATTAGACTCTAGAACATGCAAAGCTCAAAGCATGGTTGGAAGTCCTATAGAAAAGTCAAAGGTATTAAATTCATTCAAGCAAGGGATTGTGTTGTATAATTAATAAAATATAAAACAGTACCTAATTATTTTGTAGGAATTTTAGGGGAGAAGATTTGGATGGCCTAAGTATCAAAGAGCTTTAGAATTTGGAGCATTACCTTGATAGTGCTCTCAAACGCATTAGATCATGAAAGGTAAAACATGCAACCGATAGTTTTACGATATAGCTTGAACTAAATGTCATAGTCATTTTGACTATTTAATTATATAATTCGCATAACCAACTCATGTATGAATCTATTTCAAAGCTTCATAAAAAGGTGAGTCTTGTTGCTTTCATCTTTTTATTAAGTATAGGTTGCAAAATAACTTCTTATCTTTATCCATGTCACAATCGGGGACCTCCAACACAAAAATAGTTTATATGGAGTTGCCACCAATATTTTATTTGAAGGGAAAAAATTAGAAAACCTATAAAAAATGGTCTTTGAAATCAAAGATAGGTTCGGGAGTCGATTACGTGTGGGGAAGGATTATTTCGACCTAACTGAGACACACCTTGAAGTAGACAAATGGTGGAATCTAGCCAAGGATTATTTCAATGCACTCATGAAGGCAGGCCAAAATGAGGAGTGAAAAACAAACTAAATTGATGAGTTGACCGAGACAAATTGAGGTATGACGTTGAGGGGTTGCATTTGATTGTTGAGCACCATCATGAAAAGAAGAAGAATGAAGACATGTGAAGAAATGACTGATTGTGTCTGACACCATGCTGCAAACTTGGCAACATAGGTCCATGAGGCAAACGAGGAGATCAACTCAAACCCTGAAATGAAACTTACTTAAAAGATCTTTAAGTTTGTGAAATATTGTCAGAATCTAAATAGGATCATTATATGAAACGAAATGCGATATCATGTGCTTATTGTTATCCATGTTGTATTTCAAAATTTGAAATGAAACAAAATGATGCTGGATATTGTGTTTTGCTTATTATTGACTCTATTTTAGACATTGTCCATTGAGGAGAGAATTCTCCTTGGATAGTTGTCAACCACATTTTTATCTTGAGATGATTGTTCCTTGATTGAAAATATAGGGCACGTATTGCATTGCTAGTAGACGAAATTTCATCTATTGAGGAGTGAATGCTCCCTAGAAATGAGTCTCAACCACTTAGTGGGCTAAGAAGGAATGTGCCTCTAGTGCCAATATGTGGAGAATCTCCATCAATATTAAACATTGTGATCAAATCTTTTCACAACTGATAGTTTGTATCTTTTTCCTTTTATGCTTATAATGTTTTTTGTATAGAGAGCAATAAATCAAGAAGAAAAAGTGTTTTCCCGACATCCCTATAGGACATGCTTCCAAGCAAGGATCATGGATGAGATGGAACAACACAATGAGGAGCTAAGGAGTGAAGTCCATCAACTGAAGGAGCAAATGGTGCAAGTTCTAGAGGCACTACAATCTCTAGAAAGAAAAAGCTCAGAAAGACCAAAGAAGAATAGCCAATCACTCCTACATACCCACCTCATTTTACCCCAATCTATGCACAAGCACAAGGATCAATTGCTCTACTAACTTTGCATCTTAACAAACCCATGTAGCAAGTTGATTCTCCGGAGGTCCAATGGCCCCTATATGGCCTCTCCCTTAATTATACTTCCTCAACAGTCGTGGACTTGTCAAAAAACAATCCACTATCCACTCAGTCGCAACTTACCCAACCACAGGGTTTGTCCACAAATGCTGTCAAGGCTCCGGCCCCCTCTAACCCACCAATCATTTCTCAACCGCAAACTACCACTCAAGGAAATGTCTTGAATTGTTATGCCACTACAAATCCCCACCAAGGCACTGAAGGATTTCAGCCAGCACACACAAAGGAGCAGGTTTAGTCCAACGAAAATATGCAAATGTTAGAGGAAAGGCTGAGGGGCTGTTAAAGGTAGCAGCTACAACATCGAGGAAGCTGTCGATCTTTGTTTGGTTCCAGATGTAGTAATTCTCCCCAAATTTAAAGTGCCAAATTTTCATAAATACAAGGGAATCAGTTGCCTAAAGAGTCATTTGACTATGTACTGTAGAAAGATGGCAGTATATGCTCGTGATGATAAGTTACTTATTCATGTCTTCCAAGACAACCTAACTGAGGTAGCTCTAAATTGGTACATACATCTTGAATTCCCCATATCCATTCTTGGAAAGATTTAACTTATGCTTTCCTCAAGTAATACAAGTATAACATTGATAAGACCCTAGATATATTCGAGTTGCAGAGCATGTCAAAGAGGGATAACGAGACATTCAAAGAATATGCACAAAGATGGCAAGAAATTGCAGCTCAGGTGAAGCCTCCCCTATACGACAAAGAAACAGTGGCCCTCTTTATTGATACTTTGCGAACATCGTTCTATGACAAGATGATTGGAAGCATCTCATCAAATTTTTCTGATATTGTTGTTATTGGACAAAAGGGTGGAGAATGGCATGAGGAGCGAGAAGATTGCTCTTAACTCTTCTACAAGCACAAAGAAACCCTCAAGCGGGACGGGAAAGAAGAAGGAAGGAGATGCCAATGTAGTGACATTCAACTCCCCAGTGTAGTCTCTATCTGTCGCAATCCTTGGTCATGACGGAGATTGGGCAAAAATAGTTTTTAATGGAGTCATCACCAATGTTTATTTTGAGGAAAAAACATTGGAAAACCCTTTTAAAAAAATTGGTCTTTGAAATCAGAGATCGGTTCGAGAATTGATTACGTGTAGGGAAGGTATTAGTACCCTATAACGCCCCATTAAAAATGGTACCTCTAATTAGTTGCGCAAAGTTATGTAACTTTATAAATATTTATTTACCCCAATAAGAAAACAATAAAAAAATAAAATGTTTTTGTGACTTTTTTAATTTTAATTTTTTTTGTATTTTAAAGATAAGAAAGAAATTTGATTTTGTTTTATTTAAAGAAAAGAATTTTAAATTGAAATTTGAAAGATATTTTTGTTCAGGATTTTTATCTTCTTATCTTTATCGTAAAGAAAAGTTGAAAAGATATTTTTTATGAAAAAAAAGGAAAAGTTTAAAATTCAAAAGGACCTTTTTTTTGAAAAAGATTATTTTTTCTTAAATTGAAAAGAAACATTTTGTTATTTTTTAAAAAAAAATATCCTTGCATAAGAGTTCAAGCTAGTAAATGGCTAGTTAGTAACCCTTACAATCCAAATAATGTTAAAGATAATATATACTATTCAATTAACATTATTGGCCATTACGTATTTGAATAAATTTTATTTTTAAAATTTTCTAAAAAAAAGAAAAATAAAGTTCATTTTAATCTACAAATGCAACAAGGCTTATGATAGCAAATGACTATTCGTAAACCTTATAATTCAAATGACACCAGAGGTAGCATACACTACTCAATCAATATCATGAACATTGATCGATCAAAATTTTTATTATATTTTTTAAAGAAACGAAACACCAGCTTTTAGAAAACAACTAAAACATATATTACGTTTAGGCCAAAAAAAGAAAAAGAAATCAGTATATGTATATAAAAAGCAAGAAGAGAAAAGTAAAACAAATAATGCTAATAACATGCACATTAAACTGATTTCATCAAGCTAAATATTAGACACTAAAAGATATGACTACTCATTGAACTAAATATTAAACATTAAAAAAATGTAACAAAAAAAACTAAATATAAAAACAGTGAAAGAAAAAGAAAAAAAAATGAACTATGACCACGCACAAGCAAAAATATGAAGACAATAATTCAATAATGTCTCACCACCTACAGTAAATTCCTAACGTGACTGTACCTATATCTAAAAAAAAAGAAGGAACAGCTCTCTTTTAGACTCCTGTGTTCCAAATGCTTGCTTGATTACATGTAAGCATTAGCATTGATCCAGATTATGATCCAAGTACCCAAAGTCATCACGAAGACATGAACTCGCATTAATATATTATGGAATAAAAAAGAATATGACCACCGAAGCATTAGCATATAAAGAAAAGATCAGTACAAGTCATAATTCCACAAAAGGAAAAAGAAAAGAACCAACATGTATTTACAATTACTCGAAATAAAGCGTGAATAAAATAAATAGCCTCTAGGCTTGGTACTGCAATATAGAGCCTCTGATGTGAACGGTAGTCTTGTACCAGTGGGTATTCTCTTGTTTTCTTTTCGTGTTCTCTTATCTCTATTTTTTTTATCCTTCTTTGCCTTCTTTGCATGAACCGAATCTCTATAGGCATCAACACACTCATCTTTTAAGTGCTCTATCTCCTTGTCTCTCTTTTGGCACTGTCTTTTGAGGATTTCTATTTCTATCTTTGCACGCTCTTCTCTTTCCTCCATCAACCTCATTTGAGCCTTCATAACTTCCAACTAAGAAATCAAGGATGTTGATGCTTGGCTAGACTTATGAATGAACTTTCTCCATGTGGGGCTTCTTGGGAATCAGAATAGGAACTCCTCTAGCCTTTCTTCATTCTTTATACTCAAGTGAGGCAGCCACATGAGGTTTTCCAAGCTTTGTCTCCCCTTTCCTTCCAACATTTTCCCAAGCTGCTTTGACTTCTGCCTATTGCCCATTAACATCACCTGAGACATGTTGAAAACTCAGTCCTCCTAATTCCTCATCACGTGGCACGACCTGAGTCCATTTGAGTTGTCTAAGACCTACAGTTAGTGTGTATCCTACACATCCTCTTGGTCCCATCAATGACACATTCGAAAAATTCCTACAGCTAAAGATTGTACTTCTAGAATGGTACCAAAAGCATACCCATGGAAAATGTTCTGTCTCAAATCTTGAGAAATCTTTCTCCACTCTGTAGCTTCTTGTTTCTTCACTGGGATACGATGAAAGCTTCTTAAAGGATTTGACATGTAACCCATATGACTAGATGCATACAAATGAGTTATGATCCAGACATACAACAGAAGATTACAACATCATAGTATCCCTCTCTTCTTCTGGTGACATACTTCCATGGAAAGGAAAATATCTGCTAGAATAGCTAGAATAGTATTCACTCAGCACATTTCATAGATAAAGAACACATCTATTGTTGCCTAATCACAATGCCCAGAGTGAATGGGAATATAATCAACCTATAAATAAGTGGTGCTAGAGTCCTATTAAAGTATTCCCAGCTTTCCTTTTCAGTTAGAACCTCCAGGTGGTCTTCCAAAAAGGTCTTATTCCACCTTTGGATTGATCCCTTACTTTCAAACTCTACTCGATCTATCAACCAGCTAGTCAACCTAGCTATCTTTCTTCCTTATACATAGCTTCCCTTATATAAGTACACCCCAGCCTTTTATTTGATGGGTAGCCTTATCATTGTGTCATATTCTTCTGTTGTAGGCACAAGATCCAAGTTGGGCAGCTCAAAGCATCTAAGGTCTAAGTTCCAAAAGTGAATCAGAGCATTGAGTGTTTGTGTTTCAACTAAGATCAACAAAAAATCTAAAATTCAGCCATATTCTTCTCAAATTCAAGCAAACTTCCTTGCTCATCTTTGGCAAATCTCAATCACCCTTTGGAGATCATTATTCAACACAGTAATCTTAATGCTTTAGTGACCCTGATACATTATTAGTAAGACTTTGAATCTTCTCCATATTGAACACTATCAAATCTTTCCACTCCTAAAAGGAAATAAACACTTGAGATGAGACAAACACATAGTTAGACGAGAATAATGCAACATAAAATGTAATATGCATGCATGAACCCTTTTTTTTCACTTTTTCTTCTTTTTTCTTTTTTGAAATGAATGCATGAACATTTTATTCTATGCTAGAAAGAAAACCTAGGTACCCCGGAATGACTAACTTATAATCATGACATTAAATGTAGAAGAAAAATGCATGTGATGCATGAAAATATTTACATGCCGCTACTACTAAATGTTAGGATGAAAATGTACCCAAAAAAAATGAAGGAAAAGGAAAAGTACATTCCCCATGTGACCTATTAAGGTAAAAACCTAGGGTGAGATATTCCTAAAGTCATGATTCTGATTTTGGGAAGTTCATTAAGTCCATCTATTAATGCAAAGTTTCATGTGTGAATCTAAACTCCTAAAGATTTGTTGGTTCCCAGATTACCCTTATCACACAAATAAGCCCAGCCTATGAATCAACCATAAGTAGGGAAATACCCTCTCAATATGATTAACCTATGATACTAGTAACAATTTGAGCGGTAACTCAACAACTGTCAAGTGAGCACGAAGCCCCTCAATAACAGCCATTTAAGCACCTCCTACTCCTAGGCTCGCATAGGCTCGGGTATAAAGCCCAAAAGCGTGTGAGGTAGGCAACTGTGGAGTGTGGGGGGGAACATAAAAACCTGTAACCTTAACAACTACCCAAATCTGCACAAGGAACAAACTACACAAATATTTACAGAAATAAAGTCTTCTATCCTAGTGTCAAGACCAAGCATATTATATTTACAAAAACAAGAGTATTTACATCAAAAGAAACATAATAATATACAAGAAAATGAGGGCTAAAATTAGTATTTACAAGATTATAATTTTGCACAATTAATTATGTAGGCCTAACTCTCAAATGTCTCTAGTGGAGTTGCCATCTATCGTAACCGGGGTCATGATAGAGAATGCATAAAAATACTTTTTAATGGAGTCGCCACCAAAATTTTATTTTGAGGGAAAAATATTGGAAAACCCTTTTAAAAATGGTCTTTGAAATCAAAGATAGGTTCAGGAGTCGATTACATGTAGGGAAGGTGCTTTTTTTTTAAAATGCACCACGTAGACTCACTAGTAAAACTACCAAAGTTGAAAAGAATATTTAATAAATAAATATAGGATAGAGTTGAAAAAATGGTGACCCAAAATATGTTGCAAATTGATAACTTCAAGTCTATTCTATTTTTATTTTTTTTAACATTACTCTCTTTTCAACTTTTTTTTTGTTATTGATTAAAATTATAAATAACTAAA